>OX493264.1:86419963-87019963 GCA_950370525.1 Bellardia bayeri | reverse complement strand
CAGACTTTGCATTAACTCTTAAAAATTGTTTTCCAATCAACGACAAAAATTGCAATTCTTTTTTGCTAAAATGGAAACCACCTCATTAATTGATTGCTTAAATTTTCTTCAACTATTGTACATATGTATTTCCACTTAAACATCTGACCACGGTGTTTTTATACAGGGGGAGTGCAAATCGGCAATAAATACAACACAATACAGAAACAACAGGCATTTTGTTTGTGTAAAAGTACCACCGTCAAAAACACTTGAAAAAGTATTACTTTTGACATAGGTAAATTTTAAACAAAGTTAGTCAGCTGTGCTACTGCACTCACCTTGTATAGTTACACCATGCAAAATGTTGTCGATACATCATGAAAAGGTACGGTCACACTTGTCAAATATTTGCCGAAAAAGACGTAACCACTAAATAACATATATTTGAACTCGTTTATTTACTTAAAAAAAAACTGGTCTTATTTAGGGCAAAGCACAACAAATACATATTTAGTTTTAATTTCTTTGATGCTGTTTGATCTTGCAAAACTCTCGTAAAAGTAAACAGCTTCAATCAAATTTCTCCTAAAACAAGTGGTTATGTTTTTTTGAGTAAATATTTGCCAAAGACATTTAAATTTACAATACAATTTTCATATGTACATACATATTTAAACATTCACGAAATATCTTGTTTTCCCAACCAATAAAAGCAAATATATGCCAAAAGCCTGAAATAAAAGCAACAACTGTCAGAGAAAAACAATAAAAACTGTTGCCATTTGAAAATGTAAACATGCATTTTGTGCTCATACATCTGTCATTTTGTAGTTTACAGAAAAAATTTCAAAAAAAAAACACATTTTGTGTAAATTTGGCTTTAGAGCAAAAAACATCAAATAGCTGTAACAAGTGTAATGACATTAACACCAACAACATTTTTGTCAACAACAACAAGCAGCAATATGTAGTCCTGAACAGCATTATCATCACAATGGACGACAGCATTATTACAGTCAGAGCAGCAGCAATATTATGCCTACAACTAGTACAGTGTAACAATGTTTCTGGTAATCGAATATGTTTGATAAGCAATTTAAGTTTATGACTTTATTATTATTGTTGTTGTAACACATACAACTACAAAGCCAACCATAGCTACTACTACTACTACAAAATACATATGTATTACTAATGTTGCTGTTATTGCTGGCTTTTATGTAAAACATTTCATGTATAGAAAATCCGATTTTCTCTTTTTCTCATTTCCTTTACATTACTTCTTCTTAGCATTGCTTTTCTTTTGGTAAAAAATCTTTCCTGAAAATGCTTTAAAGCACAATATTTTGTAAAACATTTTGTTTGACAAGAGCTTTTATGGATCTTAAACATTTTCAATTTGTTCTGTTAAATGTTGCTAAACATTTCGGTTTTGTGTTCTTCTTTAAATTGATTTATTGTTCGATTTTGGTCGATGAAATACTTTTTAAATTTGTTATTTCTGTAGATGGAGTGTGGAATGGAGCTATTGGGTTGTTGGTTTTGTTGTAGATTTTAAGATAAGATAATTGTTATATTCTTTTTTAATTATTAAAAAGTAATTACATAATGAATAAAATTTTTAATTTAATTTAGAGACAAAAGTAAATGACACAGTAGACATTTTTTTTGTATGAAATGGCGAATGTCAAAAGTCGTTATTGTCCAATTTAGACATTTTTCAAGACTCGTTTAACATTTATTCATTATATTATAGTTATATAAAGGGTGATTTTTTAGCAACTTCCTTTTTGGTAATATTGTTGGACATGTTTAGTCGAATGGTTTGAAAAAAAAATTGTGTCAGTCACCCCCAAGAATTAAAGATAATGTAAAAACAATTCCAGAAATAATTTTGTTATTTTTTGGCCCCGCCTACTAATACTGACCTTTTAGTATTTTGTTCACTGTGTCGCTATTTTTAGCCCGATCCCAACATGTCCAGTTTGGTCTAGAATTTAACCATAAATCGATTAACAAAAACTCAAGTTGCATAAAGATTAATTTTTTTATTTGAAAATTGTGTTTAGCGATGAAGCTCATTTATGGTTGAATCGAAAAATTGTCGTCTTTAGTGTGAAGAGCAGCCAGAAACATTGCAGGAACTGTCAATGCATCCCTAAAAATGCACTGTTAGGTGTGGATTTTGGGCAGGTAGCATCATTTGACCGTACTTTTTCAAAGACGCCGGAGGCAGGAACATTATTGTGAATAGTGTGATGATTATACATTTATAATACTGCTCATTAAGTATTTAAAACAAGACGGTACCACATGACAGACAGCATGCGAAACAATGGCCCAATTGAGAGGTGAATTCAGAGTTCGGTGAACAATTTATTTCACGTTTGAGGACGGGCAATTGACCGCCTAGATCGTGCGATTTAACATCTTTAGAGACAAACATGGAACGGTTGGCGCACTGGAAGTTAATATTAAAACATTTACATAAAATCATCTTTAAACATAGAATTATATACATACATATTCTGTAAAAAGTATGTGTTTTTCTAATTCAAATCGGAAAGATTTTAAAACATCATTCTTTATTATAATGTCACAACTAATATTGTGACTCGTTGAGGCACGTATGTATTTTTGAATGAAAAGGGAAAGAAGAATAAAGGGATACAAACTTGACGGTACTAGTCAATTTTATTATTTCCTTTTGTTTTGTTTTGTCATGTTAATTTTAAAAAGTACGAAAATTGAATTGACGTGTGTGAATGAAATGGCAAGTTCAAAAGAGAATTGAAAAAAAAACTGGTCAGCTGAAACTAAAGAGTGTGAAACAGGACATTCCTTTTTATTAGCAATTTTATGTACTCTAAAAAAAAACTAAATACATACTACATGAAAATATTAAATGAATAGAATGCCGAATATATGAAATCATTTCACACTAACCTTGCATTTAATAGGATTCATTCATACAAATTATTAATTAACTTAAATTTCGAAATAAAAAAATTAAGAAAAAAACTACTAGTCATTGTGAATTATTAAAGTACACTTAAACAAAATTAAGTGCTTATTAAATAATAAATGTTGATTTCATAACGATTAATAACATTTTCAAATTTTCGTACCAATAACATCCAAAACAAAACAAATACTTTTGGTTAAGTTCCATGACTTGTCGCAATGCGCCTAAATGATATTAATGATAATCTTTCTTACCAACCGATACATGTTTAACCGATCCCTAAATCCGAGAAACCGATTTCGAGATTAGTTCTGTATAGGTCTACTCCCGTGTAGTTTGACATGCTGTTCTATGTTTGTAGTGGCACACTTGCGTCCAACATTACCGGTGCCGATGATATAATTTAATGAGCAGTATTATAATATTTAAAAGAGAATTTGGGTTAGTTTTGTTACACACCGCATAGTATTTAGGGCAACGTCCACCATTAGTATTACTGAGCTAACGAAGTTGTTCGGGTATTTATTTATTCTCTTCGTGAATTCTTTAACCATGATTACCCAAACAGAAAACTCTACTACCACAATTATTCTTTCAATTTATCAAAATCAAAAGTACCTATAATCTTTATTACATTTATCTTCTAACTTAAATATTAAAGTTACGATTTCTTTCAGAGCAATATTCTTATTTTAATTGTGTTTCTCTTTGTGCTGGACATTGATTTAGGCCAACAGCCAAAAATTAAAGTGACAGAAAGATTTTTTGAGTACAGTCGCCAAACCAGTTTTGTATCTGTTGTGTTTTCTCTCTAGGAATGTTAAATAACATATGCTCTCTTTTCTATTATTTATATCACTGTTGGCAAACGTTGTACAATTGTACTTTTTTGGGTACATTTTAGACTCAGTTGGTACCGCGGTACTACCACCAGTAGTTTGGTACAATTTGAAAATATTCCTATTTTGTATTTATATGTTATCCTTAGTGTTCTATTTTTTTAATTTAATTAAGCAGACAGTTTATTCTAAGTGATATAATGGTACATAGAATTCAGGTTCTGCTCTAAATTTCGTTACTTGTAACATTTTGTTTACACTTGTTACAGCCAACTTCACGTTTGTTTTTAGCAGTTTAAATTAAAAAGTAAAACAGAGTACGAATCTTAAAAAATAGAAACAGAAACCAAATTACTTAAAAAATATTTGTTAGAAAACTTTGTTTGTGATTTGTATGATGCAGAACGAGAAAGCAGGGTAAGAATATTACTTTTATATAAAAAGCATATTTTTTAGAATAAGCAAATTGAACAAGCCGAACGTAATACCATTTTGCGAAGAGTGGATAAAGCAATTTCCTTGGTTGGAAAAGAAAAAGGGCAGTCAAAATAAAACGCGTTCTTTATGTAAAATTGCAATAACGGGTGGTCTTGCCCATATTAAGAGACATGTTTTACGGAAAAGCCACACAAAAAAAAAATAAGTACATTGAGAACTACCACAAAAATCAATAACTTTTTTGTCAATCCCACCAAATGCCCCGTCACAGAGTCCGCAAAGAAGTTGAAAATAATGCAAAATACTTTTATAAAAGAAGGAATACATGACTCCCAAATCACCAAAAAATTTCATATTAATAGAAAAATGGGTCAAGCAATAGTGAAAAAGTTAACAGAGCCGGAAAACACATGCTCTATGACAAAATTTTGCAAAAATAATTATTATTCATTGGTAATCGATGAACGAACTGACTGTAGTGTTTCTAAAAATCCAGCCGTTGTTATTCGAATTTTTAATGGCCAATGCCGTGATAGATGTTTGTGTATGATACAGCTGGAGGACTGTACTGCAACCGGCATATTCGAAAGCACATTAAAAGTGTTGAGTAATAATAAAATACCACTAAAGAATATGGTTGGTATTACCACTGCCAATTGTGCCGCAATGATGGGTTCCGTAAATGGAGTGCAAACTAAATTTGAGAATTTGGTACCACACTTGTACACAAATGGATGTATATGCCATATATTAAATTTGGCCTCTCTAGCATATATAACTTATGGTTGGCTTTGTGAATTTGTGACTTTGAAGCAATTTTTATGAAAGCATTACGAAACCAATATTTCTTTAACGTATTCCAAAATTATCACTTTCAGAACTACTTGAAACTAGTTTCAAAACAACAATTGAGGAAATTGTTTTAATTCAATGATTCTAAAAGTAACTTTTGCTACTACTTCTACTTCTACCTAAAAATAGTTAACTAATCAAATCTGGCAACTCACGTTTATATACTGTCCTAATACTTTGTAGTCAAACGCACTATAAAATCGGGCACATATTGTTTGCCTACATTTTTCTTTTTTTTTAAGTTTCATTTTGTAAACGATTAATTAATTTTCAAGTTGTTATGTGAACTTATTTTTTTTAAATATTCTTTTGTTAAGCTTTGTACAGACGGTTGTCAGATCTTACAACGGTGTCCGAAAAATGTCCAGAAAATGTCTAACAACTGTGTGAACTTAAAATTTTTGTTTTCCAACGTTGTAAGAAAAAGCATTGACCTTTTGCTAACAATTTTTCAATATCAGTACATTGGTAGCACATTGCTAGATCTGATAACATTGTATGATCTGACAACTGTCTATACTCTTTACTCTTTAATAAGTTCTAACATATAATAATAACACCACAACATGGAACGGAATAAATGCAAATAAAGCAAATAAAAATAATGGCGATGGTTATAAAAAACACAAATATCGTACATATTTTTGAAACAGAATCAAAAGAAAAAACAATTTTAAATTTTATAAATTTATGCCCTTATTCATAAAACCTACAACAAGTTTATAAAGCAAATTTTGTATGGAAATTTGCTTTATAAACCTGTTATTAATATGTTGTAAGTTTTTATGAATAAGGGGGTTAAAATACAATTTATTTGCGTAGTTGGTACAAAATCTAAAATCTATTTTCCATCATTGATTTATATTCTTTGTATAATCGACTTGATGTTGTTGTTTTTTTTTTTTAAAAGAAACACAAATGTTTAATATTAGTTTTAGCCAAAGTAGTTGTGATGCAATGCTTTACTTTTTAGTACGTACATACATTTAGAAATTATTAAATAATTTGGAAAAGGCTTTGCCAAAAACAATGATTATAAATTATTTACGTGCGACATTGAAGTTTTTATCAATATTTATGATTTCTACTTAACTATGCCAGATAGTTATAAATAAAGGGTTATTCATTTAATGTTTATATATAAATTTTAAATAAAACACTTAAAATATATCAATCTCTGAACAATCACTGAGATTAACATTTTGAGTATAATATCCTTTACATTTTATAAGCGACTCAACTATCTATCACTGCACGAAGAACATTTCCTTGCATTTTTGGCTAAAAACGGCAGGTTTGATAGAAAAAAATTTTACATGGGCGTAGCCAATTTTTAAAATTAAAGTTTAAGTTTTAAGAGTTAAGATGGAGCCCACATAACTAAGCCCGTGGCTTAGTTGTAAGTGTTAAAAAAGGTCACCTTTAAAATACAATTTGCAATTTTTTCATCCAATTTCTCTTAAGGTTTTCGATTATATGACCATTTTTTGTTTTTAATTACACTATTTGTTAATATTTTTTTCTATTGCCTGGATACATTGTTCAGCAGACGCCACATGTTTCAAAAAAGAACATACAGTCCCGGATTTGTATTGCCCATGAGTATTTAGAAAACCCGATAATTTCTTGGAAGTCTGGAGCGATGAAACAAAATTTTGTATTTTCTAATCTGATGTAACAAAGATACATATTATGAAACATGCAGAACAACCCAAAGTATATTTCTAAGGGTACGGTCATACATGGCAAATATTTACTCAAAATGGCGTAACCAATATTTTTTTTGTACAAATTTGTTTGACAATATTTAATCGTACAAATGTTTTGTAAAAACAAAAAGCCTCAAATAAAATAACACTCAACTTCTATTGTTATTATTCTTTAGTAAATTAAGTTTTCTAAATAAAAACAAGAATTACAACAACTTTTATTTAGCGGTTACGTCATTTTCTTCCAATATTTACCATGTACCTTAAGATCAAAAATCACGTTTATGGGAATATAATGGTGTGGGCAGTGTTTTGCTTATCTTATGACATTTTTTGTTTTGTATATTGTATGAGAATGCAATTGGTATTTAGTGCTAAATTACTGTCTTGAGATTTTTTGGGTAGTTTTAGACTGAAGAGAATACCACCGAAATGCAATTTTAGGGTGACATGTAACACGTTTGAAAAATAAAAGTTTTTAAAAAATAACGAACAGAAAATATTTGCTTAATTTGACAACAGATACCACTGTATGTGTTTACAAAACGAAAAGCAGTTTCGGAGACCTTCATGTATTCCCTATTAAAGGACTCTCAGAAAATATAAAAATTTTGGAAATCGGATGAAAAAAAAGTTCTATGTGGATAATTTTGAGGCCACACAGCTTCGCCCTTGGAGCGCTAGTAGGGTCCATCTCTATTTATATTTATTTTCAAAAAATCTCTCTGCGACATTGTGCGGTGTGAGTTTTTCCACAATGAATTTTAAAACGATACTGATTAAACTTAGGTTGATAGTATGAGACTAATCACGCGTGATCTGCGGGAAAATTTTCAATAAAGAAAATCTCTAAATGAATTCCCATTTATAGGCACAGACCTAAAAAAAAACCTTATACACTTGCAGAAACAAGTTTTTATTGTTAAAAGAAACGCATACTGACGCACGATCTTCAGTAAAGCAAGAATCAGGAAAATAATGTTTAATGAATGAATGAAGGTTTGACACTTTTGTTCGTATGAGTGAAATTTAAAATTTGAAAAGGTTCTGATAAAATAAATAAAAGATCCAATAAGATTGCAACAGTCAGTCAAATTCAATTCTATTTTAGAATGTTGATTTCAACATTGCATCAGCTGTTATGAGTCATATTTTTCTCTAAGTGTGCTTGTGACAGACACACATGTATGTTCCACTACCTTTTCCTTATCAGCATACCGGCAATGGGAACAATTAAAATCATTAAAAAGTCGATTAAATGATGAGTACAGTAGCCCAGATATAATACTGTTAGTAAACAAAAGCAACATCAATAACAATTTCTAAAAAAAAAAACGAATAAAAGTAGATATGAGCTTTTTTTTTTAACTACAAGACTAAAGCAGAATTACTTTGAATCAATATATTTGTTAAGAGATAAAGTTTTTTTTTGGCAGAAATAAAAAAAAAATATTATAAAACTGAGTGCTGAACTTACAAACGAAATTAGTTGATTTTTAAAGACGTTAATCTAAACACAATACGGTTGAACAAATGATTAGAGGTGTGAAAGTGTTTAATTAATAGAGAATATTTGAAATAACGGTTTATTTATAATTTTTAGTTACACTTTTGTTGGGTGCCATTTTGGTCTTATGCACGGCAGCCATTATTAAAACCACAGAAAAAAGCAACATTGTTGAAGGCTGTGAATCGGAAACGGAACTGTGGGGTTCAGAAGATGGTACTAAATTCTATTTCTGTATTGGCGACAATATGGCAATTGAAGTACCGTGTGATCCCGATACATTCTTTGTGAAAAATGCCACCGTCTCCGGCTGTGTACCACTGGATGAGGTGGCCGATAGTTGTATTTATCATGTTAAACCAGAGCCATGTGAGGGTATAAATCTGTTACAACCCCAACCCCATCCAGATCCTACTAAATACTACTTCTGTCCTGCCAGTGGTGCTGATCATATCGTATTGCCCTGTCCCACTGAAAAAGCCTTTGCCAAGCAAAATGGCTACATGGGTTGCTTTAACTGGACAATGTGGCGCACCATTCGAGGCTGTGATCTTGAGGAATAAAACATTAATGAAATATTTATAACAATAATACTTTTTTTATTTATTTTCTTTTTTCTGCACTTTAACAAAAACATGACTAAGCTTTTTTTTTTTTTAATTTTTTACATCTCAATTAAAGCCTTAAATGATTTTTGCACAAATAAATTTTTAAATTTGTGCCTTATTTATCAATTAAAATTCTTTGTATTTAGTTGACACTGATAACAACAGTCTGTTTGTGTTACTTAAAAGTTTTTAATCACACATTTGTATTCGTCTTTTGTTTAGACGTTTTTGTACTGATTGACATTCAAGTGCTAAGAGATAAACGGAAATTAAATCGTTAAATATTGTATTTTTTCTAACTTTTCCACTGTATCTATTTACAATTGATATACAATTTTATATTGAAGTAAAAAGTAATTAATTTCAGTTTAATAGAAATCTATTTATCTATGTACGTTTCGTGCTGTGTTTTTGTTAAATGGTTAGTGAGCTTCATTAAACCGACTTTAATTAAAATAAAATTGATAAAATTAGATTGTTTTATCTAATTCATTTTAATTTAGCATAAAATAAACATATGTAGTAATTTTTGTTTGTTTTCAACATTTAATGTTTATTTTACAGCGGAAATTTACGCTAGACTTTAGATGGAAAACAATTTTAAATTGATATTTAGGCTGTTAAATGGAAATTATTTAATAGAATGCATTTGTTTACTTTTTCATTTATGGCACATTTGTGTGCTATACATATTAACTGAATATTCTAAAATTTCTGAAACTCTGTAAAATTAAACATAATTTATAACGAGGAAAGGGATCCTTAAATTTAACAAGTTAAAGTGCTATATTTGGCTGTGCGGAATCTTTAATACCCTCCACCTAAACGTAATAAGAACAAGTAAGAAAGTATAGTCGGTCAAGCCCGACTATATAATACCCTACACCAGTATATGTATAAAACAGTTTTTCAAAAATGAACGCTACATGGGAGATATGACCTATTATGCACCAATAATCCAAAAATTTAGTGCCATGATTTTTGTGAATATAAATATTATATGTCTTAAACTTTATCTCGATAAAAATACTTTTAAATGATTTATGGAGGCTAACGTGAATTACGTGGAGGGTCTTATATGGGAGTTTCGACTAATTACGGACCGACCATTATAAAATTAGGTGTCATCCTTCCTGTATTTTATATATTTGTGTTGAATTTTATTTGGATACCAATATTTTTAAGAAATTTATGATCGTTAAAGTGATTTTCGGCAGTAGGCCTTATATGGGAACTACGACTAATTGTGGACCGATCATTATAAAATTATATCGTATTATTCGTATATATATATGAAATATATTTGTGTTCAATATTATTTGGATACCAACATTTTTGAGAGAGCTATGATCTTTAAAGTGATTTTCGAAAGTGGGCCTTATATGGGAGCTACGACTAGTATGAGAACCACTAGTCCGAATAAGCTGAAACAAATTTAAAAAAATTAAGAATTACAATTCCTTTAATCTGTTTATACAACATTCTATTAAAAACCGGAGAAAAATTAACTTGTACATTTTGTGCATATCTCGAGAAAATTTTTGAAATTTATACCTTTACTTAATTGTGAATAAAAGCGAAACGCGTTCATCGATTTTCATGATTTATGTCTCATTTTGTTCATAGGTTATTGTACTTATTTTGCACTTTATAGATCATATTTTTAACGCTTAAAAGTGTTTTTTCAATGCATATTTTAGGATCTTAAAACTAAGTTTTTAGAGCATGTTTTTAGTTGCCCTATTTATAACAAATAAAAAGTGTCCCTAAATTCAGCCATTTCGAAATTTCATTGTTAAAAAATATTTCAAATATACAAATGAAAGTTTAGTGACCACAGTTTCGAGCAAAATTATCCTAACAAATGAAGACCATTTTCACATTGAAGTCGTTGTTAATAGAGGACAATTTACCTCTTTGCAGTTTGGAGAAATCACATGTGATCTGTCTTTATTTGGGTGAAGACTCTAGTCTCAAGGTATCACTAGACTACATTTCTTTATACACGAGGCTGGTGATCGATTTTGCGACATTATCATTCATTTCAAGCTGCTGTATGTCAAATATGTTAGAACTAATGATGCCCAAACTGACCTATTGAGCAGATTACGATGTGATTTTAACAATCTTTATAAAATCATTGATTTTGCTCTAACAACAAATATAGTTAAACATAAAATAATTTATTTGTTTTTGTGACCAATGTTTATAATGGTTAAATGTTTGTTTCCAAACGTAAATAAAAAACTTGTTCGATTTTTATTTTATTTACCCAACGTTTCGTTAGTTTTATTCTAACTTCTTCAGGGGTCTCGTTCTAAATAATCTAGTGACAAAATTTATTGTTTTTTTACACAGCTTTAACTTATAGACTAAGTTTTACTTACAGCTTTGATGTTTTTTTTATCATTGGATATTAATTTTTATTATTAATTAGTTACTAAAATACTAAAAAAAGGGACATCACGAATAGAATTTTGGTATAAATAATCAAATAATTAATAAAAATATAATATACAATACACGACCACAAAACTTAAGTCAAGTTTAACTTAAAGCTAATATCACAGAACTGATTTAATTATTAATTGCAGAGGAGTATTGAAGTTTCGTGTTGTCTTTGTCTTCTTTCGTATTCATTGTTGTTTTTATTTTTTGTTGTATGCGTAAACTCCCCAGTGTATACCTTTTGTTTTCCTTCCTTTCTATATCAAATATTATCAAAATCTGCCACATGATTACACTCTTTTACGTGCTGGGAAAGTGCCGTCGATATTTTTCCATTTCTTATATCTGTTTTGTGTTCGTTGATTCTTGTACCCAGCATTCTTTAGTTTATTAAATAGTTCATCTTTTATATTATTTTTAAATAAATTATAATTATTCACATTCTTTTATAAAAGTCTGCAAATATTTTATCTATTGACTCAACAAATAAATAAATTATAACAGAGTTATGTCTACCTGATTTAGATGATATTAATGTGGAAGACATGTTGTTTTAACGAGAAAGACCAGGCATCCAATCAAACAATTCAATAACTGGATGAGGCATTTGTTGGTAGTTCTCTCACACTCTCGTTGGCTCACAACTATATCGTGTGATTTTCCACAGCTTTGTTGTCTCAGAGACCTTTACGAACAAACGTGGAGACACTGTATTCGTTTGGTATCTAATTAACCCATCTGTATTGTCTTTCCTATCCGGTGTAGATAAAACGTCTCAATTAATATTGTAATAAGATATAGAAAATTTTAAATACGTTGCAGTTCAATTTGTTTTAATATTATTTTACAACACTTCAAACACTTTATTTATTTAAAAACATGAAAGTCTTTCGAATCCATACACAACTTTAAAATATTTTACAGAAAATATTTAACTATTGCCTACTTTTAGGCCTTAAGTTAAAAAAAATCTTGATACAGTGGGATTTTTGCCACAATAAAACAACTAACAACTGCTCACAAAACGACATGAATTATTTTTAGTTTTAGTTGAATTTTTCTATAGCACAAATCCAGTTATTTTATCTAAATAACCAATAACAATAAAGTTACATACAATAAATATACAGTCACCTTAAGGCAGTTAGAGAAGTGCAATGAATTTGAACATTTGAACATGCACAAAAACACACAAACACACACCTGCTGCACATTTTGACATACTTAATTCTACATGTGTATTTTATGGTCGCAGATGCAGTTGTTCATTGAGAAAAGAATAACAACATATAACAGAAAAACTAACATTAAACAATACAAAAAGTTACTAAAAATGCTGGTATATGGGTAATACAAAATTTAAAATTAGGGAAACATTGTAACATATTATCCAAAGTAATAAAAACAATTTAAATATTTAAGCGACGGTACTTTATTTTGTACAAATGATAATGTTATTCTTAAATATATTTATGTATATATATGTATTTCTTTTTTTGAAAAAACTTAAGGAAATCTTTCAAAATTTTTAAGCTGATTCCCGTGAATGACCCTATTACTCGAATACTTTCAATAACAACAGATGATACAATCACCAAAAAAAAAAAACAATACAACACAAATTTGAGTTTCCCATTATGGCCTAAGGGAGATTATATACAGAATCTATATATCTATATTATTGATACAAATACTAATACATAGATACCCTGCAATTTCCAAGTTCCACTTATTTTACTTTACTGTAGGAGAGTAACTAGTAGTAACATAAATATATTTCGAAGTTGCGATATAGAACTACGAGAGATCTTCATATTGAATTGGTTACGATCATTGTTAATAGTTACTTTCCTTATATAATTTTATGGTGTAATTTTCTAGTCTAAAATTTTTTAATAAGTTAACTGCGTATTTATTAATAATTCTGAACTAAATGCGAGAGAAATATTAGACATTTGTCAGTCAGTAATTTTGGTTGGTAATATTGGTCCACACAACCAGTTTTTCATTTAATTATCCAATTGAAAACTAACTCTATCATTTAAAACTCATTTGTTAACAGAAAGCCAGACCCCATTATTAGAACATGCGTGCGGGCCACAGTGGAACAGAATCGATGTTTTTATACCTACCACACATCAAAATAATGGCCGTAAAACCAAAAAGTCTATATATTTTGGGTCCTTATAAGTTTCTAAGACAATTTATCTATGTCCCTCCATCTACACATATGTTGGAGTCAAGATAGAACTTCTAAAAAAGACTTACAACAATGAAATTTTTCCCAAACATTCTTTGTTTCATCGAAATGTTTGAATTTGAAAATAGGTGAAATCAGTCCAGTAAGATCCTAATTATAGACCAATGTTTCAGGCAACGTCGATATTTTTTACTATTATATATATATGTATATAAAATGCAGATCATATCATAAAATTTTGCACACTTTATTTTTAATACAGAAGTTTACGACTTCTCATAGCCTACATACAAATGACTTCACGGAAAAAGCCGCATCCATACAAAATTCAGCAAAAATAAGTTTCATGCAACGAGAAATCTCAAAACGCTATTTTGTTTGAATCGGTCCATATTTTGACATAGCCTCATACAAAGCCCAACTTCGAAAATCATAGAGTTTTCATAACAGTTTTAAGAATTTGCAACTCATTGTAAATATTTATAAACTCGTAGGACGGATACGATAGTATCTGTGAGTATATATGTGTGCATGTGTCTATTTGCATTATATTGGTTGATAAATGCCCTGTTTTTAACTGTCGCATTGAATTGAAAATGCCATTTGTTTTGAAATGAAATTTTTATTTACATACATACGTGTCTATCTATAAATAAGTATGTACATATATTTGAAAATATGTATGTCTATATATATAAAATACAATGTTTGTATGTTTGTCCTCTATAGACTCTAAAACTATCCAACCGATTTGGCCCAAACCGATTTCATTTGAAAGGTTATATTCCAGATTAGGTTTTCGGCTATAAATATTTCAAGTGGGCGTGGGCCCTCTCACATAAATTGAATAACATCATATATCTTGACTATTGTGATAGCAAGAGTTTTGAAACATTGCAGTATCCCATATGTTACTGATTTGCATAATCAGGGAAAAATGGGTGGGATCGGACCAGTGGGAGTGGCAGCTCACATACAAAGTAAATATTTAATCTATATATATAAAAATGAATGTTTGTATGTATGTCATGTGATGATCTTCGGCAAAGTTGTTGTGTATGAGTCCGGGAAGGTTTCTCAGTTGGTACGACCACGCCTACTCTAATGCCTACTTTTATAAATTGATTAATTTCTTCTGCATGGGTTTTTACAGATTTATTACAAACAATTTGTATACACATCTTACTGAAGGCGAGGTAAAAATAAAAATTTTATGTGCCAAAGCTTCTTATTTCGTTCGACCACTCCTACTTTTTTTAAATGTGTAATTGATTCTACTCGGATTTTAACATATTTACTTCAAATCGAATACACATGTTACTCTAGGTGAGGTAAAAATTAAGATGCATACTCCACGCCCCCTTTCAGGCCCCATCTCTTGCAGGACAACGCCTGCCGGGAAGGCCAGACTGCTGGATCGATCTTACAAAAATTTTACGGAATATAACTAAGACTCCGGCATGACTAAGAATACTTCTTTCGACCGCCTACTTTTTTTCAAAATGAGAAAAATCAATAAAAAATCAATGAATATTTGTGTAATGTATTTCTTTCAAATTTATTTTAATTGGTAGCTTAGCAACGCGCGCAGGGTACAGCTAGTTAACTATAAAATTTGATAATACCATTTTATATTTATAAAAACATTTTGATTTAAGAACACAGAAGTGAACAAAAACTACGGTGTTTAAATTGCATTTAAATTAAATGGAGTATTACAATAATAGGTATGTATGTATGTACAAGTACATACATATGTACATATATATTATTTAAAATTTTATATGTAAGCAGTTATTTCCTTCGACTACAATATATTTAGTTTTTCTTTGCCACATGCAACACATGTTTGTTTCAACTGTATGCGCTTGTTTATATTTCTTCGAACTATAGTTCATGTTTTTTGTTGTCTTTGTTATTTCTGTATGTATTTATGATTTATAGTCTTCTAGCATTATTTTTGTATTTATGTACATATCTACAATCTAATATCTATTGTTTGTTATATTCTTTGTTGGTTTGATAAATACGAAATATTGAAGAAATTTTCTATGAAAAATATAAATTATTTATGTTTGTGTGTGTTATTTTATGAATTTCGAAATGTTTGTTAAATAATAGATGAGGCCAAAGAAAAATTGCATTCATTTTTCTATTGTGTTGTGATGTGGCGAGGGTATGATTATCCAAGAAATGTTTTTGATAAAGGTTTAGATAGAGAATTGAATTTTATTCCACAGAAGTCCTGTTTTTTTTTGTATGAATGTTGTAAAAGTAATGATATTAAGTGTAAATGTATATTTATTGCAAGTTTTAGGATATTATATAAGTTTAATGGTTGCACGTTTATTTCTAAAGATATTAAAACTTATAACTTGAAACAAAAAAAGTATATTGTTAGCTTAGTGGTAAAAAGTGATAAGTCCACTTCTAATGGAATTTGAGATTTAAACACAAAACTTTATATGAAGTGAGAATAAACTGTTTTTTTATAAACGTTTACAATTACATACGACTAAAATGAACTAACAAAATTTCAGATCGCTAGGACCACATTGTGTGGTACATCCCATACAAATCACAAATAAAAAATCCATTATATCTGCTCTGTTAACGGTATTTGAACTAAATTTGGGATGTCGGTTTGGTGTAAGTTTTCTAAGTTCTGCTAGAAATATTGGCGGGATTGGCCAAAGGGGCCAATTAACAATTTCTTTTCCTCTCTTGAAGTCACTGTTAGAATCCCATGTACGCGGATTTTCTTTGAAGTAACTTGTAGATATTTTAAATCGCTTGAAGACGTTGATCGTTTTTACTGTGAAAAGATTTTCTAATATAAGTGAAACATCTGTGACAATATAGTCCTTAAAAATTTCTTTTCCCAGGGAAAGTTTTTTTGAAATTTGCTCTTCTTGCTCTTGTTCTTCTCCAGGATCGCCATTAGATATTTTTGCCACTAGTTTGATCTTAGTTTTATAATCCAGTCGGTCATCAAATATAGCAAAGCCAACAGTTTCTTCGCTTAAATAGTAGAGGTGGTTCAACATTTTCGAAACTGCCTTTTTAGACATTTTCTGGTTTATATTTTTGTAGTCATTTATTTTCTTTAAAAATTCTAAATCGTTTATAGCAGCTATATCGGCTTAAGTTGAATCAAACCAAAAGCGTGAGTACCATTTTACTATAAACCCAGCAACTTCAACTAAACCATTTAATTCTACATCTGTCATTTCTGTAAACTTATGTCTAAAAATTAAAATGTTGAGGCAATAGATAGCTTTTGCCATCCATCGAGCGTAGTGTACGGCACCTGGCATTGAAAATTGAATACCCCTTTGTGGTGTTCCTCCAAGAAATATTACAACTAGCTCCAAAAACTCCTTGTAGTCGCATCTTGGGAAGGATTCTTCAAGTTTTTTGTGTGCCAAGCTTAAAATTTAATGACTTACACCTCTCATAAAACTGTTTTGGTGGACTTGAGGCCAGTGCTTTTGAAATTTTTTGAATAATGTGATATCAGGGCTTGTGGATGGTCCAAGATTTGCCTCTGTAAACACTGCAGCCAAAACAATATCCAAAATATGGTGCCTGCACCCAAAATACAAAATGTCTCGTCCTAAAGCTTTTTCTAAAAGCGTACATGCACCCTTAATATGACCAGTATTAGACGATGTTGTGTCAAATACAAAGGCTTCCGTTTTTGATAATATACCATTTTCTTCTAAAGCATCATATACTGCTGAAGAGATTTCCAATCCAGTCCCGGATGGAAAACAATCTGCCTTTAAAGGTAACTTGCTTCCTGTTAACTGCAATTTAGGATACCCGAGCAAATATATTTCTTCTCTTAAGGAAGGCATTTCAATATTCTGTAATTAAAAAGCACAAAAAACAAGTTGAAATTTCACTTAAAATGCGTACTCTCCGTAAGAATGCGTAGTCAACTGAAACCTAGATCTATTATTTTCATTCAATGTACAGAAATTCAATGATTCCTTTTGTTTCTATTTCTCTTTTTGCTACTCACACTCTATTACAAACTAACGGTATAAACAGAAATGCACTAAAAAGTTCATTACAACAACAACATGTTTTGTTTGTTTTTGATTTTTTGGTCGTTTTATATTTCTTGTCTCAAACGTAGAATAAAACAAAAGAAAATAAAAACAAAGCAATGTTTTCATATGAAATGGGATAATTGCACAAGGTTGATTTTCGATCTTGTTGCACGATTTGGCTGAAATTTTCACCATATAATTTTTTGACAAATTTTAACCAAATTCCGCCCGGCACTCCTCGAAATTCGACAAAATTGAAATCGCGGTCACCCTAGTATACAGTGGAGAGCAGAAATGAGTATATATTCTGGGTCCTTATAATATTCTATGTTGATTAAGCTATGTCCCTTCAACTGTCCGTCTATTATAGACACGATATGCATAGGTGCATTAAATTTTACCGAAATATTCTTTGTTGATCTAAATTGTGTGGTATGTAGCTGATGACGATGCCACACAGCACAGGAAACAATGGCCCAATTTTACGTTTGGAGCCGATCAAGTGGCCGCCTAGATCGTGCAGCCTAGATTATAAGGCTCATATCTATTGGGACAAGCTCGCAACGATTGACGAACATGACGCTATTATCAAAGAATTTATTCGCGTGATACCGGTTGATATGTTGGTGAGAGTATGACAGCGTATGAACCATTTGAGGCGTTGCTGCGGTCAATATTTACATGAAATCATATTTAAACATTGAATTACCGCTATGGACAAAGAAATAGCGTATCAATGTTCTGTAAAGTAGCAAAAGTATTGTATTGAAAAATTGAATGATAATAACATTGAATTCTATGTTATCCTTTTGCTTTACTCTGCTTTTCCAAAAAATTGTTGGAAATGTCCTTTTAACTTTTGCGCGTTCTTTATTTTGTTATATTTTGTTTAAAATTAAGTTTTTTTTTTGATTGGACACTGAAATAGCGCATAGTTATTTAGATTTTAAACCAAAATAGTTGATGTTAATTTCGGTGGTAAATTCTTGTGTAATTTAACAAAAATATTGTTTATCATTAGTTGTGTCAACCAAAATGGTAGAACTGTCTACCAAAAGGGTACAAAACAAACAAAAATAGCTGAAATTATTGGATGTTTTCGAAAGATCGTTTATAATGTCATAATGTGTAATGTATTAAATTAGATGCAAATTTGCTTAATGTAAAGAAAGATCGGAAGAAGTTACAGCGAAAGTCAACGTTAAGTAAGGATTAGTTAAATAAAATAAGCTAGATCCTCTTAAGTTATTGAGGACACTGGTCTTGTAAGTAGAAAAAAGCCACTTCTGTTAAAAAAAGAATATATGTATATATAAAAGAATTGTCTTTTGCAAAACTAACTAAACTAACTAAAGAATTATATCAAATTGTGGAAAAGAGTCCTGACGGTAGAACGTTTCCACATCGGGGGAAAAAAAACAAATATTCAATCCCCATTACACTACTAAAATTGTAAAGTGCGCTATTTCCCTGTCCATAGCTGTACATAGTTGGGTCTATCGACTCAAATAAATATTTTATACATTTCTCTCATCATTTCTCCAGCATCATACGTAATATGGGTCATTGGTACGATCTAGCCTGTCTGTTAACGGCCTAGAGAAAAGTACTTTTTTTTTTATTAAAAAGAGAAGTAACACTCAGGCAATTAATATGCCTATATATACTTGCGTTACTTTCTTTGGGGATAGTTGAAGAAGTAAATATGGTGGAAGAAGAAAGCTTTTTTATATCATAACTCTGCAATTGCTCATTATGTTTGTTTTAGTGCAGAATTGCAGCGCCTCTGGTGGCGAGTAGGCGCATTAATGTTAAAGCTTGATTTTATAGCCTTTATTTAATTGTTTTACTTCGGTGGCGTTTTGTACTTTGTAGCATTTTTATCGCTCTGGTGTTATTAAATCTGGAATTGCAAAAAAATTGTTTACAAAAAAAATTAACTTTTTTTATGAAATCTGTATTTGCAAACAATTGATTAATTTAATTGAAAAGTTCACACTACATCAGATTTATAATCTCACCATAGAACGAAAAGCTCTACATAAATAAATGTGTGCTCTTGAAAACCCTTTTAAAATGGTAAAATTTATAATTTAGCATACAGCAACATCAGGTGCTGTGAAACAATAAATTTATAAAGCCACCAGCAATTCGTTGAAAGTAAAAAACCTAAAAAAAAATCACATAAATTTCTCTAAGGAGATTTATGATCCACAAACGTGACCCATAATTATGTTTTATTTTTTAATAAATGCATTAAAGGTGACAAAGAAAAGTATATATACGAACAGACAGACGGATAGATATGTTTGTAAGTAAGTTGTTATATGTGGTATGATACTAAAAATAAACGCAACATATTTTAGTCCTGCAGCAAATAAAACCATGAACATTATCCAAAGGTATGAAATGAAAACAAGCACAGAAGAAAACTATAAAACAATAACTATTCATAGCGCGTTATCTGTGTGGCAACAACAGAAACAGCACCAGTATCAGCAGCATGTTAATCAACGACCTGGAAAGCACAAATGTCAACGCAATTGTGTTTGCTTGTAGGAATTGGCTGGCTCGTTGGCTGGTTGGTTTTTTGGAATATTGTTAGTGGTGTGGTGGCATTAAAACCAACATGGATGTTTTGCATTTACACTCGCCTCTGTTCAAAGAACATCTATTTGTTTTGGAAAAAATTTTAAGTACTATCTATGTATGTGAACAAAACACATGCACACACTTACATAATTCCAGTTATGCATCAGTTGTTTTGAGGTTATATAATTTGCATTTAATATCCGTTACTTGGACTGGTGTTTTAGTTGTTTTCGTCTGCGCTTGAACTGTAATAATATGGAGAAACTTGTAACTCGTTCTTTTCAGTGTTTTACCCGGCAAATATTCCACCTAAAACTCTACATTTATAGAAAATTCTATTGCAGCTATCTATGGAGAGTTTATAGAAATCTGTTTAAAGGAAAAACACATAAAATAAACGCAGATAAAGGTTGCCAAGGGCAATACTTGTTAATAGTTTATACTATATTTGCCAAAGTATTAAAAGACAATCCGCTTTATTTATATCAAAGTCACAAGAAAACTAGTCAAATCTTAATGAAATAATGTCATAAATATTTGAAAAGTCAATACGAGTATATGTCAATGTATGTATATGATTTTGTTATATGAGGTCTGATCTCAAATTAACCGTTATTTTAATTTTTTTTCAAAAAATATTTATTTATTCATCAATAACTAACTACCTTGTCCCCTTCAAAGTAATCCCCCTCAGATATAATACACTTATGCCAGCGTTTTTGTCAATCCTTGAAACACTTCTGAACACGCTTTTTGGTATCGCTAACAAATCCTGTTTCGATTTTTCTTTTATCTCCTCAATCGTCGCAAAACGCTTTCCTTTCATCGGTGTCTTCAGCTTTGGGAAGAGGAAAAAGTCAGAGGGGGCAAAGTCCGGTGAACACGGTGGTTGAGGCATGATAACGGTTTTATTTTTGGCCAAAAGCTCACGCACAAGCATCGATGTGTGAGCTGGTGCAAAAAACCATAATTGGTTTTTCACAATTCTGTACGTTTCTGACGAATTGCTTCACGCAAACGGCTCATAACTTCAAGGTTGTATTCCTTATTGACCGTACGACCTTGTGGCAAGAATTCATGATGCACCGCGCCATTGCAATCGAAGAAAACAGTGAGCAAAAACCGAACTTGACGTGCTTTTTTCGGTCTTGGCTCTTCTGAACGTTTCCATTGGGATGATTAGGCTTAGATTTCAATGCCATACCCATACACCCATGATTCGTCACCAGTTATGACCTTTTTGAAGAAATCTGGATCATCGTTGATGATGTTCAACAGCTACTGAGCGATGTCCATGCGACGTCGTGTTTGATCAAAATTTAGCAATTTTTGAACAATCTTCGCTGCCGCACGTTTCATGCCTAAAACATCCGTAAAAATTGCTTGGCACGAGCCGAACGATATGCCAACATCATCAGCAACCTCTCTGATAGTGATTCGACGATTATCCGAAATTATTTTCTTTACTGCTTCAAGGTTTTCATCGGTTGTTGACGTGCTGCTCGGGCGACCAGGACAACATCTTTTCGGCCTTCCTTAAACCGGTTATACCTTGAACTAGTGTTCTGCTCATAGTAGAACACTAGTAAAGTGCTATTCAAAATATTGCAAGTTTAAAAATTTCTAATTTAAAGGGATTAAGTTGTTAAGCAGGGAAAAATTTACAATGACAAAAGACAAACAGCAAAATGACCAAAGCCATATTTCTTGAATAAATTAATATTCTTCAAATTAAAAAAAAAAATAAGAAAAGTAAGAGCAAGCAAACCCAAAAACTTCTGGAAAGCCTATAAGTGCGCGGAAGATAAGAAGATCTCTGCAGCAAAATAGCCTACATGGTAGAATGCCAAGTAAGAAGCCCTTTATATCAAAGAAGAACTAAACCAAATAAACGGACCTCAAATTTTTGGGAACAATCTTCTTTTCACCGTGATAAAGGCAAAGGCAAAATGACGACAAACAAAGTATTAACTTTATTTATTATTTAGTAGCGAATTCGATCCCCAGATCTCAATCCAATATTATGTGTTTACTTTATATTGACGCTCAAAGTATTTGTACAACTTTTTGAAATAAAAAATAAGATTGTTTTATAAATCTTATTTAAATATAAAAAATTAATTAGAATAATGCTAAAGCTTAACAAATGATACAAGATTTGCAGTTGTTTAATAAAATGCAAAATCTTAAATAAATGAGAGTTTCTTAAGAATGAACTAGAATCATTCAGAAATAAACACTCAAGCAAGTGTGTTAAGCGTTTAGAATTTAACTTACCTAAATGCCTAGAAACCTCTTCTAATTCTATGTTAATACAATGAGTAATACATACTAATAACAAATAAGAGCAACTATATACCTTAAGGCTAGTTTTACATTAAAACTATAAAGCATACCTTGAGGCATAATCATCATTAATTGCCAGCAATTAATTTCAATTGTTCAAATTAAGTTTTTCCTTTGCTCTTTTTTGTATCTAATGCGAACTGAAAATCCACATAATACTATTTAATGCCATTAGCTTAATTTGTTTGAATATTTGCTCGAAATGAAACGAAACCTTTTATTTTTCTGTTGTTTTTTTTTTTTTTTTTTGCTGTTTAGTTGTTCTACATTTCCCGTTTTGTTTGTGAAAGATTCGTTTTTGGCGTAAAACCAGCACATATCTTCACAACGAGAACATCATTATTATCATCATTATCGAAATTACCAGCAAAAAGTAGGAAACACATCCGTTTGCATTAGATCTATTACGTGGGTTATTCCCTTCGGAAATAAATGAATTTTTCATTTGTTTCTTTGGCGGTACTTAATCTACAAATTACTACAACTGCTAAATGTTGCTGTACCAGCTATTAGAGCGAATGGGAAAACTACCATCACCACGTTAACACACGGTAGTATTTAGTTCAGTATATCAGTCATCCGTATCCCAAAAGGCCAAAGTACGAAATACACACATTGAACAATGTTTGGTAGCAGTTAACACTAACTTAACACATTGCTTAATATCTGTATGATTTTTTTCCCCATCCCTACAGAAGCCGCACATTTCTGGGAAGAGTCTTTCTTTTATTCACGAACTCTTCTGTGTTCCTCTTATCGTTTATTATCAAATCACTTAAACATCTGCCAATTGACCCTTTACATAGTTTTTTATCTCTATCCTAACATTTCTTCGTTTATGTTGGCTTTATTCCTGCTTCAACTTCATTCACATATCTCTTGCAGAAAACTCTCTTACTATTATTGCTAAAACGCTTGCAAAATTTTATACATTTATGTACAAATAAGTGTATTAGTATTTTATACCCAGTGGGAAATTTCTTGTAGTTATTTTATTTTATAATATAAAATCACGTATAACAGTCTTCAACTCTCTTACATTGTTGGTTTCAACTTCTTAACATCTCGGTAAACGTTGTGGTATTTAATATATAGTTAGTATAAACAACTAAAATACTGAAATGGTACCAATACGTTAGATCGAAGGTGCAATGCATTGTATAACTATAAATGCATAAAACTTTTCTCAATTCTCAAGTAAAACAGTTAAAATAAATATTTTTTGACAAAAAAAAATCATTATTTTTTATTTTATCATTTAAAAATGTATAAAAATTTAATTAGTGTTTCATAACTATAAATACACTAAAATTAAAATAACTTAAAATAACAATACTCACAACAAATTTTGACTTTAGACGGTTTTCTGCATAAATTCGAAGGCTTAATATTTACCAAATGGGGTTCTGATCTGGCAAACATGCCGGTCCGTACATATGAATTCTGATAACAAAACCGTTTTTGCCCATATACTCGTATACGGTACATAGTGGGTAAATTTTAAAAAAGGGAAATAAATCTGTAATTTATAAGCGGTGTGTCCGATTGCATTCAAATTTTAAAAAAAATAACAGATTTTATATTGTCCAATATGTTCTTGATTACTCTGCAAATGAATTCCATTTTTGGATTTTTCAAAACTTTTTTGGGAATTGTGAGGTATCTTATAAAAAATTTTAAATTTGTTTTTCACTTTAGTATTTTACTCAAAAATGTCCGAAGAAATGCAAACTTTTATAAAAATATATATATAAATAACAATTTTATTTCAGTTTAAGACATTTTTGCATTTTCGTTTTCCACAAAAGTCTACCCTAAATTTCTTGTTTGTCTAAATGTTTTATATATTAAAAAAATATACACAATTTCCTATCCATTGATATATAATATGTCTTTTCCACGTGTCAAACTAATTAGGGAATAGTTAACACCTCATAGTAAATGTGTCCATATATATTTTTATACCGTGCAACACCATAGTAGGGTATATAGGATTTGTACTGTTGTTTGTAAAGCTTAAAAGTATTAGTCTAACACCCAACCGATTAAACGATGCATCGCGATGGCCGTCCGTCTGGCTGACTGGAGTAAAAGTCCAAATTTTGAAAATATTCCTATAAAATTTAGTATGAAAACCTTTTTCATTCCGGTGGCGACGGTTGGCGAATTCCTCGTAAACTTTAAGAGATAATATAAAGCTACGACAAAATTGTTTTAGTACTTTAGATTTCATATACATATAGTATAATATATAAAAATAAATTGCATTGTGTTAGTAATTGATGTTCTCTGGAATGTGTGAATCTATTTTGCAACGTTTATATGAAAGCTGGCGTCAATACCAACGGTCTCTGTATGTGTATTGGTTCGTGAGTTATAGCCATTTGAGTTAATATTTTGAAAAACTGAAATACATTCATTACAATTCAATTTTAGTCAAACCAATTGGGAATGTCATCACCTAATCGTTTAATGCATGACATTTTTGAGTTAGAACTGCAACGTGAACAACAATACACAGAAAAAAAAAATCATGTTTCTTTTTCAATTAAACCTTTAATTGATTTTAAAATAATTTTCAATTAAAATTTTAATTGATTCAATTACTTTTTCTGATATTTTCAATTAAATCTCACATTTTTTTTAATTGATACTATCATTTTGTTTACAGGTCCAATTTCAATTGAATTTTTACTTGATTCCAAAATATTTTAATTGAAACTCATTTTTATTTTTTTCTGTGTACGATCGCAACGAATTAAATGCTTTTGTTCACGCATATCTTTCGACATTGAATGCGAAACAAAAAAAACTTACGATACTTTTAGGCAAGCTGTTAATAGTGAAGCTGATGAATTTTATTTTCTGGATGCACCAGGAGCCACCGGAAAAACGTTCTTAATTTCATTGATTTTGGCAACGATACGTTCTCAGAATAAAAATGCATTGGAATTGGCTTCTTCTGGCATTGCAGCCAATTTTTTAGATGGTGGTCGGACAGCAGCTGTAAGGGTAAAAGTATTGAAAAGTTGCGGTATCATTATTTGGGATGAATGCACTATGGCGAGTAAAAAATCTGTTGAAGCTTTGGCGAATTGGCATTGTACAAGTCTGTGGATACTGTTACCAATGAAGAAAATGTTGTGAATTATCCGAAAGAATTTTTGACTTTCTAGGATTGCCTCCGAGTAATCCCCAATTGAAAGTTGGAGCTACTATTATTATGCCTAGCAATATCAATCAACCCCGTTTGTGTAATGGTGCAATACTTGCTATATAGGTTGATGGCTTATGTAAGTGAAGCTACTATTTGAACTGGAAAACTCAAAGGCGAAGTTGTATTCATTTCACGCATCCCAATGATACCGTCTGATATGCCATTTGAATTTAAACGACTTCAGTTTCCTGTTCGCCTTGCGTTTGCAAGGAATTTGTGGAGTGAATTTAGAGTATCCAGTTTTCTCACATGGACAGTTGTATGTAGCCTGTTCGCGCGTTGGCAAACCATCGGTTTTGTATATTTACACCGAAAATGGAAAAACAACAAATGTTGTTTACCACAGAGCATTACAATAAAAGTAAATTAATCACTGATTTAAATGAATTTAATTTTTTTATTTTCTTTTTTCCACTACGAAGTGTGCAGGGTTCGCTAGTATAGTAATGTGCCCTACTTTGGGGGTCTATGGAAGTGACCCTGGTCGGTTTATGAGGTCAAATTCGATTGCAATAGGAATTTCGCTTATAAATTACAGATTCATTCTCACTTTTTCCAAATTTCCCCACTGTGCTGTGTAGAGAATATTATACAAAATCTACAAAATCCAAAGTTGTTGCAATTTTCTAGTAATTATGATTAATTGGCAATAATTTGTAATTAATATGATAATAGATTTGTCTTGAGTAGTGTTCTGTGTACTTTCAAAATTGTTATAAAATTTAATTTAACATTTAAAAAAAAAAGAAACTGAAAAAATAGATGAATCAACATTTATCTACCATTTAATAGTAATTCTTAATTTACCAGCAGGAAAATATATAGTTAGAGCCTAAACCAACATTGAAGTAAAATTTTTAACTTAATATATAAAATCATGTGCGAAGTTATTGTTTTTTTTAATAAACTTTTATTTTCAAACACCATTAGTCGAGGTACAATTGCAGATGTGTACTTTAGAGAGAACTTATTATGAAACTGAAATGGATATTTTGAAATGGCAGTGAACAGTTTTTGTTATTTATGATATTAAGAATACTTATGTATTTAAAATTCTCCTAACATGGAGAAAGATATTGTAAGCAAACAAACTTGAGTTGGGCTGACAACTGGCAACGCAACTGACTAAGGTTGCTATGGGTTATAGAACCATTATTAAGCTTTATTTAAATATTTTCACGTTATGGTTCGATCTATTCTATAGAAATTGTGTGTGACCAACATTTTGGGTGTTTAATTATTGTCACTTAGTACTTATTGTTATGAAGAATTAACACTCATTGAAGTAAATTATCTTTGTACATACTTAATTTAAATTAATGAAGAAAATATACATTGGTTTTTCTCATGTACCTTATTATATTTGCACGAATAATAGTTATTTTGATAGACATTTTAATTAAAAACATTATTATTTTTCATAATAAATTTTTAAAAGTAATAAGAATTTCTCACACAAATAAAACTATTTCTAAAAAATAAACTTCTTCTGGTGACTTTGAAAAAAAAAAAACAACTTAAGAAGTATTTAAAATTTCTTTAATATAAAGTGAAGGTCATAGTTCTTTATATCATTATTATTTCCACTACTTCATATAGATTTTACAATTGAATTAAATTCTCTGGTCTCCCAAATTTTGGTTTTAAAAAACAGTTTTTTAAGTATGTTATTTTTTTCAAGCTAAAATGGCCTAAATTTATTCAATGTAAATAAAAATCCAATTTTTAATTACAATATTTTCCCGACGTTTCGTCGATTGTTTGTTTTTACAATAAATATCAAACATAAGGTGTTGCAACACAATGTATTTATTACCAGATTTTTTTTTAACTTTTTATTACTTATTGCTTGAATCTGCCATTACTTTATAGGCCTTACAATAAGTATTAAAATTTTATACTTAAACCTTAAAAACTATTTGCTCTCAGTTGAGAGAGCCATAATGGAAAAATGGGCCCTAAATTCGCTCTACGAAGCCTTGTTTCACGCAAGCGGGTGAATTCATCTTTAACCAATAGTACTTTAAAATCTGTATGGCTGTTTTCCTTCCTCTGTATAAGATCAATACAGGTATTACTTGAAGTTTCCCATAATTGAATTAAATATATATCCAAATTGGTTTAAAAACAATCTTACACAGGATGACTTTGTAATCAAGGCTTAATTTAGATTGGTCGTTAATTAGCCAGTGCAGATTAGAATATTTTAATCTCTTGGCTACTATGAGGAGGTGCCAGATGTATGCCAAGGTATGTGACATGATCAGATTGTCGGATATTTATATTGTTTAGTGAAACAGGTGATCAATTTCCACCAATTTACACGAAGCAATTTTTATTAAAAATATTGATACAATTTATTTCTTGAAATTTCTTCGGTGTTCACACAACACAATACAATTGCTTAAATCATGCGTATTTTTATTTGAGAGTATACACACATTTGTATACATATATGTAATACAAACAAGAGAGAGTAACACGAATTGCTAGTACAATTAAGTGTGTACTCGTCGTATCTTCCTTCGTGTAATCGTAAACGTAACATGCTTACTTTTCGTTTCATTTACACGTATTCTCCAGTTTTTTATTACCGGATGATTTACATATTTTTGTAACATCACTTGTGTTGACTCCTCAACACAATTTCCAACTGGTCATATTGTTTACAAATGATGTCGTCCTCAACGTTATTTTGCTATATTTTTCAAGTGCGATTGGTATGTTTTTAGCTAAAATTTATACAACGTTCAAATTTAGTTGGAGTACAAGTGGAATTTGGACGATAAGCAGCGCTTGATAAGCATTTTGTTAATTGCCAAAGTACTAGAACTGAAATTATTTTATTTTATCCTGAGAAATTTAGTGAAAGATTTATTGATAGTTACAAATACCATTGTCGATATCGTCTGTTAATCTTGCTATTTCTTCGTTTTTGTTTTCTTTTGGTTTTCTTATATCAAGTGCTCTTAAGTAAGGCAGGAAAGCAGTCTGGCTAAATATCATTCCATATTTGAAGAGACCAGATTATTTTTTGTTTGCCATAAAATTAGCAAATGGTTTATAGTTTTACAACAAGAGAAACAGATAATTTGGTTGAATGTTATTTGAGTGTCGATAACGAGACCAGATATTAAGTGAATGTAAGTTCTAATATAATTTAATTAATTTGTTTGCACTTTAAGCTGGTAAGGTTTTATATATTAATGTTAAGAATTGAATTTTTGATGTAACTGAAATGCATCAAGAGTTTTTTATTTTATTTTAATATGCAAATGCTATCAGCCCATTGATTAATGATCTTTTAATCTATATAATTTCTAATTAATTGTGTTAATGTCCAGCATGTTTCTTGGCTTGGCCCTATTGCTATATAGTTATAACCAGAGGATCAGTTTATAAATGAACCAACACATGATGAGGATGTTTCTTGTTATCTACAGCATGACTCTTTAACTAAAACAATAATTACTCCATTTAAAAGTATGTAGGTAATTTTATTTAATAATTTCAATAATAGAATATCTGGTCACTTCACAGACAACATGAAATTGATTGCACTTAAACACATTTTCTCGATTATCCTAATGGTTTTTACGATGTGTGAGTGACTCAAATTTAAGAAAATCGACAGTTTATATGTATAAGTATGTACTAAATATGTATGTAACTTAAATAATAAATAGCTAAAAATAAGAATGAAAGAAAGAAATGTAGAAATGTATAATTTCTAGCACAAACTTGTAATTCATTTAAGGAATATTTCTCGATATAAATTGAAATAAGTTAATAGGGGTTAAAAGCAAAGATTATCAACAGAATATTAAATTATAAGCCAAACAAACAGCAATGGTTTAGAAATGAAAAACCTTTAGCAAACATTTTAAGAATTCTAAATTGATTAGAGTTTTTAAAAAGGCTTTTAAATTTTATTTTCTTTCTCTTAGCATTTTTAATAATTTATTATTAAGCACTATTAAATACAATTTAACAAACTTAAATTTTATTTTGGAATATTTTAAGACAGGCTATTTAATGTGTAATTTAATAGTTGACTTAAAAGTAAAATTCATGTTTGGTAAAATATTAAACCATGAATTTGTATGTATTTGATGCTTATCAGTTGTATTAACTTTATATATAACAGCTATGGCCAATTATAGACTGATTATTTCAGATTGTTAATATCCAACATTTTTGATAAACTAAAAATATTTGCGGAAAATTGCTTCAACCAAAGTTCGTCCATCTGGGCTCTATGGTGCATTTAAAACAGATGGATTGGCACAGCTATATATGTATATCAAACAGAATAAAAAGATAGAAAAAAGATCCATCTCAGGATAATCCTGGGGCCAAATTACCGCATTCGTGATCGAATGAGCTATCGTATCGAAAAATGATTTCGATATCGAAATTATGATAAAATGTACTAAATTTCTTGCTCGATATCGAATGCCATAATCTCAAATAAGAAAATTACGATCAATTTTACTTGACATCGAATGCGGTAATTTGGCCCCTGTCTGGAAGTTATATTTTTTTTCATTTACTCTTTGAACTGGCAATAATTGTACATCAATTAAGAACATTTTCTGACTACATATCGTATGTATACACACAGAGATAAAATATAGTTGTACATGTTTACCACAACAATGTCAACATTTTTACAAGTTTTTCAACAATGTTATGGTCACGGTAATTATTTTTTATAATTGCGGTAACCATAATATGATTCAGTTACGATTCACAGGATTACTAAAATCATATATATGATTGTAGTAACTATGTATGTCGCAGGAAAGCCGACAATCTTGACGGTACAGATGATTTCAACAGCTATTGGAAAAAGAAATTTCGTAGGTAGTTGTTCTTGGAAGGTTTGGTAAGCCTTTTGTGAACAGTATGCATGATTTGGCATTTCCAAACACTAAAATTAATTCTTCTGCCTACCCAAAGTGGAAAAAAGGTCTAAATGTCTCACCCTATATTTCATACTTTCAATATATTTGATGCCTAAAATGCATAAGTATAATAAAATTAAATTTGTCGCCGCCGAAATTTCGTATCGTGCTGTTTTTTTTAATAGTTAATGGCCATAAAGAAAGCAATGAATGGAAATAGTAATAGTCTATGAATTACCACAGCAATAATAATAATTTATTAATATATGCATATAATTTAAGTAAATTACCAGCATAAGCTGTAGGTAACGGAAGTAAAGCACAACAATAAGAACTGAGTGAATGGTGTAACTGTTGAACAACAAAATTTAACTGGTTGTATTTAACTTCTTGATACTTATTTTCTAAATTAATTGGCTTATTACGTTTTTAACAATCTTCTCTAAACCTTCTAGTTTGTAAAGTGTAACTCCTTAAACCAACCTATTATTTTAACTACTGCTTATTCACTCGAAATTCAAATACGAGAAAATAACTATAACTATTTATAATATTAATAACTTCCAATTAGTGCTGGCAAAGTATTGAGTAATGGGTACCGAGTATCGAGTATTTGCCCTTTTTTGGATACTCAATACTCAAAAGAAGTTACTCGATACTTTCTGAGTTGTATTTTAAGCAAGTTGAGTGGGTAAAATAGTAGAAATAAATCACTGTATAAAAAGACAACAATGTGTAAGTTACAAAATTATACCAACCGTCGAAATAAAGCTGTATATTATTTCTTAAGTTGTTGTTAACGTTGAATTAAAAGTTAGCTTTACATTTATTTTTGATTTAATAATAATATACATACAAAACCAATAATAGTTGAAGATCTATTTTTATTTTTTAAAGAAACTACTTCAATTTGCAGATAAAAACTATGCGCTACAATTTCAAAAAATTCGTTAAAAGTATTATTGAGTACCCAAGTGAAAAGTATTGAATATTATTGAGTAATGGAAAGTAGTAGAATTTGCCAGCACTACTTCCAATGCCTTCATATTAAAAATACAACCAAAAATTACGTTAACAACTTAAAAAAAAAAAAAAAAAACTCAATGACAAATTATATTGAGAATAAAGCAAGTAAGAAAGTATAGTCGGAAAGTATAGATCGACCATATTATACCTTACACCCAGTCTATGTGTAAAAACAGTTTTGCAGAAATAGGCGCTACATGGGAGCTATGAACTATTATGAACTGATCATCCATAAATTTAGTGGTGTGCTTTTTGTGCATATACATATTTTGTGTTAAATTTTATCTTAATACAAACAGTTTTTATACGTGTTAAGTGATTTCCGAAGAGGATATTATATGAAAGCTTCGACCATTATAAAATAAGGTGTCATGATATCTGTACGAGGGCGGTTCGGAAACTTCTTAGCGCAGAACAAAAAGCGCTGTATAAACAGCAAAAAGATAAGTGTTTTGGAAACTTCCATCTGAACTTTGAACACATGTTAAATTTCTTTTCTATCTGCCAACAGCTTCATATAGAAATATGTGTTCAAAAAAGACGCATCCATGATTTTTTGTTGCAATGGAAAAGTTACAAAATTCGTGGTGTCATTAAATATTTAAATAAAAAAGGTATATCGGGATAAGAAATTCATAGTGATATGGTGAATGTTTTACCCTGCCTTTACACATGCAAGTACTTGCATGCGAGTGCTGTGTACGTATTATATACGAAAACTTATTCGAAAAACTCGAATCATTTGCAAGTAACATTATTGTTTACACAGGACAGTGAGAGTTCATTTTCAAAATGTTGTCCAAGCGTAAACTTCTACCGGCAGCTCCATTTGATGCAATTGCTTCGTAGGCCTTGCTTTTCAAATCGTTCCTCCACTCATATCTCACAGAAGAGGATGGGAACGATATAAATTAATTAATTTTATTATATTTTTTAAATTTAATTTTACTTCCATTTTTGTTTTGATTGAAAAATACGGTTACCAGTTGATTACATAAAAATTTTTCATGAGGGAAAATTTTCATTAACAATAATTATTATGATTTTAATGATATTTATTCTCCAAAATTTGTTTATCAATATTATGTGAAAGAAATTTGTTTACAATCACTCATAAAACAAAATAAATATTATATTATCCACTTTCTACCTATTCATTGGAAAATATACATGGCAACATTATTTTTTTATTTGACGTTTACTGGCATGAGAGTGTCAAACATGCACTCGTATGCAAATTTAGCTGGGAGTAGCTCTGCAAGTGTGAAAAATGTGTGTGTATTAGTAAAAAATGTGAGTGTATTCAGTTTTTCGAAATTATTTGGAAATCAACATTTTTAAGAGATATATGCTTTTTAAAGTGATTTTCGGTATTGGTCATTATATGGGAGCTATGCACAATTATGGATCAATCTACACAAAATCTGTAAATGTGATTCGGCTTCATGCAAATCTTATTTTTGGCGAAATTTGTTTGGATATGTGTATAAATCATACATTTATGACAGATAAACTACTACTAAAGTGGACCGATTTCAACCAATTTCAATCCCTACCATCATTGGGCCGAAAAAATATAATGTACAAAATTTTATGAAAAAACTTGTATCTTTAAAATTGCGTCCTGTACTCTGCGCACAAGCTTGATTGACGGACGGACATAGTTAAATCGACTTAGGAAGTGATTCTGAGTCGATCGGTATACTTTAAGGTGGGTGTTAGACTAATATTTTTGGGGGTTACAAATATTCGCACAAATACATTATACCCTGCCCACTATGGTGGTGTAGAGTATAATTAATAAAAATATGTCACACGACTGTATGTAGTTGTAACAACTGCTTTAACTCTGCTATTTGCCACCATACAATTTGTACAATTTCTTAATGTTTTTTGCAATGAACCAGCCATGGCTTGTAATTTAATTTAATTTCAACTGTTTGTTGGTGTTCATGTTTTCCTCTCCATTTGATTGCTGCTGTTCGTCTTGACTTTCAAACAAGGAAACCGGAAATCAATAGTGGTGCTGGTGAAAACCACTTGTTATTTTCCTTTTTTTGAATACATACATTGTTTGTGTAAGTTGGGGTATTGTTTGAACAATTCAACAAATAAATTCGGAAATGAATGTGAAGACAAGTTAGTAAATATTAGTGAAAGTTTGTAAAAGTCATCAAATATTGAAATAATGGTAGTTGTTAGATTCATAGTGTTATTAGGGGAGGAGGGAACAAAACTCTGAATAAACCAGAATTCACACATTTCGATATTATCTGGAAATTTGGTTTATTAGGAAAAGAGTAATGTTATCGTTTTAGATAAAAAAAGATCAAATACTGTAGTGTTTACATCACTTAAAATACTGAAGCAAATCTATATTTGTTTATTTTTTTGGAAGTTATTTTTCTATGAATCTCTATAATGGTTCTTGTTCGTCACCACTTTTACCAATATATTTCAACATTATCACTTCAGCCTCTTCTTTAACATGGAATTTTTTTTAGTCTAGAGAAGTAATTTTTTTATACCCTACACCACAATAGTGGGGAGGGTATATTGGAGGGTATATATATTGATTTTTGTAACGCCCTTAAATATTGGTCCAACACCCACCTTAAAGTATACCGATCGGCTTAGAATCACTTTCTGAGTCGATTTAACGATGTCCGTCCGTCCGTCCGTCTGGCTGGCTGGCTATCCATGTAAAGCTTGTGCGCAGAGTACAGGTCGCAATTTCAAAGATATTTCGATAAAATTTAGCGCGTGATATTTTTTCAGCCCAAGGATGGACGGGATTGAAACTGTTGGAAATCGGTCCATTATTTCACCTATCCCCCATACAAATGTCCTCCCGAAATTGGGGTTTTCCGGTCATAAATCTTTGAATTATGCAAGTATGCAAACAAAATTTACCACAAATGAGTAGTAAATGAAGCTAACGCACATCAACAAATTTCGTGAAGATCGGTCCATAATTAGTCGTAGCTCCCATATAAGGCCCACTTCCAAAAATCACTTAAAAGAGCATAACTCTCTTAAAAACGTTGGTATCCAAACAATATTGAACGTAAATATATTTCGTACATATACATATAATATGGTAAAATTTTATGACTATCGGTAAATAATTAGTCGTAGCTCCCATATAAGACCAACTTCCGAAAATCACTTTAAAGAGCATAACTCACTCAAAAATGTTGGTATCTAAATAAAATTTAACAGAAATATATTTTATATATATACTAATAATACGGTACAATTTTATTATGATCGGTCCATAATTAGTCGTGGCTCCCATGTAAGGCCCACTTCCGAAAATCACTTTAAAGAGCATAAATTTCTTAAAAATATTAGTAATCAAATAAAATTCGACACAAATAAGTTTCTTATATACAGAAATAATGACACCTAATTTTGTAATGGTCGGTCCATAATTAGTCGAAACTCCCATATAACCCCCTCTCCGTAATTCACTTTAATTTCCATAAATCTTTTAAAAGTATTTATATCGAGATAAAGTTTAACACATATAATATTATATTCACAACAATCATGACACTGAATTTTGGTCCAAAATAGGTGATATCTCGCAAATAATGCCCATTTCTGAAAAACTTTTTTATATTTACATATACTAGGTGTAGGGTATTATATGGTCGGGTTTGACCGACTATACTTTCTTACTTGTTATTAAATAAAAATTGGAATTTCTTTACTCTGAATGTAGATTAATTACTGACATAATTGCGAAACAATGTCTTATACAATATAATGATTTATTTTTGCATGATCATGCATGCACGGTCACACAAAATAATTAATAGTTTATGTCTAGTCAGAGCAATATAATCTCGCTTACTATTTCTGTTAACCGGAATTTTTCCCTGTTATCATACTCGAATTGATTTAAAAGTAATTTCAATGAATTAAGCACATACAGTGGGGAGCACAAATGAGTACATGTTTGTACTTTGTTCACCAGTTATTGCATAAAAATAAAACCAACAAAGAAAATTAGAAAACGTTTTTATTATGTTTTGTTTAATATTTAACAAAAAAAATATATAAATCAAAACTAGCATTATTTATAGCCCGTTATTTCGTAAAACACCTTTTACAGGTTTTGGTAAGTATATGAAACCACGAATTTTTTAATGAATATACTACTCTCTCATTTACGCTGAATACGCTGCCAAAGCTCGTCTCTTTACAAATTCTCAATCGGATTGAAAGAAAATTCTGCTCGCTACGAATTTTTTAATTAATAGTTTAATTAGATTTAATCGGTCTCTTTACAAATTCTTTCACCATTTAGGAAGTGTGGTTTGGGCCACCAACCAGCTAAAAAGTAACTTCAACCCCATAATAAACGTTTTTTATCTACAAAATCGGAAACATGAGTTTGCAAAATGCGCATATAGTCTTCTTTTCTTATGATTCTTTTGAATATTTGCAGTGGTCCCAAATTCCAACATGTAACCGAACACCATATCATGACTTTGCCCCCACTGTGCTTCAGTGTTTCCTTTTGAAAATGATTAATTTATCTACATTTATGTGCTGTTTGGCAACCTTTAACCGTGCCTTATCATTTTTTATCAATAATGCAGGTTTTATTTTTTTTAGATGTAACCAATATGGGAAAGGCTCGTCTTACTGCCCATCAACTGGATTTGACTTTAGCTAAATATGTTTCTCTTTTTGAAAGAAGCATATTTTGGTGTTAAATATTTGTTCCTTTTCATTTGTGTTATCATGAGACGTGCATTTATTCGCATTTTGTTTTCAATGTGCATAGCTTTTTGCTACCGCTGATTTGTGGTTTGGTGAACAATAGAAAGCTTTTTTGAACTCTTATATAATAATCAATGATTTACTTACTTTAAGCTGTTTTTCTATTGCTAAATATAATATTTTCCTCAATGGCATTTGACAGTTTCTTCATTATTTATTATAATTTAATTTGTGTTGGATAATTTGCAAAAAGTGTTTATCACACGCAATGATATTAATATCAAACTAATATTTTTTAAATTCATAAACAAAGCAAACGCATAGAAATCTAACGGTAAACTTTGATTTTTTATGCAAATATACCTGAGCAAAATGGAGTGCATGCTAGTTTTTTTATACTAATTCATCATCATACTCACTGTATGGCGATATTTTTGTTTTGATATTGAAGGAGTTAGATTTGGTGTGTTTTATGATAATTTAAAAATATTGGAATTTGCATTTCTCTTAATTTTTTTTATTATTTACAATATTAATATGTATGTATTTTAAATTATAATTAAACTTGTGTCTTTATTGATATTGTATGACATGTTTCTTTCAAATCATTATTTTTTCATAAACTGTAAATGCATACACATTTTCCCAATTTTTGAAGTTAAAGAAAAGCCAAACAGTTTGTGTATGTGAACTTAAATTATGTAGGCATTCAAGTTAATATTTTAACAATTATATTTTTCAAAGTCAGCCATCCGTTTGTTGGACGACTTACAAGGTGCGTTGTCTTGTTGAAAAATAAAATGTTTTTCACTAATTTTTTCTAAAAATGGCCTTGATTTCTAATCTAGTAATTTTGTTTATACAGAAGAATTCATTTTGGTGCTTGGAAACGACAAAAAAGTCACATTAAAACAGGATAAAATGTAAAAAATAAATAATTTTTTTATACCTAGGTGTTTTTTTTTTGGATGCGAACCTTAAATGGAGCCTTATGGGCCTTAAGTGGAGCAGTTGGATAATATGCCCACGGCTTCTTTACAAACAAAATGAAAAGGTTATCCACGAAAAAGCTGTAAAGCACTTCCGTTCGGAAGTTTAAAAATTTGATTTGTTACAACCGAACCTCCGACAACTAAAGCTGGGTTTGCGTTTCCCGTTTAAGCCTTTTGATATGGATCGCGTGTGCAAAATGACCAGATTTTACATCCAAAGCGAATTGGTTTTCCATGGACATGTTGCTTAGCTCCGTGTTTTTCAAAATAAGGCACCATTGACTCATCTATGGATAGATATTTTTCATTTTGTCCTAGAGCGGTCTTACTTTTGCAAACTTGTCGTCAGTGGGAAGTTTGTTATTATCACAAGCATGAAAATAGCGAAGAAGTTACGATATCTAAAATTGAATTCACTGCTCACTATGTGTTTGCAATAAAAAATAACCTAATTTAACAAGGAAACAATTTTAAATTACGGTTTATACAAGAAGAGTAGTTAATTGAAGAGCAAATACCAGCGCACCTTAAATGGGGCGATAGGAAAATACGGGTTAAACAAATTATGTAAATAGTGCAACTAACTAATAACAAAGATTAATAGTCTGGGATTTGTTTAGCAGTCTACTTATGGTTGATTTGGTCACATTTACCTTACTTGCTGGCACCAAGATTTTTCATTGTGTTGCTGGCACAGTTTATAATTTTGCTATTGCCCCATTTAAAAATCTTTTGCTCGGGCCGCCACTTTTATTTTTACCATAATAATCCGTGTTATTTGCCAAATTTGTTACTACAATATGTGACCGTTTTTTTTTGCAACATCTCCAAAACTTAAGCCATTGTTAATATAAACTGAGATTTTACCTTTTTCAAAATGATTAAGATACGAACAACTCGGCATTTTATAGCAAATTGTTAAAAATTGCATAATAAAAATAAGTACGTTTATTTTTTTAGTATTCTTTTTTGTTTATCAGAAAATGTAATTATAGTTATGAAACACTAACAACATATTAATGCACAATTTCTCTCTTGAATTAATGAAGTGGTTTCTCAAATTTTAAGGAAAAAGATATCATGAACCATACTCTGAAAAAAATGTTACACGTTTTAAAAAACTGTTTGTAACTTTACAACAAACAGCAAACATCAACTGTAATTATAGTAATGCAACACAGTGTATATTACAAGTGTCTTAAAAAGGGTTAATTAACAATCTCATGTTGCTGGAGAGCCTACAAAACAAATCACTAATATGATTTTAAATTCAAATAAATAATTAATAAAGACTTAAGTGAAATTAATGTAGGTTTAATGAAAAATGTGTGCAGAAATAAAATGGAGACATAAAAACAAAAATTCAAAATTAATTAATTGAAAAAAGAAATGTGGGACACCAAATGACGTTAAATATCAACCCGACAAGCAGCCAACCAACAAAAAACATTTAGATACACATACATATAGAGAAGCAAAACATTTTATGTATCCGAACAGCAGACGTTTTTCAGTTTCAACAAGCGATGATGGCAGCGTTACCCAGCCTGTGTGTGACAACATGAAGAAGCCACACTCTCGTCTACAACATGCTAAAGTAAAGGAACGTATTTTAATTGCCAAGTTAAGCATCAATTTAAGAAAAAAAGATGTGGGTGGGTCTTTTATGTTGCAGAAGGGTAAATTGTGGCTTGACGTTTTAATTTTCTATATTATTTAGTAAAAGCAAAAAACATTTTCCACTGTTTTGGTTCTACATACACATATGTATTTGTATATGAAAACCGTGTGTGTGTTCACGTTTTTAGTAATAATGGTAGACCATATTTTGGCTTGTTGAAAGGACAGTCATATGGTGGCATTGGCGGTTGCTTGCATACTTGTCGGTTGTAAATATTTGGTAAGATTTTTTTTTCACTCTTCTTAAATTTCACGTTCTAATTGACTTTCAAGTGGCATAAGTAAGATTTTTTCAACGCTGCTTCTGGTAGAGAAAGTGCTTAGTGTGATTGGAGGTCATAATTTCCAGTTGAGTTGGGTCTGACTACAAACAGACTTTAATTTACAAAATTGTAACTTACTACAAAAAATATAGTAAAAAGAAACAGAGGAACACAAGTTTCATTCACAAATTTGTTTTTTGTTTTTCTTTGGGTTTTTATTTATGGTTTTATAACCTTTTGCCAATAAATTTATCTGCCAAATATTTGCCTGTTTTTATGCCCACCACCAAAAAGATGGTATTTATATACTCCACCATCTTAAGTTTGTCATTGCGTTTGTAACACATCGAAATATGCGTCATAGAACTAAAAAGTATATATATTCTGGGTGCCTATAAGATTGCTTTATTCCTTTTCACATATTTTTTGCAGATAATATCATGAAATTTATTTCTTTTTATTATTAATTTATTTTTTTTATAGAGGGACAAGTTCTGTTGCAAATCCAGAAATTCTCATAGCCCATATATAAAGTTCTTTTCGGAATATGGCTCTATGCTACATAAATGCCTTTAGAAAAGCAGTATTTTCACACAAAGATAAATCATATTTGAATTGGACCCTATTTGACCAAAGCCCCCTAATATAATCCACTTCCGAATATAACTTCAATGCTCATAAATCTCTTATAAAAATCACTATCAAATAGTAGTAGTGGACGTCCATTAACAGCAACAACAACAGAAATTGTAGCCAAAGTGCATGATATGGTATTAAATGATAGAAGAATAAAAGTGGGTGAAATAGCTAATATCATGGGCATCTCAAATGATCGAGTCCATTTAATTTTGCATGAAGAGCTACAGATTAAAAAGCTTTCTGCAAGATGTATGCCGCATTTGTTAACAGTCGATCAAAAACGCATAAAAATTACAATTTCTCAAGCTTGTTTCATAATTGTTGATGAGGCACGGATCCACCACTATAATCTAGAGACAAAAGAGCAGTCCAACCAATGGACTGAAGCTGAAGGAAGTGTCCCAAAAAGAATTCACTCGGCTGGTAAGGTTATGGCAACGGTTTTTTGGGACTTTGAAGGTAATTTATTGATTGACTATCTGCAAAAGGGTAAAACAATAAATTCAGAGTGCTATGGCAACACAAGACTGTTTTAGAAATGGCTAAAATCAACAAATTAAAGTACGAGTTGCTTGGACACCCAGCTTATTCTCCTGATTTAGCTCCCAGTGTAAAAGTCATCTAAAAAAAACCCTAGCTGGCAAGCGTTTTGCCTGAAGTGAAGATGCAATTACAGTTGTAAACCACTATATTGAAGGCCTTAAGGAAAAATATTTTAATCAAGGGATATAATTGCTAGATAAGCGCTGGACTAAGGATATTAAAATTTCTGGAAATTATATTGAAAAATAAAAATGTTTTTGAAAAACTAACTATTCGTAGTAACTAACTTTATGGTGATCGGCCAATAATTGGTGATAGCTCCATTTTCGAAAAACACATAAACCTTCGTAAATATCTTATAAATATCGACATCGAACTGAAATTTGTCACCGATCTGTTATATGGAAGTAAAAATTTTGCTATTGGATTTTTCGAAGGTCAGTTCATAATTGGTCACAGTTCGCATATAAGGTCTATTTCCAAGAATAACTTGAATACTCAAATAAAAAAAACTCTAAAATATATCGTTAATGAGATGAAAATATAGTTATTGTGCTATGAAATTCACCATAACACTCTAATACAGTACAATATTTTATAACGATCGTCACATACCATGTAATAGATCCAATATAAGGGATCTGAAAAATAAAATAACTCATTTAAACATTGTTATCGATACAAAATGTTACACAAATTTCCTACAAGTATACATAGGTCACACTACTGATATACAGGAGGTGGGTATATACGATTCCGCACAGCTGGAAATAAACTCTTACTTGTTTTTAAGAAATAATTATACCTTTATATTTATAACAGATTTGTAGCTTAAAGCGCTACACATTAATTGGGGTAAAATTCAAAAAGACTTCAAATATTTTTCAAGTACTTTTATGTATTTACGAGTATACCCACCATAGTGGGTATATTGGATTTATGCTGACTTTTGTAACGCCCATAAATATTAGTCCAACACCCATCCTTAATTAAACCGATTTTAAATCATTTTCAGAGTCGACTAAACGATTTCCGTTTGTCCGTCTGGCTGGCTTTCATGCAAATTTGTGCATAGGTCGAAATTTTGAAGATATATTGATATGCGAACTTTTTGCGGACCAAGGACGATTTAAATCGGTTCATTATTTCACTTAGCCCCCACACACATGCCCTTCCTAAATAGACTTTAACGACCATTAATATTTGATAAATGCACTTATCAAAACAAATTTTACCAAAATAAGTTATATGTAAAACCAAATTACACCTACATTATGCATTACATATTTTGTTCAAATCGGTCCATAATTTACCATAGTTCCCATATAAGTTCAATATAAATATCCAAATAATATGCAATACAAATATCTTTCGTATAAACACACATCACTCTGTATAATTTGATGACAGTTAGTCCATTATTAGTCATAGCTTCCATATAACCCTCTTCCGAGTAACACATTTAAATAAAATACAACACAAATAAGTTTTTTAAATTCAAAAGTAATTTGGCCTAGTTTTAAAATTAACGGTTCATAATCAGTCATAGCTCCCATATGATCCGCTTCTAAAATTATTTTAACTTGCATAAATCGTTTACAAGTCTTGATGTCGATGTAAAATTTAATGAAAATACAAAATTTTATGATGATCGGCCCATAATAGGTCATAGTTCCGTTAGAGCGACACTTATGAAAAGCTGTTTTAACACATATACTGGGTGTAGAGTATTATATGGTCGGGCTTCACTGACTATACTTTCTTACTTGTTTTAGTTTTAGTTTAGGGTATTTAAAATTCGACAAAGCCTAATATTGCATTATAAATTCTTTTATGGTGCGTTATTTAAATTTAATATTTAGGCCTTTACATTTTATATGTTGGTGTGTATTTATCAATTTACTCGTATTTTAATATATTTTTTGAAATCGTTTTACTTATTTATACTTTTACATTCTATCAATATTTATTTATTTATTTGCGGTGCCTTTTACTTTATGTTTTTAACAACAAATTTATAAATTTTAATATTCACTTTACATTAAGTTGAATAAAATTGATTGTATTTACTTTTTGTACCCTACATCATCATATAAGGGGAGGGTATATTGGAATTATGTTGATGTTTGTAGCGCCCTTAAATATTAGTCCAACAACCAACTATTGACTCAGATTCACTTCGTAAGTCGACTAAGCGACGTCCTCCATGTAAACGTTTTTCCATGTAAATCTTGTGCATAAATTAAAGATATTTCCATTAAATTTAGAACATGATGTTTTTTTTTTTTTGGTCCAAGGGTTGAAATTGGTAGAAATCGATCCATTATTTTACTTAGTTCCCATATTAATGTCCTCCCAAAATAGGGGTTAATCGGTCATATACATATGTTTGATTTATGCACGTATCCATACAAATTTTACCACAAATAAGTTGTAAATGAAGCCGAATCCCTTCTACAAATTTTTGTGCAGATCGGTACATAATTGACCACAGCCCGCTTCCGAAAATCACAGCACACATAAGTCTCTTAAAAATATTGGTATCCAAATAATATTTAACACAAATATGTTTCATATATTCACAAATCATTCGGCCCAATTTATTATTAGTCATAGCTCCCATATAAGACCCACTCCTGAAAATTACTTTAACATGCATAAAACGAAATAAAATTTAACACAAACAACACGTTGGCACACAATTTTTCGATGATGGGTCCTTAATAGGCTCCATATGAGTATTGCACAAATTTCAGTAACTGTTTTTGCATTTATACTGGGTGTAGGTTATTTTAGGGTCGGGTCTGCTCGACTATATTTTCTTACTTGTTTAATATACTAATAATAAAAACCCTCTTTTATTTTGGTTTTTATTATTTAATAAATAATGAATTTATTTTTTTTGTACGTTTCCTTTCTGGTTTGTGTTAAGGTTTTAGAGAGCAAGGTTTAATTAAATTAAATTTACGGTGATGATTACATTGTGATGAAAATAAACTTTTTTATTTTTAATTTAAAATTTTGTTAAAATTTATTACTGGAGTATATACATATGTATATAAATTGTTCTGTGTACTAGGATCTTTTAACCAATTATTTGTGTTAAAGTGAAATTTGAAATGACTTTAAATGTTTTTTAAATAGCTTTTTGTTTATTATATTATATGTAGTTCCCCAATTTCAAATGTCTATACAAAGCTTATGATTTTACTAAAAACATATGTTTAGCTTTAGGCTCTGTCTCTGACAGCAAGTGACATTTCGAGTGTGATAAAATCTCCGTTTCAAGCACATTGCATTTACTGTAGAATCTTCCCAGTGGAGTTATTCAAAATAAAAAAAAACTTTTATTTTCCTAATAATATTTAACATAAATCAAACATTTCAAATCTTTTTTAATGTTACTTGACAAATTTTCTCAACAAATATTAGACTGTAAAGAACGTAAAAAAAAATCAGATAAGTTTTACTTATTGTATTATATGTATGTATGTAAGTGTAAGTGTAGAAAAATAAATTTAAAGTCTTTATGTAAAATTTGTTACAAAACAAATTCGTTTTTTGGGAGTTCCGAAATGTTTCCCTCTCTTTCAGTTTAATGCTTATAAGTTGTACGCATTTTCCGCTTACGTGCAAATTCACTCGAACTTTAACTTGGGGAAAAGAGCCAACACATTCGTAAAAACATGTTAGAAAACTTTTTTTGTTGTATTCTTTTTTTTTCATTTACTGACAAAGTTGTGAACAAATCTTTTGACACTCAATGTTACGAACATCATTTATAATTTTAAACAGCAAAAACTTTTCCATGTAAAAATATTGAATGCAAACGAAAGGAAAGACCACAAAAAAAAAAAAGTACAAAATAAGAAAAGTTTTATTTTCTTTTATTAGAAATTCAGTTCAGTTCAGTTTTACACGCACTTGTACTATGTGAAGCGTTATAATATACCCATGAGTGCTGAGTTGATAAAATGTGAGGTTAAAAAGAATGTCATTTTGAAAATTAGCTAAAATTTAAATATTTTTTATGCACGACAAGAACTTTTTTTCTAAATTGACCTTATCTTGTGGCATTTAAGAGAATCAACACAGTTTGGAGTATGATTGATATATTTGGCGGTAACTAAAATAACAATCTTAAACACCCTATACTCTAGCCATAATAAAAATTAAAAATTTGTTTAACAGAACGTGTAACCAACAAATAGAGGATGTCCCAAAAAATCACGTTTGACAGCTGATAGTGACACTTTGGCAGACAGAATATGAGCAAAAACTAACATTACTTTTTTGTGTCTGTTCCGGAAATTTCACATTTTAAAACTTTTATTTTATTTAAGTGATTTTCGGAAGTGGACCGAAATAGGACCTGTGACTAATTATGGACTGATCGTTATAAAATTATGAAGCATAACTTCTGAATATACGGAACTTATTTACGTTGCACTTTATTTCGAATACCAAAATGTTTAAGTCAATTTTCTTCGTTAAAGTGAATTTCGGAAACGAGAGCTCTGACTACTTATGAACCTAATTATGTCTATATAAAACGTATTTGTGTTGAATTTTATTTTGATATTAAAATTTTTAAGACATATGTATATGCTCTTTAAAAGTGAAAGTGAATTTGTTATTCTCGACCCTTTTTTTGAACATAAAATAAATTTCCTTGTAGCAATTTTCTGTATTACTACCACTAGCATTATCGTTGAATAATGTTTTTCTTTTTATGTCATCAAATAAGCTTTTTGCTTTTGTCTGAAATACCATTTTGCAATGGTATTCTTTGCGCAACTTGATTTTTAATCCAAATAGAAAGCAAGGACTTGTAATGTTTAAAGATCTGTGTTGGCAGGCTTTATTCTGTTACCATGTATGTATTTGGACTGGCATTGCCTGAATTCTTTATGTCAGTAGCCGGCGCTAATAAACGACTGGCCAAAGGATAAAGGCAGCTTTATATGCCTGTAGCCAGTTTGATATGCCTGAGATCAAAGAATAATCAAAGAAAATCTGGGGGCAAATCATCGCATTCGACATCGAGTGCACGTTCGTGTAAATAATCTTTGCGATGACTACAATTTTTTGGATCACGGTATTCGATTGTAATTATTATTATTACTACTATATTTACATTGCTGTAAGCTTATGGCAATAAGAAAAACAAAACAAAAAAGGGGAAAAATAAATAAATTCGTATAAAATTGTTAAAAAAACAAAACTTTTAATTAAAATGGATCCAAATATTTTTTATATTCGGATATTGCCACTATAAGCAGAATTTGTGTTCATATGACGACGTCCGCACCGCCCAAATAGCATCTTGACGCCACATTGACCCTTTTGGTTAGTGGCAGCTTTCAGCATAATGCCGGAAATGATTTTTTAGTTGGATTATCACAAAATGCTAACAAATGCAATACAAAACAAATTGTGTTCCAAAATGATACAATGTTTGCCAAACCAATCTTTGTTTTGTTTCGTGCCAAAAAGCTAGTGTTTGTTTGTTTTCGATAATAGATTACCAATCGAGGAATACTTCGAGTATAAGTATACTTTGTGATTGCGGTGATCCACGTGAACTTCATTTCAATGACAAAGTACTCGATTTCGAATGCGGTGATTTGCCCCCTGTGTTGATCTGATTTTTATTTGAAATTCTTACGGCATATATCATAACAATGAGAATCTTATCAAATCAAGAAATTGAGTGATTCCCTAATTTAACTCTATCTATGAACTAATATGATATTCTTACATACTGATTAATTTAATATAATACCACAATTCTTATTTGACAATTGACACTATATTCAAATCTACCAAATAAACACAAATTTCTGTAAGCCTAAAACTTTTGTCATATATAAATTGAGTATTTTTGATAATTTCTTGGGTATATTTTGAAGAAATTATTGCCGTTTCAGCATAATTGCAACAAATGAACGTTGAATCATGCTCTACATTTGAAAATCTCCAATTGCTCATATTAATTTAAGTTTGTTGACTTGCAAAAACGTGGTGCATAACTGACCTTTCGCAACAAAACAAAATTCGATTGTTTAATTTGTTTAAAATTAACATTTCTCTTATTACATTGTATTTAAGCTACAATGTTTTATGTATTATTTTTTGTTGTTTCTTCAAATACACTACAGACTCCATTTCGACCAAAGTGCTTTTTGTACAGGTCATCGTTTTAGTATCTAATTATGTTGCAGATTTTGCAAAAATTTAAAAAAAAAAATAAAAACTTGAAGCCATAACAGCGCAAACTGGAAAATCTACCGATGCGCAGTGCAAATTGGTACTAATTAAACAGCGACGCAACTTCGTAAAAACGCAAAGCGAAACGACGCAAAGCGAGATATTGGTGTACAATGAGAAGCACAAATAAGTACATGTTAAGGTACTATCAGACGGGATTTATTTTACATATGTACTGTTACTCTTCTTACCCATATGTAATTCCGTATGTATGTCAAATTTTCCATTTTACATACGATTCATAATTTTTGCTATCACACCTGCTTATGTTTTTCCATATATTCCATACATAACCTATAAATGTAAACAAAAGCTGTCTTTTTAACGTGTATAAATTTCAAGAATTGCTTCTTTTGGCCAATCTGACTCCAATAAATATAATAAACATAATTTAATTTATTAAAAATCGAAAAATATTTACTTATCCACATTTTCATATGTATCACACGATGTGTACAACTTTTACAGATGGAAAATTTGACAGTACATATGTAAAAAATATCCCGTCTGATAGCACCTATAATACTTTGTTCACTTGTTATTGCATAAAAATAAAACTAAGAACAAAAAATTAGAAAATGTTTTTTGTCATTTATTTTCTGCCGTATTTATAAAAAATTAATTTAGACTTCAAGTATACTTTAGGAAAATTTTGTATGAAAATTTTGTCTTAAAGCACACTTTATTTTTTATAAATACGGCAGTTAAACTCTAAAACACCCTTTAAAATAAATCAATTACAATTACGATTTATCACTTTCAACTGCAAGACGCATCTACTCAATAAATAATTGTTGCTATTGCAAGTGAGATTGTGTTGGGTATCAGGGCACTGTGACGTATAGGGAAATGAGGTGGCAGATGAACTGGTTAGACTTGGTTCTGGTTTGGACCATGATACTAGAGAAAGAGGGGTCAAACCAGCTATATGTCACTTCTAAAGGCTGATTTATGAAAGATTCCGTGACTGTGCAGACCAATCCTGGGGCAGTAGGTCGGATTGCATAGTGTCCAGGGCCTTATGGCCAAAACTAAATGCAAACGCGACCGAAACAGGTATAGTATCAGAATTCTGGTAGGAGTGATAACCGGTCATTGTTCGATTGGGGCTTCAAAAGCAAATGTGATAATAACACACAGGACTTCTGTAGGGTGTGTGGAGACGCGGAGAAGCCAGAGACAATAGAGCACATCATGTGCAACTGTCCTAGTTTACAGGGTCATAGACTTAAGTGGCTAGGAAATAGATTCCTGGACGAACTCAGTAATGTTGCTGGCTGCAAACCGAGTAACATTCTGGGTTTCATTAGGGGAATAGGGTGGCTATTTAGGGGACATTCTACGGCGTCTCCAAATCCGTAAGGACATATTTCTTTCTTTCCTTCTTTCTCCCCTTATCAAGCGGTTTTGGTTCTTCTTTCATTTTAAATCTATCTTTCTACTCTTTTTTCTACTGAGGGGAATCACAATGGACCACAGGGTCTCCGAGTGGAAGTGCACGTGGTGTACAACCCTTCCTATCCTATTCTATCCATAATGGAAATTGACAAATTCTAACACGTAAATATTTAACTACTTAACAATAATAAAATAAAAATAAGTCAAAACAAAAAGTATCAAATTCTAAGAAAAAAAAACAAACGAAACGAAAACAATCCGCATGTACTCGTTATTTCGTAACTCACTTTTTACACCTTTTTGCCTACTCTCCACCAATTTTTCAAATAATAATTAAGTTCGTCTAAATGGATTAAATTTAATTGGAATTGTCCAACTGTCTCTTGTTTGAACACAAATTCTGAACTAGATTGAGCTCGGGACTTTTTGCTGGCTTCTACATATGCTTGCTAAGCCATTCTTTCACGATATTGGAACTGTGCTTTAGGTTACCATCCAGCTGAAAAGCAACATTACTTACAAAATCGGGAAGATAAGTTTCCAATATACGAAGATAATCTTTTTCATTATCATAATTTCTTCGATTTTTTGCAGTGGTCCGAGGTGCCACCAAATAAAGCAACCCCATACCATGACGTTGCTCCCACCGTGCTTCATTGTTTCGTTGACATTGTATATTTTAATTCCCTGGGTTGTTTGGCGCCTGCAATATTGTTTACCTTCATATGGAATATAATTAAATTGATCTTACCAATTCAATGTCTGTGCTCTCTGGAAAACTTTAACCATTTACAACATTTTCTATCGACAATATAGGTTTTGCTTTTTTTATTGCCGAGATGTAAACAATATCACGATTTGCTGTCCATCGAATAACGGGTTTCCCTATTGCTACATAATCGGTGTTTAACACTTGTCTCTTTTAATTTGTATTATCATAGGTATGTAGCTCTCTGCGACATCTGATTTGTACTTGGCAAACAAAAGATTGCTTTTTTGGATATTCATGACCACTGATTGACTTGCTTTAAGCTGTTTAGCCTTTACTCTCGTAAAATAGCAATTTTTTTCCTTTCCTCAATATTTTCCTTAACGGCCCTTGACAGTTTATTAATTATTTATTATAATTTAATAGTTTCTTCTTTTTTCAAGCAATAAGGTCAATTGCATTTTATATACAAATATTTTATTTTATTTATATATATTAATTTCCGATATTTCGCTATCACAATGGATAGCTTCTTCAGGGATAATATAAGTTTTGAATTAAATATAATATTAAAATATAGTGAGCACGCCAAAGAAATAATTAAAAAAACCAAAAAGTGTTTAAATAGAAGAAGAAAAAGAAGTTACAATAATAAATATGAATTACAACAATCTAAAGATAAATGAAGAAGCAAGAAGGACAGTCAACAAATTTAAGAAAGTGAGGGATAAGATTATAAAATTAAAGGCAACAATTACTTTTCTTATTCGTTGCCGAAACTCAGGTATAATACCAAAATTTATTAGGGATTCAACTAAAAATTATTTTAATCTTTTTGAGGAAAATGGACCAAGGAATTTTCGACAAGATGTATCAAGAAATATATGTAATATGCAGAACAAGATCCTTAATTTAAGTATTAAACAAAAACACTATATCTTAGATTATAATAAGAAACTTTTAATGAAAATACAACACAATTTAAACAACATTTTCACACATGATATAATGAATAACTTTTTAGACCATGAGAATAGATTAGGCTTAAAATTAAAGAATAAAATTAAAGACACACATATTAGAAAGTTTAATTATCTAGTTGACTTACAGAAAAAAGAATTAGATATTAATTTTAATAAAAAATTTTTCATAAATAAAACGAATACAGATATACCAATAGATATACAATGGACTCTTTCATTAGGCAACAAACACGCATTACCAATCACGAAAAAAGAATTTCCGGTTCTTAGGATGATAGCAGAAGGAGAAGATTTCATACAGACTATAAAAGAAAAAGAGGAACAAGAAATAGCAAGGACTAGACTAACTACTATAATAGATAATGGTATCAATAAAATAAAATTATCTAATAGAGATAAATTCACCCTTAATAATGTTAAAAAAACAGAACATTTTCTTAAAACTAACAGAAATATTTTAATTTTAAATGCAGATAAAGGTAACATTACAGTTGCTATGAATAAATCTGATTATATTTCAAGAATGAACGATATTCTTAATGATCAGTCAACATATCAAATATTAAATAAAGATCCGACAATTAAATTACAACAGACAAATAACAATATAGTAGAAAAACTTAGCAAATTAGAAATTATTACAATGATGGAAAAGAAAAATTTAAAAATAACTTCAGCTATAGCTCCGAAATTATATGGAGTTCCTAAAATCCATAAGGAAACATTTCCATTAAGACCTATTTGTTCATGTATAAATTCTCCATCACATGAACTTAGTAAATATTTAACAAAAATTCTTAAAAATATAACTGAAAATTCAATATATAATATAAAGGACTCATTACAATTTAAAGATAGAATTGAACAAATTAGAATAGAAAATGATGAAAAAATCATTTCTTTAGATGTAATTTCATTATTTCCTAGTATACCTATAGATTTAGCATTAAATATTATAGAAAATAAATGGAATATAATTAGAGAATATACATCTATGGAGAAAGAATTGTTTTTAGAAATTGTAAAATTTTGCATACAGGATAACAGATACTTTCAATATAACAACAAAATATATTCTCAGCATAAAGGTCTACCTATGGGTTCTCCAGCTTCTCCAATTATAGCAGATATAATTATGGAAGAACTACTTAATACTTGTATTAACAAATTGTCTATTAAACCAAAAATTATAACAAAATATGTGGATGATTTATTTTGTATTATTTCAGATTATGAAATAATAAATATATTAAACATATTTAATTCTTTTCACCAAAATATTAAATTTACAATTGAAAAAGAATCTAATAATAAACTTCCATATTTAGATACAATAGTAATTAGAAATGGAGATAAATTACTAATAGATTGGTATCAAAAACCGATTTCATCAGGAAGAATTATTAATTATTATTCTAAACATCCAAAGAGAGTTATTATAAATACGGCTAAAAACTTAATAGATAAAGTTCTAAATATTAGTGACAAAATATTTCATAAAAATAATAAAATAAAAATCAAACAAATTTTAAAAGATAATAGTTTTCCAAATGAACTAATTAATAAATTAATAAGACAATATAAAAGAAAAAAAAAAAAAAAAAAAAGATAATTCAAAACTTATATTATCCCTGAAGAAGCTATCCATTGTGATAGCGAAATATCGGAAATTAATATATATAAATAAAATAAAATATTTGTATATAAAATGCAATTGACCTTATTGCTTGAAAAAAGAAGAAACTATTAAATATTAGAAAAGGTCAAATAAACGAACTAAATATTTATTATAATTTGTTTTGTGTTGGATAATTTGCAAGAAGTGTTTACCACATGCAACTAATTATAGTTAGCTGTTAATATTTATAATATTTATATTTATATATATATAAATTAGTTAATATTATTACTAATGTTTTTTTTTAACAATTTCTTAATTGTTTATGATAACTTGCATAATAATTTGATATGTGTTGGATAATTTGTAAAAAGAGTTTACCAATGCAACTAAGTTAATATTATACTCATCGTTTTTTAAACTCATAAACAAAGCACACATTTAAGTCTAACTGTAAACTGTAATATATATTTGTGCAAATATTTGAAAAGCCACAGTTTCTAAATTATTTATTATAATTTGTATAATAATTTGATTTGTGTTGGATAATTTGCAAAACGAGTTTACCACATGCCTATATTTGACGCTTATTTTGGTTGAATTTTATGTGAATAATGATATATACAAGTGTTTTTTGGGTGTTGTAGTTATTCTCGGAAGTTATTATACATGGAAAGCTATTAATAAGTCGAATTTATAGAAGCAAATTTAGTTTTTCAAAATATGTATTTTTTTTCGATTTTCCCCGATTTCAAGACTACTACATCATCTAACCTTCTAAATCATACGTGCTTAATTTAAGTGATATTTTTGCTATAAATATTCTTTAAATACCTAAATATCTCACCATTTATTATGTTATGGCTTTTAAAGAGCATATAACCATAGGATGTCCTGTAGTTATGACTTAAACATGTCCTGCATTTTTGTGTCTTTTTTTTTTTTTTTTTGCTAGCTGTAATTATGATGTTGTTTGTCCTTGTTACCACCACCGCTTCTGTGGACATTTCTTGTGTTCTAGTTTTCCTCTTTGTCGTGGCAGTGTGCTTACGGCTGTTTAGATTTAATTAATTAGCGGTCGTTTTGCAACTGCTTCTTCATTTTATAATTTCAACAATTTTGACAAATGAATTGTTTTTGTTATGGCTGCCTATTCCTAGTGCTATGGATATATTATATTTCGTTTTGTTTGTCTCCTTACAAGTTGTTGTATTTGTTTATACTTACTCGATCTAAAATTTAGAATCTAAATTGTTGATGGGATGTTGTAGGTTTTGTTGTCATTGTCATTGTTTGGTTATTTTATTTTAACGGATACGAAACTTATGTTGACGTTGTCGTTGCTTACTTCATTATGGTCTAATGTTGTTACTGGGGCACAGTAGGTGGGATTCCAAAAATAACTATAATAACTATTAATAAAATACAAGTGTAAATTTTTCTGAAGATATTAAATATTTTAAAATTTGACCTTTGACACCTTAATCGAAAGGCATCGGATTTTAGTCAAATTTCCAAAATAAAATTAAATTCCAAAAACTAGCAAGAAATTTTTAAATATTATAGTCGTAGAACAAAAATGTATGTATATTCTGGGCAATATCTAGCTATGTCTGTCCATTTACTTTAGACACAGTAGGGTCTCGAGGGAAGGATGTAGGCACATAAAATATGCTTTGTTGTTGAGAAGTGTTTGTTCCAAAGTGTGAGACAGCGTTAGCTGTGCAAAAATAAACGGATGAAAAAAGGTCCAAATTGTTTACACTTTATATGGACCGGTTCCCATAAAATTTGCAAGTATTTTATAAGACATTTATGCTCATAAAGCGCTGAGTCGTGAACGTGTTTTGAGTCTATTGGTATGATTTTAGGTGGAAGTTGGACTAATGTTGTTGGGCCTTACAAACATTAGCACAAACGCATATATAGTTACCTACACACTATGATGGTTGTAAGGAGTGCCTGTGGCTGACTGTGGTGACTTTATGAGTTGATATTGTTGTTTTTGTTGCTCTTGTTGCCTTTTGTATAGGTGACTAGGGCTGTAGCTGTTAATGTTTTATTGTTGGAAGAGTGAATAATAAATAATTTTCTCAAAATTATTGTAACTGACAACTTGGCAAGTTTTTGCCGTTTCTGTTGCTGTTGCTACTGCTGTTGTAGTTGTAATTTTATTATTAAGAGTTGTGTGGTAATTATATTTTATTTTAATTAGTTGCGATTTCTGTTGCATGGTTTGTTGTTATTTTCAGTTTCTGTGTCTGTTTTTCAGTATGGTCTCTGGTTTTTGTTTTCATAAATTGTAAAGAAAATGGATTTTCTGTAACTGTGTTTGATATATGTATGTATGTAAGTATGTAAGTATGTAAGTAAAAATTCTAAGAACCACTGTAAATTATGATTAATGAGCAAATTATTAAAGATTATTTGTTTTCTTATTTTTTAAAGTTCTTTAAAAAAGTTTACATTTTTGCTGAATTCTAAAAAACTGAATAATAGCAAATTTTTAAGACTGTGATTCAATTAGTCAATAAGATTTGAACTTTTGTCTCTGTATTTAATAACTTGTAACAGTAAAGTTACGGTCACATTTGGCAAATATTTACTCAAAAAAGCGTAACCATTTGTTTTAGCACAAATTTCTTTGACGTTGTTTACACTTACAAGAGTTTTACAAGATCAAACAGCATCAAATAAATTAAAACTAAATATTTGTTGTGCTTTGACCTAAATAAGAAAAGTTTTTTTTTTTTAATAAATAAACGAGTTCAAATATATGTTATTCAATGGTTAGGTCTTTCGGTAAATATTTGCCAAATGTGACCGTACCTTAAGTCTAATGTAGTGACTCATATGTAGGAATAATACTTAATCCATTTTTATTTTCTAGTATTTTATGTATTTGTAGAGCATTACATGGATTATGACAATTCTTTGTTTATTTATTTAACAGCTGCATAAAAAATAAAAAAAAAAAAACAAAACCACATTTCATTTCCCAATTGATGTCATAAAATCTAATACATTATGAGGTACAAATAAGTACAACCACAAATTTCAATTTCAATCAAAAAACCTGTCAATTTTTTTTTTCGGAAATAGAAAATACCAACCAAACTTATAAGATAATGTTAATGCAACTGTAAGTAATATAATCTTTCAAATTGCTATTTACAATATGATTTCTATGCATACACAGATAAACATACATTTATACGGGGGTAATTCGAAAAATTTCATGAAAACTCCATCTCCACATTTTTAGTTTTTTTTTCAATGAACAAATTTTATAGAAATCTTAAATACGAAGCATATACGATAACAACAACATTTTATACTCCAGAGGTGGAGTTGTAGGGGCTCAAGATTAGGATCCCTTGACATGACATTTTTCTTTTGCTTTATTTTTCATCTTATTTCTAAAATCATATCGTTCGATTTTCCTCAAATGTGTTTTGTTATCTATTCTTGTCTATTGTCTTGTTATCTATCTATATGTTATCTATTGTAGCTCCAAAACTAATCGATTTTAAATTAAAAAATTGAAAAAAATAATAGATTTCTGATTTTTTTCTGCAGAAAACTAGTGCTTTTCCTTTTTTTTTTATAAAAAAAACTGTCTTTGAAAATGTGTGCCAAAGTTATATTTTTCTGAAATTTTCCAGATATGTTGCCCTAACTTAATTCCAAACTTGATCTAATCCTTTATTAAAAGTTAAACTTTATTCCACTCATTTCTAAATAGTTTTTAACAGACATTGCAACATGTGGCCGAGCGTTGTCATGAGGAAATATTACGCTCATGAGGAAATGATCGCTTTAAATGAATCAGCTGCATTCGGTACAGGTGTCTGTGATGGTCTTTCTAGATTTCCCTGGCTCATAACTGATAGTACCCTTTTGGCCTCACCAAATACGAAGCACTAGCTTAGCGCCATAGATATTTGGTGTCAATTCGGCTGGTGTAGGGTATTACGTTGTCCGGCTTGACTGGCTATACTTTCTTACTTGCTTTCCTAGGAAAACTTGGCATAAATATATGCTTTCGTTATATATACATATATAAAAAATCTAACTTAATTGTTTTAAACCTTAAAGTCTGCCTTCGTATCTACCAAAACTGAATGAACATTTTCATGGAAAGCTAAACAATATGTCATTGCCATATACATACATACGTAAATATTAGAATGTGAATAACAAAAAACAACTAGAAGAAATATAAGAAAATACGAAAGAAATCAACCCAACTTAACTCAGTCTAAATAATGGAAAAACCTTAAAAGAAAAGCCAATCATGGATAAAAACAAAACACATGACCCTGGAATCTCTTGTTTATTTGTGCTGTGGTCAAATTAATCTTTGTACAAGTTGAAAAAACAAGTTAGAGTGCAATATTCAGCTGTGCCGAATCTTTAATACCCTCCACCTAAACGTAATAATAAATACAAAAACTACACTGGTTATAGGACTAGAATATTCTTATTCCGAGTTTTCTATTCAATCTTAGTGCAAACTTTATTAGTATTATGTATATTGTTTGGAGGATAATTTTACGACCAACGTAAATTATTTTAATTGTTTTGAAATTTTATCTAATTTTGACCATTTATAATTGATGTAATTACCGATTCTTACTGTAATTTACAGAGTTTGTCTGATATTCATAATAATCTTGAGTGTAATTTAACAGAGTATAAAACAGAGTATAAAAAGTGGTAAGATATAAGGTGATGCTTTTTGGTTTAAATTTGGTCTCAATAATAGAGATTTATGGGTGGCATAGTGGAAGTGGAACATTTATGGACAGATAGCTTCTAAATCCAGTATCCATCTCAATAACGTTATTTACAAGAGTTGTATGGTTAGTTGGTGTGCTCGGAAGTGGACTTAATTCGGGAGCTATTGCCTATTATTGACTGACAGCTACAAACTCCAGTTGTATAATTATGGTATAACCGATATAAGTATGATTTCTGGATTAAAATTTCTGACCTGTATAAAAGTTGGTTCGATATCAATATTTATTAGACATTTTTGTGGGTTAAATTATATTTCGGAAATGGTTCTTTTATAGCTGCTGTGACAAATTATGTGCCGATATTTTTAGATTTTGGAACAGTGAATTTTATGAGGATATCTCACGTCGGAATTCGAAGTAATAACGGTATATTTAAGATTCATATTAGTATTAACGTGGAATTCGGAAGTGGACCTTATATGGGGGATATAGTCAAATATGGATCGATATTCTCAAAATCAAGCAGTTTGATTTTGGCATGTATAGTATGTAAATGATCCGTGTAATATTGTGGATCGGTATTGTTATTTAGAAGAGATTAAGGAGTATTAAAGTGATTTTCGTAAGATGGCTTTATATGGGGAATATGGTCCGAAATTCACAAAATTCTGCAGAATGATTTTTGTGTATATGTAAATGATCTGTACAAAGTTTTGAGTCGGTACCGATATTTATAAGATATATGTAAAATTAAATGGCTTTTTCGAATGTGGTCCTTATATGGGAGCTATGACCAATTATGGGCCGACCACCATAAAATTAATTACTGCAATTTATTTACCTATATTGATTTTTTATGTCAAATTTTAACCTTTTAACATTATTTATACCAGTTTTACATTATTTATACCAGTTTTATAGGTATTTATATGGGGTATATGGTCAAACATGGACCGAACTAAAAAAAAATTTCGTTTTGCGATTTCTTTTTGCATAAAACTTATTTTTGCTGAATTTTGTCTTGATATTCTAATTGTATAGGCATTTGTGTATAATTAAGCAATATTTCGGGAAGATTTTTGTATAGGGGCTATGAGAAATCATGGACCGATTCTTACTATTTCCCGCACACTTTCTTCTTTTATCATAAAAACAACGTATACAAAATTGCATGTTATCTGCAATATATTTCAAAATATTGCAATAAAATGGACAAAAAATATCAAATTTGTATGTAGGTTGTCTCACATATTGGTCCATAACTCTGGTTGACCTAAATCGATTTTGCTGATTTTCAATACCAAAGTTACCCGGAAAATAAGAAATATTTTTCCGGAAATTTCGTTTAGTTAGGTTGTATAGTTTGGGCGTGCGAGTGTTTTACACAGACGGACAAGGCTCAATCGACTTCAATAAGGATCAATAATATATATACTTTGTTGGGTCTCCGATGAATATTAACAAAGTTTCACATGGAATGACAAACGTAATATACCCTCATTCCCCACTGTGGTGGTGGAGGGTATAAAAAAAATATAGAGAATGAAGAAAAACAGGCATGCACAATGGGCTGAATGACCACAGGGGATATTCGGTTTTTATGTATTGTTTTGTATTTGGTATTTGTGTGTAAGAGTGCTATAAATAATACTGAAATATGTATATGTGTGTTTGTTTGCCTGTATGTTTTTCAAAATGGTAACATGTCCTTGTACTCGTATGTATTTCATTTGTTTTGTTTGCTCACTACAATTTTATATTGTTTCATTTTTTTGTGAGTGAGTTTTTTTTTGCTTTTTGTATACGCAAGAAATAATAAAGTGTTGTAAAAATAAAACATGGCATTATATTACAAACAAATAAACAAAAACAAGATTTAAAAACTATACATCTACTTGTACAAACATACGAGTACATGCATTTATTTCTGGCTGCCCCAAATTAAAATAAAATAAATCATGTGTGCACTTTCAATGTCTCTATTAAATGACCTATCATAACGAACGGCTCGACACTATAAAAATCTAGCGAAAGGTCTACTGCGATCTTTAGGGGTGATGCTATTAATAATTCAATATGATTTAAAGATGTATAAGCTAAACCTGCACGCAGAGAAAAAATATAGTTGTGCATGTTTACCACAACTATTTCAACATTTCTAAAATATTATGGTTACTGTAATTATTTATATGATTTCTGGAACCATAATGTTGTTAAGTTACCATTCACATGATTATAGCTATCATATATATGATTATTGCAATTATGTATTGTTTATGGTGATCAGTTTTATGATGAAAGATTATACCATATTAGGTTGTTCGCTATCATAATCAAAGGACAACAAATTATGATAAATTGATTCATCATAAACATTAAACAGCAATCAGAAAAATAATTACAGTTATCATTATATTATCGAAAAACTTGAAAAAATGTTGACATTGTTGTGGTAAACATATACAACTATATATTTTCCCTGTGTGTGGTTGCAGATAACATGGAGGTAACAAGTAAACTAGTAGGAGTGTTATATAGTATTATGTACTCACAACCAATACTTGTTGTAAATTTTACCTAGATTCTAGATTCATGCATCGAAATGATATTGAGAGGAAAATATGTATAGTGAACAAAGTTTTTCATATATATATTTGCTTCTAAAATTTTTAACAGGGGCAAGCATTTTACCTACATACATACATAGCAATTAACAACTAATTGTTTGTGGCAAATTCTTTCAAAACCTTTTAGTTTGGGACCTAACGTGTTTCAATTATTTTTAAGCAAGGTGTGGACTGAAATGTTGTTCTATATGTTTTGGTTTGAATGATTTTTCAGATATTACTGTGTATTATTTTGTTTAATATCGATATTTATAAGATTAATGCGTTTTTCGTAAGTGGTCATATAATTTGTTGATCTTTGTAAAATTCGTTATAAAAATTCTTATATGTATGTGGGATTACGTGGCAACGCCAGAACCACCAGAAGTGGTTGCACATTTTAGCAAATGCAACTCTGCAAGTGACTGACGAGAAGCTGATACAAACGAGAAGAAATTACTGAGGAGATCGGATTACTGACGAGATTTAGGGTGTGGCTCGTGCGAGTCAAGACTTGAAAGAGACAAACTAATGACAGGACGGTACAGTTAATACTAGAAGCTTGACAAGTACACATTAAACCTTTAAACTTATAAGTAAATAATTTAAGCACATTAATTACAATAAAGAATTGAAATAATTTAATAATTAAATTTAAAGCGTTTTCATTAAAAAACCTACATGTATAAAGATTACTGACGTCAAATTTCAACTTGATAACGATGTTTTGAAGACATTTATGGGCACTTGTGTGATTCCTGATTTTTGAAAGTGATAACTATATAGGAGCTGCGACCTATTATGACCCGATCTTCTATTTGTGTATATATAAGAACTATTAGTCTCGAGTTTTAACAAATCTATTTCGATTTATATATGATAACAATGTTTGTATGTATGATAATTATGCGTATTTAAGTGATTTTTGGAAGTAGTCCTTATATGGGAGCTATGGTAAATTAAGAGCCGGCATTATTAAAATTCAATATGACATATGTATATATAAAAATTCATCAGAACAGGATATGATGATTCAATTTATTTTCTAGTCGTAGTGCCAGTAAACTCATGAAGCGATTCATACCCTTGTCAACCGAACGTGCCCTTTTATATAAAGGAAATAGAAAACAAAAAGAAAATGGCAAAAAAAATAGCTGGAGTATCAAGAGTACAGTTTTTGCATACATACTCGTACAATATGAATCCAAGTTTATATTTTCATCGGTTGGGTCTTATTTAATTCTTTAGTATCTATAATTCATTGACATAGAATGTGTGGCCAATTGGATAACACTATCGTTATGAAATAGGGAAACAATATACTTTTTCCGATTTCTTCATAAATATTATTATTTTTTAAACGAATCTTTTAAAAATATTTAAATAGCAAATTTTGATGATGTCAAATTTCATTAATTAGTTGTATATGTTAATGACTGAAATAAGAGTCACCCAACAAATCTGATTTTTAAGAGTTAGTAACGTACATTTAAATGCATTTTAGTTTTTCAAGCAGCTACAATTATAAAATAGGTATAATAATTTTTAATTCGCAGAAGTGTATTGCAAATGTATGAGATCTTTAGCATCAAAATCTAGGCAACATAGCTGTAATCTTTTTAAAGAACATCGTATATTTAATAATGCATTAGGTATTTTAACGTATATATTTTTTTAAATGTTTAATAGTACAAAATTATAAATGCTTAGCATAAAGAGCTAAATACAAAATGTAGGTACTTTATTTTCCAGCAGAGCAAATTCTTATACCTTCACCCAAAAGTCGACTGTTGACTCTACATTTGTCCATTTATAATTTCAAAGATTTCGCCATTGAGCGTCAATCATGGTTATTTCATCAGCGGTTTTTATACCCTACACCACAATAGTGGGGAGGGTATATTGGATTTATACTGATGTTTGTAACGCCCATGAATACTGGTCCAACACCCACCTTAAAGTATGCCGATTGACTCAGACAGGTGGCAAAGAAGATATTTTAATAAAATTTGGTACGTGATATTTTTTCGCCCCAAGGACGGATGGTATTGAAACTGGTGAAAATCGGTCTATTATTTCACCTCGCCCCCATACAAATGTCCTTCCGAAATAGGAGCTTAACGATCATAAATGTTTGAATTATACAAGTATCCAAACAAATTTCACTACAAATGATTAGTAAATGAAGCCAAATCACATCTATAAATTTTGTGAAGATCGGCCCATAATTGATTGTAGCTCCCATTCCGAAAATCACTTTGAAGAGCATAACTCATTCAAAAATTTTAGTATCCAAATAATATCTACTACAAATATATTTCATATACAATGTTGTTGTGATCGGTCCATAATTAGTCAAAGCTTCCATATAAGACCCACTTTCGCAAATCACTTAAACGACCATAAATGTCCTAAAAATGTTGGTATCCAAATAAAATTAAACAAAAATAAGTTTCTTATATATAGAAATGATGACACCAAATTTTATAATGGTTGGTCCATAATTAGTCAAAACTCCCATATAAGAGCCTATCCGTAATTCACTTTAACCTTCATAAATCTTTTAAAAATATTTAAAATATAAAGTTTAACACAGGAATCATGGCACTAAATTTTTGGATGATGGGTCCATAATAGGTTATATCTCCCATATAGCGCCCATTGCTTAAAAACTGTTTTTTACATATATCTACTTATATGGTCGAGCTTGACCGACTATACTTTTTTACTTGTTTAAATTATTGAGTTATTATTTAGATAAAAAGTAAAGGTATATGTACAGAAGCGTATTCATGTTTGCTGGTCATCTTTGCCTCAATTGTTCGTTTATTAGATTAATTAAAAAAATTTTACACTCTTGCTGTTATAAGAATTTTAAAATATTTTACCGTGCTTATTTTATCTCTCATAACCAGCAAAAATTTTACTTACAAATTAAGTCAAAAAGTAATAGGAAATGTTCGGCCAACTACTTACAAATCTACTAGAAAAAGTACTTATTTTTGTTCGAGCTGTCCCAAAAGTAATTCGTTATAATTTTTCCGCTTTGAACCAAAAAGATAATGACTTATTTTTATACTTAAAAACGTTATAAAAATACTTAGTTTTAAACTGATTTCAATATAATATTATAGAATAAAATTAAAAACAAACTTAACAAATACTAAGAAAACTTAATGCAAAATGTTACTAATAAAGATTTATAATCATATAATAACTTCTTTAAATCAATTCATTTGGAGTAATATTTTTGATCTTTGTCTTAGTTTTTGAATATATAATTAGTAAATCAAAAAGTGGCTAATAAAGCTACGAAATAATGAATTCTGGAAGTCATTAAAATTAAGAATGTAAGTGAAGTTTTTGCTGGGATATATTGTTCAAATTTATATGAAGTTGACAGTTTAGTATCAACGGTAAAAAGTAAATGGTTTCGTTGGTTGTATTAGAAATGGTTTACTATTGTTTTAACAAAAATTGTAAGTAAAATATTTTTTAACCTTAAATAAAAAAAAGCTAAATAAAAGCCTAAACTGACAACTTTGCTTTGGTGCTACTAAATCTATTGGTACCATTTTCATTTCATCGATACCTTATTGTGTCTACAAAAGACGCATAGACAGACGAACATTGCTAAGGATTAGGAATTTATCACAATAACTCTAACTCCGATTTCTTTAATTGCAGCATTTGATTAATGACAGAGAGCTAAATCATGCCAAAATGTTATGGAAGTGTGGTGATATCTATTAAAAGACAGCTAACGTTTATGTAGCTATTCTTTTACATAAATATCTAAAGTCATAGTTAAAGACAAAAAACAAAAAACCACAAAACTCTAGTTTCTTTGCAAGATATAATTCACCCCTATTGTGAATAAAAATTTCACGTGAAATTTGTTCACTTTTCACATTTTTTCCTATTTTAATTCAATGTTAAAAAAAATAAAAGTGAACAAATTTCACGTGGAATTTTTATTCACAATAGGGGTGAATTATATCTTGCAAAGAAACTAGAGTTTTGTGGTTTTTTGTTTTTTGTCCATCCATATAAGACTGTTGCTGAAATGCGTTAAAGAATGAGTGGCCATTTTATAGGAAAGCTATTCTAGTTTTTACAATGATTTCGATGTTTAATTGTACGATAGTTTAGATTTAGATATTTTTTTTTTATAATTTTAAATAATTCTCTTAAAATACAACTGGTTTCTGGTTTCTTTTAACATCAGTTTCGCTTTTTTTTGTTTCCAATTTATTGTAAAGGGTTGCTTGTGTTGCATGAGTTTTTTTTTCAAAGATTTGTCATACTGCCATCTTATTTTTATTCAGTTTTGTAACTTATACCAAATATTATTACCACTTAATACAATTATTAACTTCGACTTTTTTAATTCTACAAATCTTCTCTCGAGTCTTCTAGTTAGCTTGTTAGGAAAACCTGTTTAAGTTATGTTGCCTATTCAAGAAAGGCATACCAGTAATTCTTCAGCATTCCTACGATATCAAAATATTCTTTAAATGCCCCAAGTATTTCTATATATGATTATCAATTTCTTAAACATTGTCCAACTCAAAAAGAAGTAAGGAAGTATAGTCGCTCCAGCTTGACCACATTACATTCTACACCAAGTCTATGAGTAGAAACAGTTTTTAAATTTCGTTTTCAGGTGGACGCCTCCAATTGAACAATGTTTTTGTTAATACTCCTTAATAAGTTAAAAAAATTTTGTTTATATCCTTTTTATAAAATTTCTTCTTCCAAGAAGAATATTATTTATAGTTTGTCATAAACTTATATTGCACACTATCTTAGTACACTAACATCAAAAAATGAAAGGATATGAATTGTACCCCTGTGACAATAATAGAAGACAATGCTTTTGTGCTTGTGAATTCTACAACTCATCCATTATGCAATAACAAAAAACACTGATACACATTTACACTTCCACACATACATATATATGTTTATATATATATATACACATCCACTTATACATAAATAAAAAAAAGGCATTTCCAAGTAATTGACTTTTTGGCTATCGTAAACAATTTTGTTGTGACATTTTTCTCTTCCGTTTCCATTTCTTTTCGTTTTATTTATTAGTTTTTTTTATTGTCTCTATTGTTTGTTCAAGCTTTAAAAATTGTTCACTTTAATATATCAACTATTGATGTTTGACTTCATGATTTTTGTACATTCCTTAGTTTTTTGCTTTTACCTTCGATTTTTTTTGTACGTTTTTATGGTGTTTCTGTAAACTGTTTGCTTATTTTTAAGCTCTCCCCGGTAATTTGTGGCTTTTTAGTTTTATATTCTTTTTTCGTTATTTCCTTCATGTGTTCACTTTGTTTTGTTGTTATTTAGTAAATGGAAAAATAATTTATTTGCATTGGATTTGTGCATAAATGATAGCAGTTTTTGTAAAAAAAAAGGAACAAATAGAAAGGGTATCAATTAGTAGTTAGTTGTATTACTTATGGCCCGATTATCGTTCACAACACTAAAATGTTGTGTTGTCTCGACTACAACACAACATGCATTTTTTTAAGATAAGGCCGACAAGTGTTGGGAATCGTAATCACAGTTTACAACATACAACATTAAAATACTTAAGGTACGGTCACATTTGGCAAATGTTTACTCAAAAAAGCGTAACCGCTTGTTTTAGCACAAATCTGTTTGACGTCATTTACTCTTACAAGAGTTTTGCAAGATCAAACAGCATCAAGTAAATTAAAACTAAATATTTGTGTTGCTTTGGCCTAAATAAGAAAAGTTTTATATGTAATTTAGTGGTTTTCGGCAAATATTTGCCAAGTGTGACAGCAGCTTTAGTGTTGTAAACGGTAATCGGGACCTTAATAATTATAATTAGCTAACAACGTTTATAAATGAGAAAGCTACAAGTTCATAAGGAGAGAAATAAGAATATTAAGAACATTATATATGTGACCCGGCCTAAGAAAAGTTGGCTTATGAGTAAAAAAAAAATTGCGAGACACAGCTGTTAAAGATAAACAATGCATTTCGTAAAGATGTTGAATCATTTCAACTGTCATTAATCCCAGTTTATGACACCATGCCCATGCAAGTTAGGACTTTCTTGTTTTCACCACGTGAAAGAGCGTCTCAAAAACTATCGAAACCAAAAAAAAAAAAAGTGGAAAAGGCCGTGTCAGATATATTATATTGAGATAGTTCCAATGGAAATTGAGAATTTTTACTTTTCATTGGGAATTTTTTAAATGAAATTAAAAATTTAAATTTTAAATTTAACAAATTCCAAATAAAGTTGAGAAAAATCTAAATGAAATTGAGAATTTCTATTGTTTTTATTAATTCTTCCAGCTTTCCTACATTAGGAAACTGCCTTACGGCTGTTATAATCATTGATGACTGCACAATGCTTTTGATTTAAAAAAAAATGGTTAGCATACGTTTTGTGACCCCTTCGTGACATCGGTTATTTATATTAAATAATGCCTGCAGAAATATTTATGGCTTCTTATTAGACGTCACTATTCGCAGTAAAATTTTAGCCCTATTTACCTCTCAGTAATTATTTAAAAGCCGGATTGCTAATCAGTACCCATGTTCTGTAATTTCATTGAAAACTTTACACGGCGAAAAGATGTACAACAAAATATTTCATCGTTTTTCGAAAAGTAAGAAACAAATGTGTCACATGTCGAAAACTATCAAATGGGACTACGTTGTTAATTGGAAATGTCATAATATACAACTCAAAGCCGTTTTGAAATTTCAGTGCTCGAAACCGCTAATCATTGACGGCGAACAAAACTTACTATAAATACAATCGTCGGCTATACAAAATAACATCAGATTTGTGGTGTAAAAAGAAAACTTTGTTTTGCTAAAAGAATATTGTAAAGTGATACATAAATTATAATGTATTTGAATATTTTGTATTTTTAAAATTATATTTCGCCGCGTTTTTATTTGTGAGTATATTTGACAGTTCAAAGCGGCAAAATTTGTCACACAAATTTTACAGATACACTTTTTCTGTAAACTGACAAGTAATTTCTTTACGTGACAGTGATTACAGACACAGTTTTGTGAGACAAACAGCTGTTTGTTTCAGTTTATAGCATTTCTGTTTCATTTCACAAATTTTATTCGAAAAGTTTGTCGCCGCGGGAGCTACAGAACATGGGCACAGGTTATAATCCGTACTTTGTGCATAATGTTTACATAGACATCCAGACGGAAGGACATTATTAAATCGACTCAGAAAGTGATTCTGAGACAATTTTTTTTGGATGTTCTAAACATCAGCACAAATCTGATATTCCCTCCCGACTATAGTAATGTGGGATATAAACAGCCAAAGTTGTTGTTCAGTTGATAAGTGTAGTACGCGAGTTTAGGTGCTCATCAAAATTATTTTGATTTGGAGACGTTGTTGCGGTGGTAGCCTTTCCATTCTGAATTGTCAAACAATACCAACAATAAGATAACAGTATGACACCAGTCACACGTGATATGTGAAAAAAACAAATGAATATAAGTTCTAAATTAATCACCCTTAATAGAGATATATTTACTGGGTCCTTACAAAATTCTACTAGGCACGATTGGGACTATAATTAAAACGAGGAGATTTAGAAGAATTTATGTGTCTAACAATGAACAAGTTGGGTGGAACTGTTAAAATAGTTTTAATCAATGTACTTACGTATATTAAAATCGATGGAAATCGGTCCATTGCTGTGCTTAGAGATGACAGAGAAATCATACGAGATCTAGCCAAGCATATCAACAAATTTTAAAAGCAAGAACTGAGAAACGTCCAGGTCTTCGAACGTTTAAAGTGCCTGAATTTAATTTAGTACTGAAGATTATATCAATATTATAACGTGGCCCAGCTGTAAGTTAACTAAGCCACTTTTGAGTTTATATATATCTATTGAGGACTTAAAAGTCGTTGTCAAAAACGGACCTTTCACATGTTAGAAAATCCAAAAATTTCCATGCCATGCATCAAATTAGTGACAGAAGCTTCAAATGGTATTTGTGGAAAAAATAACAGCGATGGTAACATTAGGGCAAAACTAATATCGCGGAAACAAAAGCCTACTTTTGATACAAAAAAAAAAAAAAAACAATTTCATATTTAACTACTGTATTCTTGAATTTATTATATATCAATTATTTTAATCTTTGTGTATGAAAAATGTTATACATACATATATATAAAAAATTGGTAACCAAAAACAGCCATTTAACTATTGGGCTATTTATTGATACATTTAGGCTCCACCCTAATATGTTTTCCTCAATTTAAACGATGTTCTCGTATTCTCTTCTACCCCTTTTTTGAACATATTTATGCGCCTGCTAGACGTATACTTTATAAATATGGAAAGTAAATAACCATCACTCATACTTTACGCTGACCATTTAATCTTCAATAATAAATGAACATGAATGAGCATTTATTGAAAGATACAAATCAACCTAAATAACAATTCATATGCACATATAGGAACATTATTATTACTTTTGATTGATTCATGTCCAAATGTTATAGTTTTCTGACAATTTTTGTGATGTCATGGAAATAAAAAAAAATAAAGCAGAATAATTAAGAGTACAAAAAAGTACTCTAATATAGAAATAAAAATGTCTTTAATATAAATGTTTGCGTAAATTGCATGCAACCACAATGACAGACTGTCATCTAAAGTATGTCACTTCCAAACAATTGCAATAAGGGCAAACGAAAATGGCAACAAGATCAATGAAGCAAGGAAGTATGGAGGGAAAGGGCGAAAGTTGTGTTTTCTAAAAATCATGCAAACTTCATATGTGTATATTTAGTATGTGTAAGTGTATGTGACTTATGTATGTTTAAAAACCACCTTTAAAAACATAAGTATATGTTTAGTCACCAGGGTGACCAAAAATTTTGCTCTAAGAAAAGAGCTTTATGAATAAAAATAAATAGTTGTTCAATTCAGAAGTGATGTTGTATGTTGTATCTGATTGTGAATCCAATTTTGAGCAAAGTTGTAAATAAAATTTATAATGCAACTGAGAAAAAGAAAAAAGTAAGTAAGTAAAAATTAATGATAGTTGTTCGTAAATTAAATACAGCAATTTTCAATTTTTAAATTTATTGCTTATTAATTATATTTTCTTGTTTAAAATTTATCATTTAGTTAAGATTTGAGTGTTACCGTTTGGTTATTTTTTTTTTAATAAAATGAGTAATTCTTATGTTAAGATAATAATTTTAACTTTTGAGAACACTTAAATTCTCATAAAACATTCGAAAAACATATGAAAAAATGTCGTTGTACAAAACATTTAGATAAAAACTACCAACAACATTTTTAAAAATATTGTAAATTCAGACGACATACAACTCATGTGACACTACAACACCACTTGTAAATTGAGTAAGCGTGTTTTTGTTTTTTTTTTATATAAATATAAAAAGTTAATAAAATGCTGAATTATTAGATTTTATTTGGTTATTATGGAAGGAAGGTTTTAAAAATCACTTGTTTAAAACCCAGAGAGGATTTCAATTTAACTATACAGTGGGAAGCAAAACTGTCCGGATGTTTGCATTAAGGAAGTAAGGTAATGATGCGCTGGTTGACAGTCAGTTGGCGTCATTTTTAAAGATCTTGACATTATTATTAAAAATCAAGTTAAGTGATCGCAACAAACAAAAAAACTAAGAGATCAAATATCGTTACATTTTAACAGAGAAATATGCAAAACTGGCCGAGTAGTGAATTTTTTGTTTAATTTTTAATTTTTTTTATTTTTTTGAAGCAATTTATGTGAATTTTTGTGCTTTATAATTAAGAATAAGGTTCAATACCTATATTTGTATTATTTGCATTGTTTACTTCCTTAATGCAAAACATCCGGACAGTTTTGCTTTCTACTGTATATGATGGCCTTAAAGTTCTCCAAGTGGAAAATAAAAATAAATGAGACAAAAACATAAGCCGTATTTTTTCTAAAAAACTTACTTTCAGACAACACGTCATGCAAACATGTGAAAAAGCAGTAAGAGGTGGGAGAGCTTTATTTCCATAATTAAATCGCTAAATTATTAAAATAAGATTCTAATCTACAAAATGTGTATACGACCAATTATGACATACGGCTACCAAGTCTGGTCAAAATGTTGTGCTAAAACGTATCAAAAAGTTCCAAGTGATTCAAAATTAAATTCTAAAAATTATATTCTACTTACCTAGACTATACTTAAATATTAGACTTTATAGAAACTATAAACAAGAGAAGTTCGAAACAGTAATTTGTAATTTAACGCAAGGATTTGAAGATCTAAAAAGATCTTTAAATTATGATGTAATGAAAATTTTATAATATTAACATCTTCCTTGCTAGAAGCGTTAATGTAAAATTTTCTTTCAATTTTCACTACATTTTTCTTTTCTTTTTTTCTAACACTGTAAATATATATTTTTGATTTAGTATATTTATTTTAAAAACATAATAAGTTTGAAAAACTTTTAAGTAATTTCTAAAATTATTAAAAACTTTAATATTTCTAATTGATGACGATAGAATAAAATATGAAAAAATAAGGCCTTAATGTAGTAAAAATGTAAAATGAAGAGTAAAATATGCAAAAATATGCCGTAAAAAGTAAAAAAATATGCATTTATAAGCAAACGTATGCTGGAAAGAAGTAAATATGGAAAGGGATAAATAACTAACTCAAATGTTTATACGACACATAGTAAAAAAATATGATATTGCATATTTTTGGTTGCCCTGTTACTTACACTTATTCAGGTATGCTTTATTTACTTCTTATCAATACGAGTTCAGAGATTTAAATGTGTTTAACAAATTAAAATATTGCTATGAAAGTAGAACACAACCAAAATCTTGACTAGGTGTTTCTAGCAGTTCTTTAAAATATATTAATACCTTTACACCACTGCAATCTCTAGAAACATTTGTTTGTCATGTACATCATCGTTCAATGACTTTGTATATTTTTTTTATGTCTTTCTCCTTTGTATTGCATGAGTTCGAGTGTGTATATTCATTCATTCCACTATTCTTAGTAGTACTTATTGTAGTTGTTGTTCAAAACCTCAAAAGATATTTTAACGCTCTATTGAAAAATTCATCACATGCAAGTACTCTTTAGATACTTTTACCACATGTAAAAGTGACTGCATAGAAAATTGAATGCAATCAAGTTTTATATTCTATGGTTTATTTGTTGCCAAGCGAATGACTTTGCCAAAAGGTGTGATACACAAAAATAACACAATGCAAATAAAATAAATATTAATTCAATGTATTGGTTGAGATTTGCTAGTTTAAATTTAAAACGTTTTATTATGTAATAAGTTCGTTTCTAAGAATTGGCAGTAAATATTTTTTGTATTCAACATAATATTTATGTAGTTCATGTTAATGCACAGCTAAATATAGGTTTGCCATAAAATATGTACGAGTATCCTGGTACAATGTGTATAATTTATAAAATATTGAAAACGGGTAAGAGTGTTATATTAGGCTGTATCGAATCTAATTTACCCACCACCAATATTTAGAGTAAATTTCATCGGGATTCATATAAATTTTTAATTGTTATCGAGAGCAAAATATGAATAGTTATGTATAGTGTGCAATGATTTTTTTTTTTGCATAAATTTTGATCTAAAACTTTTTCCCCATTCCACCTATTTGGTTGTTTTTAGCAATAACTGGTTGTGGCAAATTCTTTCAAGGTCACCTCGTTAAGGCCTCATTGTTTTTAAATTACCTTTAAATAACGGAAGGGCCAAAATTTTGTTCATTTTGTAGCAACGATTTTGTAAATATTGCTATGTTGATATATTGGAGCTACGACAAATTATGGGCTGATCGTGGACTTTATATATGAGCTATGTTCAAATATGGACCCATATTCACAATCTCCATTAGTTCGTTTATTCTATATATGATAATAATAATGTTAACTTTATAATGATGTTTAATTCACTCTCGGAATAAGTCCTTTTGTACGAGCTATGACATGTTACTGACAGATCATCGTTAAATTCGGTACCTCTATTTTTATGTATGATGATTATTTGTCTCGACTTGCATATTTAAGTGATTTTCTTAAATGAACTTTGTAAGCGGATATGAGCCAAATATGGTTTTGTAATTTCTCTTAACATGAAACTTATTTATTTCTATAGACATTTAACTTTCCGGGAAGACATTTGTATGGGTGCTAGCATAAATCATGGACCGATTAATATTTTTAGCAGCGCTTGTTTTTGTCAAAGAATATGTTAAAAATTTAGTGATATTATTTGCAAATATCCAAATTGTCTGAAATTTTGTTCCATAACTCTAGTTGTCACTCAATAAATTTAGCCAATTTTCAATACTAAATAGCCCTGATTACAAAAAATATTTTTGAAAAATTTCATTCACCTATCGTGTCTACAACAGACGGATGTACTTCGCTAGAACATTTTAAAATTTCATAAGGAACCAGAATATACAGTGGGGAGCACAAATAAGTTCATATTAGTACTTTTTGCACTTGTTATTACATAAAAATAAAACCAATTAAAATACGTTTTTTTTATCATTTGTTTTAGGTTTAATATTTAACAAAATAATTTACAAATCAAAACTAAAAGTATCAAATTTTAAGGAAAAAAAAAACACAAAAAAAAACTTAAACAATCCACATGTATTGAATTTTGCAGCACACAACAACTTTAGGGAATGATAGTTTTTTTATATTTAGTGCAAAGCCTGCTATTTCGTAAAATTCGTTTTTACGTTTTGGCATACTCTCCACCAGTGTGGAGCTGAACCCGCTTCCAAATGTCGTCCAAATGGATTGGAGTTAATCGGTATTATCCCAACTGTGTCTTTACGATTATACACAAATTCTCCATTAAGGTCTTGTATTTTTGGTGGTCACTGCATTAATAAAAAATTAAGTCATTTAGCTGAAAAGTAATTTCATCCACATGATGTACGCTCATGTTTACAAAATCGGTAAGTTCAGTTTGCAAAATACGTAGATAGTTGGTCTGCTTTCTTCATTATTTCTTCACTCCTTTGCAGTGGTACGAGGTGGCACCATGCGAATCAACTAAATATCACGAATTTCCTCCCTCCGTGCTTTATCAACTTGTCCCTTTTGTGTTTTCATGAGACATTGTGTTATTATTCACTGATCTGTGGTTTGGGAACAACAGAATGCGTTTTATATACGTTTATGACCAGAAGTTACTTTTTGTCATTGCTAAAATATTGTCCTAAAATGATATTTGTATAATAATTTGATTTCTGTTGAATAATTTGCAAAAAGTGTTAACCACATGCAATTAAATTAATATCAAACAAATGTTTTTTTGAGGTCATACACAAAGTAAACACATACTTTATTTACTAAAATTTGTATTATAATTTAAAATGTGTTGGATAATTTGCAAAAAGTGTTTACCAGTTTACGACACGCAATTCAATTAATATCAAACTAATATTTTTTAAATCGTAAACAAAGCAACTAAATGCAAATCTAACGCAAACTTTGATATATATATCAAAAGACACACTGTGCAAAATTGAGTTTTTTTTTTGTACAAATTGTGCCGAAAATTATTATTTTCCATTTTGTAGTATAAATTATTTTTTTTTTTTTTTTAGCAATAAACGTAAAATTAATGACAAAACACATTTCGCAATTTTTTTTTATTAGTTTTATTTGTATGCAATAACAAGTGCACAAGGCACACACGTGTATTCATTTGTGTTTCCCACTATATACTATATATGAGAATTATTTATCCTGAGTTTGAAACTGATAACAAAATTTATAAGAAATGTATCCAGTTTTAGGGGATTTTAAAAGTGCACGTGAAATATATATTGATATATAATTTTTTCATTTATATATTTAACTGTAAGATTTTTGTTTAATGGCGATATTTGTATATACATATATGTTAATTGTGTTTTTCGGAAGTGGTCTTGGGGTTTATGGTGTCTAAGATACTGTCTTATATGTTGACTTAAAATTAACAATGATTTTGAAAAGTTTTGAACAAAACAATATTAATACAATATTTAAGATTAGTGTAATTTCTCACAATCAATGGCTTATTTTTATATACATACTTTGAAATATCCCTGATAGATGAAATACTTTTTATTTAGACTGAAAATCAAATTCCTAGAGAAAAAGAAAATTTCCACACGACATGATGTCGTTTAAAAATAAATAATAAAAATATTTAATATGCATATTGTACAATAATTCATAGTAAGTATGAATTTTTTCCTTTATGCAAATTGAGAACATATTTGAACATGTAATCGCAAAGTTCGCTGTAAATTGTAAAATTTCCAACTGTATTTGGCATTTGACATGTATTTATATAATATTTTATCTTTTCAAATTCATAAACACATATACTATACTATATATGTACATATGTATGTACATTCTCGTATATGAAAATAGTATATAAATATGTAGGTGTACATTAGGGTGTTTTTTTTTTGTTTTCAAAAGAGTAAGTCTTGTTTCACACGCTTCAGTTTTAGCTGAACAGTTTTTGTTCAATTCTTTTTTGAACTTTTCATTTCATTTACACTCGTCAATTCAATTTTCGTATTTTTTTTTTTTTTTTGCAAATCACCCAAAAATACTTGCCTTGAAGAGTCAGAATTGAAGAGTGAGAAAGTGGAGAGGGAAATGTGCCTTATTTTTTATTCATACTCATTTGTATAAAACTGCAGCATTTGAAATTTAAGTCTCTACGTAGGTTTGTAAGAACCTATAATTTTTTTAATTTTTCTTCTATGAAAATGGATATTTATTAGTTTTTAGAAATTATTTAAATCAGCGTAAGAAAAATTTTCCCAAAATTTAAAAAATATTTTATAAAAACGGCCTTTCGATTTGTCAGACAACAGACACATAAAAAACTAGTTAAACGGTTTCAGTTTTTAAATACTTTTAAACAGAAAACTGACACAAATATTTTTATTATTTAAATGACACTTTTAGATTTTTAAAGAAAGACATTCTCATACATTTGATATATGTTCTACAACTAAGCGTAAAATGTACCACCATTTTGTTTTATATCAGTCTCATTGAGACATGTTGTGAGCAAACATTTATACCTTCATTTTATTTTGTTCGAAAATGTTACCCAGAGAAATTTATTTGAATCAATAGTTGAAAGTATGTGACTTATTGTCACAATTTTTGATAGATTAAATAAGAAAAATATTATTATTATTATATGCATAAGTTTATTAAATTTAAAATTTATTTTTTCTAGACAGCTAATATTCTTTAATAAAACTTTATAATGTTGCATAGATTTTAAGCTTAGTTTAAATAATGTTTACTAACTCCTAAAAGCTTTGATATAAACCGAATAAAGTAGTAGAATTTCATTTGAATTTATACTACATGATATGAAAATCGCCTAACAAGGCATTACTGAATAAGGTTCTTCATAATGAATACTGCTATTGATAATATAAAAGTAATTTAGAATTATAAGTACTTTTTATATTTGAAATATATTAAACTTTTTAGATTTTCTTTGCTTCCTTTCTTTGTTTCCACACACATAGAAGAAATATAGTTGTATATGTTTACCACATGTTTTACAAGTTTTTCAACAATGTTATGGCTACTGTAATTATTTATATTCAATCATATATATATGTATATGTATATATGATGTATATATTGTTGGAATTATAATTATGATGAATTCTCTATCATAATTTGTTGCTTTTGATTATGATAGAATACAACATAATATGGTTTAATCTTTTATCATAAAACTGATCGCCATAAATATTACATAATTGCTATAATCATATACATGATTACTATAATCATGTGCATGGTAACTTAACCATATAATGGTTGCAGAAATCATATTAATAATTACAGTGACTATAATATTAAAAAAAAACTGTTTAAAAATGTTGAAATAGTTGTGGTAAATATGCACAACTATATTTTTTCCTCATGACAATTTCCTCATTATTTATTATAATTTGAATTGTGTTGAATAATTTTCAAAAAGTGTGTAATATCAAACTAATGTTTGAGGTCATAAACAAAGCAAAGACATATTTTATTTACTATGACTTATATTATTATTTGGTTTGTGTTGGATAATTCACAAAAAGTGTTTACCACATGCAATTAAATTAATATCAAACTTATGTTTCTTGAGGTCATAAACAAAGCAAAGACATACTATTATTTGTATTATAATTTGATTTGTGTTGGATAATTCGCAAAAAGTGTTTACCAGTTTACCACACGCAATTAACTTAATATCAAAGTAATATTTTTTTTAAGTCGTATACAAAGCATTTGTATGTAACAAATCTAACGGTAAGCTTTGATATTTTATATTTCATATAAAAATATTTCAAATGACACACTTGTTCAATGTGGAGAACCTGGATGTGAAGGTACATTCAGGTCCTTTGTGCACTAATTGTTTATTTCCCGCAAATTATTTTTTTCTCATTATTTAGTATAAATTATTTTTTTTAGCAATAAACCTCAAATAAATGACAAAAAACATTTTTAAATTTTCTTTATTGATTTTATTTTTGTGCAATGAATTGTGGAGAAGGCACAAACATGAATTCATTTCTGCTACCCACATGCCTACTTGGTTTGATTATTTAGACTTTTTTCTCTTGTTTTAAGCAGTATTTGATTGAGAGTTTTCGTAGAAGTTTTTAACAAAATATAAAATAGTAAACAAAACAATGTCGTCATATTAAAAATAAATTGCAATTACACGTGTTTGTTTATATATGACCTTAGTTGAACCCAGTAAACAACGTAAAACCTAAAATGTTCGTAATCAAATTGACCTATTTAATGTTAATTGTAAAGTAAAAAAGTTATCCATTCAATAAGCTTAATATGAAAACTTGGTGTTGCCAACTAATTCTTTCAAATCCAACTAATGTTTCTAATAGATTTCTCGAAAGCAGGCCAAAGAACAAATGCTATATGTAGTACTTTTAATGTTTTTTTTTCCACTTTACTTGAGAAAAATTACTTAACATTGTAATTATTTAAACAAAGAAAATGAAAGAAAAAACTTTTTTTCTATTGAGAAACTTTAAAACAATGCAGTTGGCTGTTTATTTTCAAACCGCCCGATAAGACGAAATAAAAACATAAAAAGGAAACGTGTTTTAGCAGCCAAAGTTTTTCTTAAAAACAACAATTACAACAACGAGACGTGTATAGTGTGTGCACGAAAGAGTGTGAAAGGTTACAATATAAGGGGAGCATGCAATCCAAATTAAAATAATATGGTGATTCAGGAGACAGCACTAACATTTGCTGCCATTGCAATGGCACAGCATGGCAAAGTATCACAATATCTCATGTTAGCCGGAACATGTTTATACAGCAAGTTGTCTTATGTCGGGATTTACATTATATTAATTCTAACTGGCATTTAGGCAAATCGCAATTTTAACAAGTAAGAGTTTGCAGTGGGAAGCAAAACTGTCCGGATGTTTTGCATTAAGGAAGTAAGGTAATGCAAATCATACAAATATAGGTATATTATCATATATATGTAAGTATTTTTTATGTAATTGAACCTTATTCTTAATTATAAATCACAAAAACTCACATAAATTGCTTCAAAAAATAAAATAATTAAAAAAAAAACAAAAAATTCACTATTCAGACACTTTTGCATGATATTGCTCTGTTAAAATGTAACGATCTATTTATTTTAGTTGAATTTGAATCAATTTTGCATCTATATGGGATTTCCATGTAAGGCGACGATCGAAGTGTATACCAAGGTTTTTAACTTTGGATTGTTGTGTTATTGCTTGATTATTGATATAAATAGGAGAGCATGATTCTCTACGCAAAGTCAAGGTTATGTGTGTGCATTTCTGCTCATTAACTTTTATCCTCCATTGCTTTAAGCAATTTTCTAATTCAGATATATGATATTGTAGTTCGCGAGATGCTTCTTGAGGGTTTTCATGAATGCTTAGAATAGCATCAGCAAATGTAGATGTGTAAGTACGATTGTTTGTTGGCATATCAGATGCGTATAACAAATATAAAAAGGGTGCCAGGATGCTTCCTTGAGGTACTCCTGCTTCAATAGGTTATGCGGAGCTTAAGAAATATCCTTCTTTAAACTTAAATGTTCGACCAGTTATGTACGTTACGAATAAATTTAGTTTCAACTTGTATATTAAACCATCATGCCACACTTTATCAAAAGCTTGAGAAATGTCAATTAAAAGAGCAGAACAATATTTTTTTTCTTCAAATGTTTTTTTGTTGATATTGACAAGTCTATGGGTTTGTTCGATAGTAATGTGTTTTCTTTTAAATCCAAATTTATGATTTGGAATTAAATTGTTTTCACTTAAAATCGGGTATAACTTGTTAATGAGCATTTTATCGAATAGCTTCGATATATTTGAGTGCAATATAAAGCGATTTACTTTAGCAGACAAAAAATTAGGTACTAAAAAGCCCAAGTATGGTATTGGAGTTTTTAATCGTCAAAGTTGTCACTTCTATATTCTCTGTGGTTATTATAGAAAGTAGAGCTTGTGTGGGAGCTATAGCCAATTATTTACCAACTTTCACAAATGCCAATAGTATAATTTGTTCATACTTAAGTTCGATATGGATGTTTATGAAGGTTAATAAGTGTTCGTCGGAAGTAGTCCTCTTAGGGAAGCTATGACGTATTATGGGCCGCTCATTATAAATTTCTGTACAACGATTTACTGATTTAATACTTAATACTGATTTTTATAAGATAATTATAAGCATTTAAGTGATTTTCGGAAGTAGATGTGTGGCTATTTCAAAATATGTATGTACCGATGCAAACATAATATCGTTTTGAAATTTAAATTTGGATGAAACTTATTAGAATTTTGTATGGATTCTGCATTTCTATAGACCATAAAGCCATATTCTGAGAAGACTTTTGTACAGGATCTATGAAAAATCGATTCCTCTCATTTTCGACAGAATTTGTCCTTTTATAAATAAAGTGTAAATGAGAATTTGTTCCTCTTACGAGTAAAAAATTGTTTTATAAAATTATTTTATTCGAAGTTGCCTTCTAGTTAAATATAAAAATTTAATTTGAAATTTATTTTTGTATACTTCATTATATGTTAAATTTTTATATTTAACTAGAAGGCAACTTCGAATAAAATAATTTTATAAATAAATAAAGTGTGCAAAATATCTGAAAAATATCGAAGTTGTCTAATACTTTGGTCTAAATTTGGATCAATATCAAACATTTCGGTGGATCAAATAATGTTTGGTAAAAATTTCCTTGTTTTACGTCTTTTTGGACGCTCTATCGTGCCTTCAACAGACGGACAGACGGATGGATATGGCTAGATCGTTTTAGAATTTTATAATGATCTAGAATGTATAGACTTTTTGGTTCTGCGACCAATATTTCGATGTGTTACAAACAGAATGACAAATGTGATATACCACCATCTATTTGGAGGCAAGGAAGTGATTTATTTACTAACAATTGTATTCTGTAGTGGTTCAATTAATCTTCTATAACATGTGTAGTCATAGTATTTATTGATAGTATACGAGTAAGATGAATATGGAAATTTATGTATAAATACGTAGTCATCCTTGACACATTAAATGTTTTTATTTGTTTTAAAATCATATGAATGTGCGTGGCATGCATTTGTGTCTTTATTGTCTAACTTTAATAACATTCCAAGTGAAAAGAAATGATAGTTATTGGTATAAAATGCTTTGTGATATTGAAGGTTTTTATTTCACTTGTAACGGGTGGTTAAATTACAAGGGCAGATGTTGATTTTGAATAAAACACAAACTATTTAGGAAATTATTGTACTTTTATTTTATTATGATATATTGGTATTACTCAATTATGTATGGAACAAAATATTGGCCAAATGGGCGCCGCGACTACGGCCGCACACCTCCATCCGATGGTCCAAATTTTCGATGACCCTGAGGCATAATGGAGGTTCTATGCCGTTAATGTGCCGAATTATCTCATCCTTTAGCTCTTGAATTGTTGCTAGCTTACCGATGTACACCTTTTCTTTCAAATAACCCCAAAGAAAAAAGTCCAACGGGGTCAAATCACATGATCTTGGCGGCCAATTGACATCGCCATTACGTGAGATAACACGGCCATTGAATTTGTTGCGCAAAAGAGCCATTGTTTCGTTAGCTGTGTGGCAAGTGGCACCGTCCCGCTCAAACCACATATCGTCCACATCCATATCTTCCAATTCGGGCCATAAAAAGTTCGTTATCATCTCACGATAGCGAACACCATTCACAGTAACTGCCTGACCGGCCTCATTTTGGAAAAAATACGGCCCGATGATGCCGCCAGCCCATAAACCGCACCAAACAGTCACTCTTTGTGGGTGCATTGGTTTTTCGACAATCACTCTTGGATTCTCATTCGCCCAAATGCGGCAATTCTGTTGATTGACGAATCCACTGAGGTGAAAATGTGCCTCATCACTGAAGATGATTTTCTTCGAAAATTTATCATCCACTGTTGCCATTTCTTGCCACCATTCTGCCCATTCACGACGTTTGGACTGGTCAAGAGGCTTTAGTTCTTGAGCCAATTGCACCTTGTAAGCGTGTAAATGCAAGCCTTTATGCATAATGTTCATCAACGACGAGCGTGAGAGGTGCAATTGTTGGGCACGACGACGAGTTGAGGTGAACGGCTCTTCAGCCACACTGTCGCGAACAGCAGCAATATTTTCTGCAGTACGAGCTGTACGAGTATGCACTGGTGTTCTCACATCTTCTACAGACCCGGTTTGCTCGAATTTTTCCACGATTTTTGCGATTGTACGCACATTTGGACGATCAAATTGACCAAAAAAATCACGAAGTGCACGATATGCATTTTGATTTGAACGCCCATTTTCATAATAAGTCTGGATAACTTTAACACGTTGTTGGATTGTGTATCTCTCCATGGTTCAAATTGAGTAAGTCTGAAATAGAGAAATGTCAAATAAAATTCGGAAAAAAGCTTGGCGTTTAGGTGTGGTTCACATTCAACATCGGCCCTTACAATTTAACCACCCTTTATATACTGCTTGTTTTTATGGAAAAATTTACTGTCGTCATTTCAAAAAATAAAAATAAAAATTGTTTCATGTTGGGCACAATTTACGTTAAAAGTGTTTGTTTTTCGCATGTAACAAAAGCTTTTGTTCTCATGACAGAAACTCTGGGTTGTAATTTGTTCATGCCGATTTTAGTTTGCATCAGCTTTAGTTACTGTATATTTCAATCTGAAGCACCTCTTTCCAATTTGAATTTGTTGTTGAGTGAGATGAATGGTTTCATTGAGCTTATGCATCATGCATGATCAAACTAAATATCTATCGTATTGGAATATGTTGTCGTTTAAAAATATTGTATTTATTTTAAAAGAATTGAAATGGTCAAAAAAACATATCGGAACAACTAGAATATAAAATTTTATATACATACATATATATTATTCACATACATACATATGTATGTTTTTATTCTTATTGACAGACATGCATATGAGTTTGGTCTTGATTTAGTGGGTTGAAGGGTATCAGAAAATGATTTGGAGTGAAGGGAGGGAATATTTTAGTTATCCTATAAATATCAGCATATAAAGATGAAAACTGCAGGAACTACCCGAAAGTACAATTTATTATAGACTATAAAACCTAATTTAGGAGATATGCTGATTCAAGTTAATTCTAAATAAAAAATTGAACCACAACAAAACATACATTCTACTCTTAAGGACTGATTTTGTGATTTCCAGTCATAAATTTGCATATGAAAAACATGAAAAAAATTATTTAGTTATGTTTTTTATAAACATTTGCGAATGAAATTAATTTTGTGTTTTACAAAAACTTTCCCCCAAGGTGGATTCATCCATTCGTTCTGAACAAAATATTTGTTCGAACAAAGTTGATTCATATGAAGTTTGACGTCTCTGCTTTTAATAGAGAGAAAATATTTTTTACAAACAACTCTCAGTTTGAATTGGTCTAATTTTATATTTTGTCTGGACAAAAATTAACTTTGTTACCAATAGGTTACATTTATATCTGTGGTGTTTGTGAAATTAAATTATTCATTTAATTTTTTCATTAAAAATATTGCAAATTATTTTTGAAAAATATAAACAGTTTTAAAATAATTTCATATTTGTTTCTTGGCACGTAAAAAGCAAAGCTAAATAAATCGATGGCCGCATTATTACCACTTGCAAAACTAATAGATTTTGTTTATATACGGCAGCTATGATTTTCCAGAAAAATCGTTCGTAAAAAACTCTCAGTAAAAAGTTTTTCTAAGTACAAAATTTTTGTTCAGAACAAATGGGTGAATCCACCTTTAGTACTGTAAGCTTATAAACAAAATGGGCAATTATTACAAAAAGGAAGAAAGTTTTATAATACTGTTACTGCAATGGTTGAATGAAATTGCAGATACAATTTTGCGCTTGTTTGTCCAAATCAATTAAAAAACTGTTACGTTTTTACATTTTAAAACCGTTGGTTTATTTACAAAAAATTGAGACTTTTTTAATTGCAAATAAAGGCTTTAAGTAGTTTAAGAATTTTAACTGCTCCTTATTTACTTAAATATTATTAGCAATAGCAGTTTACTATCTTGTATATATTACAAACATTAAAACCACACTGTACAATCCGGGAATTTGGGGGAAAAAGGGAAACAAATCTGTAATCTTTAAACGGTAAAACCAATTGTAATAAAATTTTACATGTTGACGAGTTGAAGTTTTGATTTTTGACCTTATAAATCCATCGGGAGCAATGTCAAAGGTCCCCAAATTGGGTCATCTCTGGTATTCTTCCTTTGCGATTCGATTTAAAAGATTGTACTATATATGAAATCTACTGGTTGAGTACTAAAAAAAACTTCGTCGTAGTTATATATTATCTCTTATATTTTACGTAAATGAGCTTCACGCTTCTGATATGCATAAATTTTAATGATAAAATTCAATAAATATGCATAAATTTTAATAATAAAATTCAATAATATAATTTGTAAGCCGATTCATAGTTAAATTATAAGACCAAACAGAATATGTTTAACAGTAACATCTTACACGAAAACAGATGAGCTTACAAAATTAGTCTTGCCAAAAAGAAAGTTCTTAAAAAATCACCCTTCAACTCTGAAGATTTATGGAGTTATTGGATCGGCCAATAATTGACCATAGCACCGATATAAGGCTCACTTCTTTAACTTTAAACAGCATAAATGTCTGGTATCAGCAAGTGTCATGTAAATTTTAAAAGAAAACAGTTTCTTCTCATGTGTATAGTAGATGTATTTGGACGGGATTGACCGACTATACTTTCTTACTTGTCTATAAGTTCAGTTGTGTATATTGTTGCACGTATTTTGTACATATATTTGTATATTGATAAAGTTCAGTAGCTATATTGCACTATGAAATTTAATTTACCGTGCTTAAACATACTCATTTATAGACCGACACACGCACGTACAATTGTAGATTTAAGAAACAATAGTGCTGAAAACAAAAATGTATGTACACTATTACAAGAAATGGAAGAACGATAAGAAATATGCTGTAAAATGCAACTGTACTGCAAGAACTATTTATTACTTTAGTACAATTATTAAAAAATTATTTAGATATCTGTTGTGGAAAACTGTGATATCTTTATGAAGGATCCTTTCAAGTTGCCCTCGTACTAATATACAATGGCAAAAGCATCTATAAATAAATATTTGTATGTGTGTTGCATTAAAAATATTTGCAATACTCGCAACTACTGATAGTATCAGATATAATATCATCATATATACAGAAATACATTTTATTTTTAAACACTTGAGTTAACTTTACTTACACAAATGTGTCCACCACACGCATACAAATGCACAGTTTTTAAAATGTGTAGGAAGAGCAAACAATTATTACACACAGTGGGAGAATAAAACAAAAGAATGACCCTGTTTTTTAAAACTGATTAATTGAATGATTTAGTTTAGAGGAAGTTACACGGAAAGCAAGTCCGACGTAAAGCAAGAGACACTAGGTAAAATGTTTTGAAATTTAGTATATTAATAAATTTGATGTTGGACTTACTAAATATTTGGGATAATTTGAGAGTTTAAGGTTTGAATTTGGAATGTTGGAGGGTAACAAGTTGGGCCAAATTTAGCTGAATTAAAAAAATGAATGCGTTAATAAGTTCTAAATCGTTTTGCAAAAAGAATGCTGTAGCTTAATTGGTTAGCGCATTTGATCATTAAGCATGAGTTGGTATTTGTAGCTCGGGTTCGATTCCCAGCCGCTGCCACTCAAACACCATCAGTTTCTAATAATTATTAGTTTTCTTCTATCTATCATAACTAATATTTATCACAGCGCCCTTCTTCGGTGGTATAGCATTTAAACGCCACCAAAGTAAAATAATTGAATAAAGGCTATAAAATCAAGCTTTAACATTAATGCGCCTACTCGCCACCAGAGGCGCTGCAATTCTGCACTAAAACAAACATAATGAGCAATTGCAGAGTTGTGATATAAAAAGCTTTCTTCTTTCAACACCTTTACTTCTTCAACTATCCCCTTTCCAATAAAAGTAACGCAAGTATATATAAGCACATTAAATGCGTGACTGTTACTTCTCTTTAAAAAAAAATATTTGCCCCACCTTTGGTAGGTATATTACGTTTTAAAGAATTTTTGAAAGTCAAACTTTTCTCCAGATAATATTATACTTCGATACATTAAATGCTACAACCTTGTTGGCAATGTCTGTAAAAGATGTTGGACGTTGAAACATTCCATAAAATTCTGAAGTTCAAGTGGATAAATGCAATTTCGTAACAATATTATGGTTACTGTTTTAATATTTATTAAGAAAATGATTTATACTATTTATGTTATACAATACAATACAGTTTAGTTAAGTAGCCATTACAATACAATTAGCTCTATTTTACATTTTTATTTTTTATATCCACAACAAAAAAAGATGTGGGGTATATTACGTTTGCCATTCCTTTTGTAACACATCGAAATAATGGTCGTAGAGCCAAAAAGTCTATATGTTCTGGGTCCTTCTAAGATGATCTAGTTGTGTCTGTCCGTATGTTAAAGGCACGATAGAGTTTCGAAAAAAAGACATAGCACAACGAAATTTTTACCGAACATTATTTCATCCACCTAAATATTTGGTATTGAAAATGGGCAAAATCGGTCCAATAGGATCTAAGTATATATCAAAGTTTCAGACTACGTCGATATTTTTCTATTTATTCCAATATAATACAGACTATATCATGAAATTTTGTACATTTTATTTTGATTATAGAAAACTAAGTCCCGTTGTAAATGATAGAAATCGGTACATAATTTCTCATAGCCTCCATACAAATGTCTTCCCGGAATATGGTTTTATGGTACATAAATGTCTATAGAAAAGTAGTATCCACACAAAATTCAGCTAAAATATGTTTTATGCAAAATCTCAGAACAATATTTTGTTTGCATTGGTCCATATTTTTACATAGCCCCATACAAAGACCACTTCCGAAAATCACTTAAATGGGCATAAATCTTTATTGAAAATAACCATCGAGTTAAAGTTCAACAAAAATAATCAAAATACACATACATATGTAGATTGAAGTATGTACTAAATTTCATGATGATCGATTCATATTAGACCATAGCCGCCATATTAAGTCCAGTTCCGAAAATCACTTAAATACGCATAAATCCCTTATAAGCATCAGAAACAAATTTAAATTCGACAGAAATTATCCATACGTATATAGAAATATTCACACCCTATATTATGATGATCCATCCATATTTAACCTTAGTCGAAATATAAAGTTCACTTTAAAAAATCGCTTAAATGCGCATAAATCTCTTATAAAAATTATTACGTTGAAATTAAAAACAAATAATTCGCATATACATTTAAATCGTCGTACAGAATTTCATGATGATTGGGCCGTAATAGGTCATAGTTCCCTTATGTGGACTACTCCTGAACACTCATTAACGTTTGCAAAATCACTACGAAATTTTACACAAATCATAGCTAACATACAAGCTCCACTTCCGAAAAAGCCAGTGCTGAAAGAAAGAGATAAATATTAAAAGTGATTACTTCTCTTGACACCTGCGTATACTTTGTAGAATAACTGGAATATGCATAAAATTCTTGTAAATGTTGTTATTGAGATGAAATCTAAACAAAATAAACTCAAAATGAATAGAAATTACGTAAGCAATCCGTAATCCGCAAAATAAAATAACCAGTATAATTATATTTTTCGATACAAAATGCAACAAAAATTTGTTTATTGTATTCATAGATCACACTATTGGTATTTGTTGGTGGGTATATAAAATTCGGCACAGCCGAATATATATTTTTGCTTGTTTACCCCAACAAAACCCAAACATACTTTTTCATATTATTTTACAATAGCTTAAAAATAGCATAAATACAATAGCAGTTTTACTAATATTATGTAAACAAAATGACTTTGTCATTCTGCTTGTAACACAACGAAATATTGGTGGTAGAATCATAAAGTAATGAAATGAGTTCTATATTAATGAAATCGAAAGTAAAACTCCTACTGCAATCCCTTGCAATGAAGCTGATTGTAAGCTAAAAAATTAAATAATTATTCAACTTACTATAATCCCTTACGAGGAGCAGACACATGCTTTCGAGTGAAAATTCGATATATGAAAATTAAGTCATCTGGAAGCAGGTTTAGTTTATTGCATTTCCCTTATAAACCAGCTTACAGTTAAACTACAATTTTAGCTAACTATTTCTGGACCCTTAAAAAGTTCAAAGGCGATCTGGTTATGTCCTTCGGGTCTCGAGGAAAAGACTTATGAGAATGAAATGTTCTTTCTTTTAAATATTCTTAGCTTATATTTGGAACTGAAAGTGTGCAACACCATATAGCAATCTAGTTACTTTTTATTGTATTATTTTGCACTTGGCTGTTGATGGAAAACATAATTCTTTTAAAAAATTCGCTACACATTTCCATAGACACACATGATGCATGATCAAACATCAAAATGTTGTAAAAATCATATACAACACGTAACTTTAGTTCCAATTACATTTTCTCGTTTTCCAAGTAAATAGCTTATACGAGTGAGTACAAGCACGATGTGCCACGCCAGCTACATATATTGACTTTTTTCTGTATTACATTGAAACAAATGTATTTTTTCGCTTTATTTCACTATCTGGTTTATTTGAATTTTCCAGTAAAAAAAAAAAAATATATATATAAAAACGAAAATAATGAAAGCAAAAATTATTGCAACAATATTTGGGTTGACAGTTCAGACCCAGTAGCGTACATGTACATTACCATGCACCCACCACATCGTCCTAAGAGAGTCACAAAAAACCAACACAAAATGTAGCAAATGCAGCACAAATATAACCAGTGTTCTAAGGGCATGGCTGGGCTTTTGCTACTTTTATACATTTTTGTTTTGTTTTTTTTTTATAACCACTTCCAAAAAGATGGGATGTATATTAAGTTTGTCAAACTGTTTGTTACAAGTCTAAATTGATCCTTATAAAATTCTTAGACGATCGTCCATCTGTTGTAGACATGAAATATTCTTATTGATCAGGGCTGCTTGAGAATAAAAATCAGTTCAGTAGAACCAGTGTTATTTTGTTTGGAAATCACTGTTATACCCATTTTGTTCTCATTGAAATTTAAATGCATGAATGTGAAATTTACCACTAAAATTATCCATATCGGGAGAACCAGATAAATGTTTTAACATAAAATGCATACAAATCGGTATCTATATTTTATTGTTGGTGGGTATATAAGATTCGACACAGCCGATTATAACACTACTACTACTTGTTTTCAATACTGTAGCTGTAGTTATTGTTGTGTGCTTTTATCCAAAATGAAACGTGACCTACACGTTTTCGCGCCAAAGTCACGTTCTTTCTGGGTAATTTACGTTTGCGAAACAGTTGTTGATTTTCTTTCTCCATCTTTTATCGCCCTTTCTGCTACACTGTCATTTCTGTTTACCGCACAGCATGCATTCATAATGTATCGTTATTTAAAACTCACAGTTGAACTACAAAACATATATATAAAAAACAAACTGCATCAACGAAATGATTTTAAAGGATTAAAATCAATATTGTTTCAAAGATTTTAATCATAATACGAGTATGTACAGTATATCACAGAGCTAGCATAAAGAAAGCCATCAATTTCAAAAAATATTAAAATTGTATCAAATATATTTAATAAAGAAGTTTCAAATTCAAATTTTGTTTTATTAAATATAAACTTAATATTAATACATGTCTACTTTTGGTGGCCACAAATGTATGTTGTGGTATTTTGTAAATGCTTCCATATACTATTGACCAATTTAGATTGATACAGTGTTTTCCTCAATATTTCTTTGGTGTTCACACCGCACAATTCTTATTGCTTAAATCGCTCGTATTTTTATTTGAGAGTATACACATATGTAATATATTCAAGTGCGTACTCGTCTTATCTTTCCCTCACCCCGATATCTAAAAGGTAAAGCTGATTACCTTAAAGAATTGTTTCGTGTTGCAATTGCGACTTATTAATAGATTTTTCTTCGCCATTTAAAACAAAAAATGTTTTCATACAAAATTAGTGAGTAAAACAGTTTTGCAGTACACTGTATATTTCTTTTGTAAAACAAACCGTTTTAATGATTTTTTATGGAATAATAAATATACTTTGCTTTTAATTGTGTATTTTCTAAGAAATAAATATTAGTCCGAATTTACACGAAGCAATTTTTATTGAAAACATTATCGCAATTTTTTCCTTGCAATTTCTTCGGTGTTCACACAGCACAATTCTTATTGCCTAAATCGCTAGTATTTTTATTTGAGAGTATACCCACATTTGTATTCACATATGTAATACGAAGAAGAGAGTAAAACGAATTGCAAGTACAATCAAGTGTGTACTTGTCTTATTTTCTCTTCATCTCGCTGTATAAAAGTTAATCAGCTTAGCTTAAATAATTGCTCAATATAATAAATTTATTAGCTAAGATAACATTTTTAAAAACAATAAACTTATTATATTTATTTAAATAGCAAGGAATCGTTACGATGTAAACGGAACTTTTTGGTTTTAATTATCACTTTCTGAACTACTTCTAGGTTCTTTAGAATCATATGGAGAGGAACTTTAAACTCACAACATTTGTTTTAGATATAAACATTCGTTTTTAATAAAATCACTTAATTAATTTATTTTTCAACTCAGTTCTGTGTGTAAATAATTACACTGTGCTCGATTTTCACATTTTTTTTTAAACCGACAAACAGTTTTTATGGTTAGCTCTAGTTTTCGAGATATAATAATTGCGTTGCGCAATTATTATTTTCGTAACTAGAAAACTGTTCAGTTTTTTTAATAATTAAAAAAAATCAAAATTCGGATATAAATTTATCTTTAAACTGGACTAATATCGCTTTGAAAATAATTCTTTTCTGGTAAACTATCAAGAGAGATAATTTTTAAAAATCGAAATATTGTGAAAAAAATTAATTTACAAAACGAGTGGGCTTAAAAAAAATTAGTCCTACTTAAAAAAAAATTTTATTGCCGAATTTCGGTTTTTTTTAGTTTTTTTTTAATTAATTTAATTCATAAACTAAAGAGTTTGGAGTTACGCGAATATTTATTGCGCAACCTCCTCCATTTTTAAATAACGCTATATCTCGAAAACTAGAGGTAACAAAAAACACCACTGGATTAAGCGTATTCGATTTAGCTTTACCCACTAGGTGCCCCGTTTGCTGGGTTTTCAATTAGCACAATTGATTTAATTATTTTCAAAGTAAATTTTCATTTAAATTTGTATCAATTAGTTGTGAAAAGTATAAGTTTTGAAAAATACCACTTTTTCTGATCTGTACTTCAACAGAAATTTAATTAATTTTTTCATTGGAAATATTTATAACATTTCCCTTCTCTTTACTTTAAATATAAGCAGAATTTTGAAGTGTCAAATACTTTTTTTATAAGCACGACTACGTTTTCATGGTATCTAGTCTGTGTGTGAATATTTATAATTTAGTTATTTTCCTGGTGTCCTTTTTTCCACTCTATTCTGAGTAATTATAGCTACTTTTACTTGACAGACCGGGTAAAATAAGTTTTAAAAATTAGTGGCACTCCAAAGCAGTTGTGGTGGCATAAGAACTAAAAAAAACTCCTTCCCTCTACTACTTAATTTTACCAGTACATACAGTTGCTTATAGTTGGTGGGTGGTGTTTTAGTTTGTGAATGTACAAAATGAAAAAATTATAAAAAAAGCATGCAAGTGGATTAAAATTTGACATTTATGACAGTTTGCTTGTCAAGTCGTTCTAGATTTTATGACAAATGCCAGAAAATGTTGTACAAAATTGTAAATACAGCAGTGCAAGATGGCAAAGAAAAGAAGCTAAATGAGAATTCTTTATTATCGCAATTAGTGCCAACGAAAAATGGAAATTGAAATATTGAAAATGTATAATGAATTAAAGAACACTAAACAATACAACGACTGTTTCTGATATACATATGTACATATGTATATACTCCTGGTTTTTTCTACTGTATATACAAAATATATATATTTTTTTAATTCTTATATATGTATGTCTATGTATTTGGTTTTATGTTGAAGTGTTTATGTCAGTATTAAGGAATTAGTGTTGTGTTTTCTTTTTATTATATTATTGTTATTGTTGTAGCTGCTGTTATTGCTTTTATTATCTTTTTTATGTGGCCACAATGTCTTAATTATCAAAAGCCGGTAGTAGACGTCTGTTTGTAAGAACAAAACTACACAACTAAATGAGACAGAAATTGGCCAAATTTGAAAAGTAAAAATTTTTTCTACTCAGCTTTCAAATCAAGAGAGAAGGGCATTTTAGAGAATTATTTTTGGTTATATTTTAAGCGCATGCCTGAGAATTTTAGATAAATTGTAAACAAAAAGGACGAAATCTAAAAAACCGCCAAAAAGTATTTTATAGCATGCAAGATATTTTGCAACGAAATATATCTCAAAAGTCATGAAGTATTTTTTTTTTATTTATTTGTATATTTTAATGCGAAACAATTTAACAAATAGTATGGACTATGGTATATCCTAAAAATGTTGCGAATTCTACACCTAGAGAATTTTCAATCAATCTTTCAGGACCAATTATGTATGTACATATAATTAATTTCATATTTCTAGAACCATTATTACAAAGGTTGGCTATCGTTTTATCTAAAATATCGTTGCCGATATAAGTGTAAATAAAGTTAAATAAATTATGTCCAAACACGGTTTGGACACTAATAATTATGTAACATGAATTAGTATTGCTAATATTATTGAATTGTTCAATTAAATGTCAAAAAAAAATTAAAATATCCCTTTGCTATAACAAAAATGTATTTTAACGTTATTGACTAACATGTAAGTTTTCTTACTTCACTTGTTTATTAACCAGCAACCACAGCGGTGAGCATAACTCTAATAAACAATATTATATTGAATTCCCATCAAACAATTCATTGGTGTTTTTCTTTCTACAATTTCTATTTCTGTGGAGCAATTTTCTTCTCCACAACCCAAACCAGCCGTCAGCTTCTTAACCCTGATCCTACGTTCTACATCTACACTGACGACTACTGACATTGAAGACTCCAAGTCAGTTTAAACCAAAACCTCTCAGTGTTTTGTTCAAATTATAAAAATAAACGTTTTAAACACCGCTTAAAAACACCGTCGCTAGCCCACCTTACTACCGAAATTTCAGGAAATATCGTACAATCCACTTTGGTCAGCTTTACGTTATATGCATAATTCCATGACACATTCTTCATTCCCGGTATTAGAGATTTTGAAACGTAAATCCCGGATTATATTTGATTCCATATCATTACAAACATTATTAGGTGTTGGGGGTGCTTCGTTTTGCAATCAACCTTTCTAAATGAGAAAAGGGCCTCAATCTGTGATCACGAACTAAACATTGATTTTTTATATAAAAAATTAAAATAATCTTAAGTGCTTCATAACTCCGTAAATAATCGTTTAAATGAGAAAATTACCTCAATCTTTGACCACTGACTAAAAATCGAATTTTCTTAAAAATTTAAAAAAAACTTAAATCCTTTATAACTCCGTAAATAAGCGTTTAAATGAGAAAATGACCTTAATCTGACTAAAAAAAATTAAGAAAAAATTTAAAAAAATCTTAAATCCTTCAAAACTCTGTAAATAAGCGTTTAATTAATTTCCAATAACAAACATATCTATCTCATTTTTAACTCACTCTTCAAATTTAAGTGCTTTTTCAAAATAATTAATAATGTTGAGTAAATCAACCTTCTTTCTTGGTTTCTGTTAAGGAGAGATTTCACCAGTTCATAACATAATTTGCAATCGCTTTTGATATTTATTTTAGCCTTAATAAAAGTGCAACATCAGCAGAGATTCAATAACTGCGACAAACGGCTTCAACTGTTACCTTAACCGGATTTAAAATGAAAAACTATTTGCTTAAGTAAAACAAATTCTTCAACTGTCATCTGTTAAGCATTTAAATCAATTAACGCTTTTTTATAGGAATTTCCAATTCCGAAAGCCGCAAACACATCAAATAGTTCGTTCGAGTTTGGCAATCCAAAATGTATTTTCTCTTTTGAATCTTCCACCTTTATTTCTGTGACATACTTTTGTAAAATTTTTTTTGATGACTGTTTAAATAATATTGAAATGTCCTTTTCAATTAGTAATTTAATGTGTCAGTAGATATCTTTTATTTACTCTTATTAAAAATGCTAAGGTATCACTAATTTATTTGTGTATGTCAAAAAAGCTGATAAAAAAAGTATACTTCCCTGGATCTTTTACACAAATCCCAGGTTTTTAGGGATCCGAATTTTGCTATTGGCATCGTTACTAAATACCATATAACATTGTTACGTTTTTACCTTTTAAAAACAGTGGTTTATTTCCTTTAAAAAATGAGCACACTGTCTTTTTACACACTTAGATTACGGTTTAAGAACACACTTTATTTAAAGTTTGATTTGATTGACCCTGTTATGGCCAGTTTTTAACTTGATATTTAAGTCGTATTTAAATGGACGTAGTCAGTGATTTAAGTTATATTTAAATATGATCTATAAAAATAAATTTGGTATTTAAACAGATTTTAATTTTTAAGTTAAAAACTGGCTTAGTCTTTATATTAGTATTGATCTTTATACACTAATCATAATTTCTGGATGGTTCGGAGCTAAGATACTAGAATGTTCATGACTACAAGTCTAGAATGTCTAGAATATTCAGCAAAAGTCGTTAAAACCTAATATTGCAATATTGCTCACCTATGTTTAAAACTGGGTGTTCTTAATAATGTTTATAAATTAAAACTCCTACAAATGCGTTAAATTTAAATTAAAATACAATTTCGTAACAATATGTTCAATTTCATTTTACAAAAAATACCATTACAAGATTGAAATATTCTTGATTTAAAAAGTACCAAAAAGTAAATTTAAAAAGTACATAAGCTGATATGAAATACATACATATGTATGTATGTTTTAAAAATGCTCAAAACTATATAAGAATTTTGCTCCATTTTCACCTTCGCAATCGATTAACAAAAATTTTTGTGTACTCCAATTACATTTATTTGATGTTTAAAATTTTAAAAAAATTGTACCAATAATTTGAGCTAAACCCCATTTTTCCGTTTTTACCCTTTAGAAAATCAATTTAAATTCACAGTGGTAGGTCATAATAAAATATTTATATGTTTATGTTAATGTATAAATACAAATATTTTTTAGGAAATCATCAAATACATATTTACAATTTTCTGATAAGTAAAAAGTATGTTTAAATAAGCTGTTGTATAATTTGCAAAAAGTGTTTACCACATGCTATTTAATTAATATCAATATAATGTTCATAAACAAAGCAAACACATGCAAGACATTTTTCAAAAGACACACTTTTGCAAAATTGATTACATAATAGTTTTTTTTTTGTTTTTGTACAAATACTTTATTTTGCAGAAATTTTTATTTTCCATTTTTTATTGTAAAGGCACAAACATGTACTCATTTGTGCTCCCACTGTATATACGAATTTGAGAAAGTATCACAAGTGTTTTAAATATTCTTTATATATATAGTACATAGATATTAGTTTAGAATATGTATATAAGGTTATCAAATTAAAATTTTTACCCATTCGGTGCTTTAGATGTCTAAAATTGTTCGCGGTCTTTTAAAAACCAAGGGCAGACAATTTTGAAAAATTCAGTTAACTTTATTAATTAAGTTTATAAATTTTATGATTTTGATAATTTTCATAAAATTAACCATGCCCAATTAGAATTACAAAATCGTAAATTACCAAGCCAGTATTGGAAAAGGGGCTATGATATGTATTTTAAATGAATAATTTTCACAAATTGATGACCAAAAACTAAATTTTTTCGAAATCTGCCTATTTTAAAACGCTGCTACGGTAATCCAAAGTTGCTTAGGATGGCTGTCTATGTAAATTTTGTCCCCTAAGTACAGGTAGAAATTTATTAGATATTTCGATAATATTTAGTTTCAAGAACGTACTACTACTGAAAGTGGTTGAAAATGGTCCGTTATTGCACCTAAACCCAAATAAATGTCCTCCCGAAAAAGGACTTTATCGGTCACAAATGTTTGATTTATACACGTATTACAAACAAATTTTGTCACAAATAATAAATATAAAACCAAGTCACATCTAATTTTTGTGCGGATGGGTTAATAATTGGCAATAGCTCACCTATAAGGTCCACTTTCAAAAATTACTTTAACGAACATAAATTTCTTTAAATATTGGTATTCGAAGAAAATTTTACACAAATATGTTGTATACCTACAAATGTTGTCAATCTTATAATTCATATGCATTTTGTTTAGAATTATTGTTTTAGTAATATCAATTATTGAAGTAAGAAAGTAAGTACAGTTGGTCATGACCGAATAGAAATGACCGCTAAAAGGGCCGATTGTCATAAATATTATTAGTATGTGCATGTTAAATGACCAATTTTAATATCAAACGCCTTTGGAACAAAAAAATTAATGTACTAAATTTGAGTGAAAAATGCAGGGTAAATTTAAGGTACACTGCGTTTTGCACTTAAAATGACTGAGTCCATTGTTATACTTTAAGGTGTGTGCTAGACTAATATATTTAGTACATATACAAATCATAGCAACTAAATTGTTGGCGGTATGTATATATTTATACATAGCAGTTAGTTTTATATGCATATACTCGTATATCCATATATAAAATTATAGGAATGGACTTGACCGATTATACTTCCCAGCTTGTTAAATATATATGTATTTGTTTGACTAAAATATTTTCATTGTATTTATTTTCTTATTCTATTTTAGGTAAATCTACATCATTAATTGCTGTTGTCTGTCTGCATTGTTATGAATATTTTTTTTTCTGTGTAAGTCAAATATAATTTATTGTTTTGTTTAAGTTAATTTTTAATTAAATTCAAACATCATTTCTTAATATTATCCACATCCCTACATGTGTACTGATGGCTGTGTAAGCAAAATACATATTAAAACAAGACAGCTAAATAATAAAGTTATTAAAATCATACACCCCAGCAGTTCTGTGTGACTATTTTGGGTAACCACATAATTAGTTATATTAGTTGGGCGAAAGTCAGTATTACTTCCAAAAGTAATGAGTATTAAATTTTAAAAGAAAAGTTATTTTGCTCATATGTCTTTATATGGTCAATCTTGATATATACTTTATTCTATATAATATTATATTCTATATATTTTTCCATTTTTTTAATTGAAACAATTTCTACTTTTATCTTATACTGTGTATTTGTTAATGTTAATTGTGTGTGTTCTTTTTATGTAAAGAATAACAATACCTGCTTTGAGCCTTATTTTTAAAGTAAAGTAAAGTAAAGACTAGAGTATAAAATAACCGAAACCGGTTAACTTTTTTCTATTTGACTCACTGATAGGTTTCCACAATCCGATCTTTTTGGAACGGTTAACCGGTTTTCATATTTAAAATCATTTATTATTTTTTTAACAAAAACATAAAATTTTTCAAACTTTTTTCCTTGTTAAAAATGTTGAAAATATTTTCTTATTTTATTATAAAAGCTAAAAGTGTTTGTAAAAAATAAAAAGTTTTCGCTGCCAAGATCTATTTCAGCTGATTTGCACATATTTGCGACGTATATTATGATGTTTTTATACCCACCACCAAAAAGATGGGGGTATATAACATTTGTCATTCCGTTTGAAACACATCGAAATAATGGTCGCAGAGCCAAAAAGTCTATATATTCTGGGTCCTTATAAGATTCTAAGACGATCTTCTGTCCGTCTGTTGAAATCAGAATAGAGCTTCGAAAAAGAGACTTAGAACAATGAAATTCTTACCAAAAATCCTTTGGTGTTTGGTATTGAGAATGGGCAAAATCAGTCCAATACGATCTGAGTTATAGATCAAAGTTTCAGACTAGCTCGATATTTTTCAGATATTTTTTGCTATTTTCTTCAAATATAATGTAGATAATGAACACTTTTTTATTACAGTAGGACAAGTCCTGTTGAAACTTGTAGGAATCAGTCGATGATTTCTAATAGCCCCCATAAAAATGTCTTCCTGGCATATGGCTTTATGGTACATAAATGTCTATAGAAATGCCGTATACATAAAATATTCTGCAAAAATAAGTTGCAAGCAAAGTAAAATCTCAAAACGATATTTTTTTTGCATTGGTTCATATTTTGACATAGGTTCCATATAAAGTCCGGTTCCGGAAATCACTTCAATGCGCATAAATCTTTTATAAAAATCAGTACCAAGTAGAGAATTTAAAACAAATACTCCATCGACACATCTAAATTATCGCAGTAAATTTCATGATGATCGGTCCATATTTGACCATAGTTACCATATAAAGTCCACTTAAATACGCATAAATCTGTTATAAGCAACAGCAGCAAGTTTAAATTCGACACAAATCGTCCATACATATATAGAAATATTCACACCCAATTTAATGATAATCGGTCCATATTTGACCATAGTCGTCATATAAAGTTGAATTTTAAAAATCAATCTCTTATAAGAATCATTATTACGTTAAAATTCAACAAAAATAATTCGCATATACATACATATAAATCGTCGTACAGAATTTTGTGACGATCGGCCCGTAATAGGTCCGAAATATTTCGAACCGAAATTTTACACAGATCAGTTATACGCATGTAAAAATGATACTATTGACTTTTGTAAAAGTTGGTTCATAATGAGCCATAGCTCCAGTATAAGCTCCACTTCCTAGAAGAACCACAGAATATATAGAGTTGACAATTTTGACGTTTTTGAAGCCACTTAAGCGTACTTAATGTATATAGTAAATCTCTTTATGTTACACGCTGCAAAAATATAAACAACTTGTAAATTATGGATTATAACTGGAATATGCATAAAATTCTTATAAATATCGTTGAGTAGAATTTCAACTAAAACAAACCTAAAATAAATAGAAGTTACGGTACAATATTAAGTTGGCCCCATAATAGGTGATTTGGTGGTGGGTATATAAGATTCGGCACAGCCGTATTTAAACTCTTACTTGTTTCTTTTATGAAAAATCGGTGAAACGGATTTTTTACTTACCACTAAATAGATAGCCGGTACATTAATTTTGTCATTCCTTTTGTAACACATCGAAATTTGGTCCTAAGATTCCAATTAGATCTAAAATTTAGCCATGTTTGTCCATCTTCGAAAAAAAACTTAGTACAATGAAATTCTCAAATCTCAATCATTCTTTGTTTCATCGAAATGTTTGTTATTAAGCAAAATCGGTCCAGTGGTAACCGAGTTATATACCAAAGTTTCAGACAACTTGGATATTTTTCAAATAGTTTTGCTATTTTCTTCAAATGTATCATGCAATTTTTCATTTTTATTATGCTGAAAATTGTAAGAATCGGTTGACGATTTATCATAGCTCCCATACACCTGTTTTCCCAGAATATCGCTCTATGGTACATGCAAGCCGTATAGGGACCACTTTCAGAGAATTCATTAATTTACGTAAATATTTTTTAAATCGAACTAAAATTTTACGCGGATTAGTTATATGTAAAAAAAAATTTACGCTTGGTTTTTGTAAAAATCAATGCATAATTGGTCATAGGTCCCGTACAAGTTCCTTTTCCGAGAATAACTGGAATACCAAAAAAAAAACACTCTAAAATATATTATTAATCACTCTTATACATGTTGTTATCGTAACCAAATGTAACACAGAAAAAAAATCATGTTTTTTTTTCAATTAAACCTTTAATTGATTTTAAAACAATTTTCAATTAAAATTTTAATTGATTCAATTACTTTTTCTGATTTTTCTGATATTTTCCATTAAATATAAATTTTTTTTAATTGATACTATGATTTTGTTTACAGGTCCGATTTCAGTAAAATTTTTAATTGATTCCACAAATATTTTAATTGAAACTCATTTTTATTTTTTTCTGTGTAACACAAATTTGTTTCAAGTGTAAATAGATTACACTATTGATACATACATACATACATAGGTGTTGGGTATATAAGATGCGGCACAGCCGTATTCCGGTTTTTTAGAAAATATAATTTTTCGAATAACCCGAAAACCGGTTATCTTAAAAATGAGTTTTTTAATACTCTATATTAGACATATCGGGCTGGTTTCTGTAAGAATATTAATTTAATGCTTGGTTGATTTTAAAATAAATTTAAAAATTTTTTTTATTTAAACCATAAGAATCATAAAGCATTAAATTTTGAAAATAAATTTAAAATTTTCCACACTCACACTATATGTGATGATGATGATTACAAAATAAACTCGTATTATGAATAGTATATGAGCAAATATAAAGTATTTGACACAATTTAAGACATGCACTTAAGTTACAATAGCTCAATTCACAATCTTGTGCAAATGGTATTGTATCATTGCATTTGCAAAAACGGTTTAACATATTTTTGCTCTTGCTGTGTATTTTGTTAGTGTAGAGCAAAAATATGCTAAGCCTTTTTGCAAATGTAATGATACAATACTATTTGCACAAGATTGTGAATTGCGCTATTGTTTTAGTTGTATATTGCTTGAGACAGATTTCTTTTAACAACCATTGAATGAGTGAACAGTGTAGTATTTATCATTTCTATTATCAATGTAGCCATGTTTCAATTTCCACATCAGACAGCAACTAATTTTTGCTGTTGTTGTTAATATTTCTGTGATTTCAATGAACAAATTAAAATATAAAAAAGTCAACAAGAGAGAAGGAACTAAACAAAATAGATATACAAGCATTTTCTTTTTTTAAATAAAATAAAAAGAAAATAATTATAAGGAATCCGAATGTACAATATTGAAAATGAAAATAATAATGAGTAGAAGTACAACAAGAAGCACAACAGAATCCTGTCAAGCTGTCATAAATATTTTTTATTTTGTACAGCAGAAATACATAAAAATAACACATAGTAACAGTATCTATACGATAAAAGATGCGAAGTAAATATATTGAAATTGTACCAAAGACATTTATTGTAATTAAAAGTTTTTGGTTTTCATTGGAGATAACTTTATTAGGAAATCAGTTTGAGTTTATTATATAGAGAAAGTTAAGGAAGAAATCATGACCTGATTAAGGACTGATTAAACTAAAAAAAATTTAAAGTAAATTCGTCGTACTATTGAGTTTTCAATTGTACCTAAAACAGTAAAATTGTACCAATCTTTCTCTGATATTTAGACATACATATGTATGTATGTATGTGTGTATGAATGTATATACATATGTATGTATTTGTTATTTATTTTCATCTCCAGCAGTAGATTTATTTGCGTTTGTTTATTTATGTTTATGTACACACGTCTAAATGTTAACAAAATGTTTTTTTCTTTTATTGTTGTCAGTAACAGAAGCCCTATTTCATTCAGTTTTATTTATTTTTTAATACCCACCTTCGAAATATGGGCTGTATATTGAATTTGTCATTCCGTTTGTAGCACAACGAAATATTGATCGTAGATATTTTGATTCTATTTAGCTACGTCCGACTTTCTGTTAGGGGAAATAAGAATTTCCCTAAATATTCTTTGTTGATCAGAAATATTTGGCATTGAAATAGCCAAAATACAAACATTTTAAAACAAAATGTCCGTCACATAAGGCCTGACGAGAAGAAAAATCATAAAATAGTTTGAACCGATACAAAGTTTTGCAAGTCCAATGTCATGTTGTCAGTCGCTTTTGTTAAATCGAAAAATTCGTTATATCGAGATTACTTTTTTGAATAAATATCGCCCAAATTTGTTCATCTTTTGCAAATTGTTTACTAATTGTTCTTTGGGGTTGACTTGAAGCATTATCAAGGATTACAAAATACTTCATTGAGAAGGAATTCTAAAAATAATTTTACCATTAAAATATATCCACGCTTTCTTGGAATGAAGACAATTTACAGGCAACACTTTGTTACGAAACGACTGGTGTTTCTCTACCTTTCTAAAGGTGCGGTCGCACTTGGCAAATAATTACTCAAACCACTTATTTTATCATAAATTTGTTAGACGTAGTTTACTCTTACAAGAGCTTTGCAAGATCAAACAGCATCAAATAAATTAAAACTTAATATTTATTATGTCTTGTCCTAAATAAACAAAGTTTTTTTTTTAAAATAAATAAATGGGTTCAAATATATTTTATTTAGTGGTTACATCTTTTTCGGTAAATATTTGCTAAGTGTGACCGTAGAAGAGATTTTAATTTTGTATCCTTCAATAACTTTTTTTCTGAATTAGTAGTTTATCTATAGTGAACAAACGTTTTATCTTGTAGCATTTTTCATTTAGACCAGTCCAGTTTGATAATAACATCAGGAGTGCTCAACTAGTAAGTTTTAGTATTTTTTGTGAAGAGTTGCACTAAATCAGCTCGACATTATAACTTATCTTTTGATTTGAATATAAATATTGTGTCATCACATGCAACCAATCCACTTTTTAAACCCTGTTTGTATTTCTATGGCTTTGGTTTTTAAAGCAATTCACTTAACTGGAATGCGTTTTTCCCTTTGATCGAGAAATCAATAATAAAGCTCATTTTCCTCTAGGGATTGCTCACCATTCTTTAGAGATCGGCGTCTTTTAGAGCCATTCTGTATAGCTTGGGAAGCACAAATGAATATTATGTAGTTTTTATTGCATACAAATAAAACTAACACAGACAATTTAAAAATGTTTTTTGTTATTTGCTTTAGCTTAAAGCTACAGAATGAAAAATAATAATTAGCATATACTCAATTTTGCACAAATACGTCTTTGGTAAAATTTACACAAAAATATCAAAGTTTACCATTTGCTTTGTTTATGACCCCAAAAAAATAAGTTTGATATTAATTTAATTGCATGTGGTGAACTGGTAAACACTTTTTGCAAATTATCCAACACAAATCAATTTATAATAAATAATGCAGAACCTGTCAAGATAATAACAAAAAGTAGTTATTCTACGTGAGTAATAGCTCAACAACGCCAAAGGCATCTATAACAATAGGCAAACCAGTTAGTCATAGAAAAAAAGACGAGACCTTTGCAATATTGGTTACAACGCATGTGTAAAAAAATTAAAGCCGGTAAACAATGTTAAGGCTCGGTTAAAGTTTGCCAGAAAGCACAGAAATCGGACAGTAGATGACTGGTTACGTGTTATCTAGTCAGACTAATCCAATTTAATCGTTTTCAATGCGAAAGTAACTATATTCAAATTCAAAGACACCATGTTTAAGAAACAATGAACCAAGGTATTGGGAACATTATGATATAGGGCCACCGTGTAGGCACCTGGGCCAACGAATAATCGAAAGAATAACGATGAAAGACGACTATCTGCATATCTTGCAAACTTAACTTCCTGATTTTGTAGATAAGAGTTACTTTTCAGAACCCTTTTAAAATCGTGAAAGAATGGTTTAGCGAGAAAAAGTTTCTTTTAAAGTAAATTGCAATTGAAAATTTGTGATCAATCGTAAAGAGACAGTTGGAAGATTACCGATTAATTCCAACCCATTTGGACGAACTATGGCACCGGATGTAGCCCGAATGACAGAGTATTCCAAATGGTTTAGTTGAAAAATTAATGAATTAATTGAAAAAGTTTTTGTATGACGCAAAATTTAGTGCATAATTTTAGTTTTGATTTATAAATTATTTTGTTATAGATTAAACATAAAATAAATGATTATGAGTTTTGATGAGTTTTATTTTTATGCAATAACAAGTGCACAATGAACTAACATGCATTCATTTGTACTCCCCACTGTAATTTTCAGTGTTAAAATGTTAATGTTAAACATTTTGCTGTGCATTATATCGGATTTTTGTTAATGTGAGATTTGTTATACGGAAATTTGCCTGTTTATGAAAAACCTTGTCACATTTATATGTATGAATCTAAAATCTAAGTGAAATTTACCACTAAAATTAACCAGATAAATGTTTTCATGCTAAATTAACAAAAATCGTTGATCGTATTATATTAATGGTGGGTATATACGATTCGGCACAAACGATTATGACACTTTTACTTGTTTCATTCTTCAGTTGTACAAGTAGTACATTCATCATTATAAAGCATTTTTTTTTGCGTATCACTTTCATTTATTATTCAGTTATGAAGGTGGACTCTTCTTGTCTTGCAGTAACAGTTATGTGCTAAACAAAATTGCTGTAATGTTGATTGTAGGAGTGGCTGTCTTCTTCATTTATTCAATTTTATTATTTATGACACGACTTCATACAAATGTCTACAGTAGTTTTCAGCAATTTAATACTTGTATTTAATCGTACTGACTGACACAATGAACGCCATTTGAAATGAAATTGCTTTTGATACAAACTTGTGAGGATATATAAATATACTGCACGACTATATTGGCGATTGTAGTATGTTTTTGTGCTTATGTTTGTAACAACTGAAATTGTGTTCATGTTCTGAAGCTAATGTTGTAAAACTTAGCATGTGTCATTATTTTGCCAGCCGATATTTGTTTAGATCGATCCATTGTTTTATCTAGCTATAATAGCAACTACCTCTAGAGGTAATTGAGTTGAAATAAAAATGAAAAACTGATGCCCTTATGAAATAAATTAATTTTGTAAGGGATTACGAAAGCTCTTATTATTATGTTTTAGTCATACTTGAGAAGTTTTTCTTATAAATAATAATTTGAAAACTTAAACTTAAATAATCCTTTGTACGCTTGTGTGATTTTTGTATACCCTACACCATCATATACCCTCTCTATTGGATTTGTGCTGATGTTTGTAACGCCCATAAATATTAGTCCAACAGCCAATTTAAAGAATACCGATCGACTCAGAATCACTTTCTGAGTCCATGTAATGTTTGAGCGTAGAGTACAGGTCGCAATTTTCAATATATTTTGCTAAAATTTGGTACATGATCTTTCTTTGGCCTAAGAACACCTGGGATTGAAATTGCTTGAAATCGGTTCATTATTTCACCAAGCCCCTATACGAATGTACTCTCTAAATAAGGGCTAATCAGTCATAAACGTATCCAAATAAATTTCACCACAAATAAATTGTAAATAAAGCCGAATCACGTGCAGATCGGTCCATAATTGGCTATAGTTCCCATATAAGGCTCACTTCCAAATATCACTTTCAAGAGCATAACTCTCTTAAAAATGTTGGTATCGAAATTATATGCAACACAAATATGTTTCATATGCACAAACATCATTCAGCCTTATTTTGTGATGATCGGTCCAAAATTAGTCATAGCTCCCATATTAGGCCCACTTCTAAGAATCACTTTAACATGCAGAAGTCTTTTAAAAGCGTTTAAATCGAAATAAAATTTAACACCACAATATTTATATGCACAGAAGTAATGGCCAAAAATTTTTGGATTGTGGCCCATTGTGAACAGTTGGATCATTGTGTGCTGTGGAGCGTAGCATAGGGAAAGACCCGAATCAGTCTATCCGACATCTTGCACAGGAATTGGTTATGTGTCCATTCACTTTCGAAAATCAAAAACCGTTCCTCCAGATTAGACTACGTTCGGGCCAGCCGTGACGGTCATATGCCGGAATTCATTTTTAAATTATAATGCCATAAGATTATCTTTCAATTAAAGTAAACTTCATGTCAATTTGAAAGAAATCATATTCGTTTTATTCCATTTCAAAGTTCTTGACATCTAAAAAAACATCGTATATATACATATATTAATTATAGTGTAATATTAGTGTGTTGAGGGTACATTATTAAAGTTTGTTAGTGTAGTAGACTTATCAGATTCGAATTGGCTGAATAATAAAGTTTTATATAGACTAAAATTTCCCCTACAATGGAAAATGATGTTGTTATTTATTGTCTTTCCGCATAAATGAAAGATATGTATTTGAAGTCATTAGTTTTAGTGTTTATATTGAAAGCTTAACTACAATAACAGCCACAATAAGATTTTACAAAAGGACCTGCATACATCAAAACGAATAAAACTGAAAACAAAACAAACTAAACTAAAAGATAAATTAATATATACGAGTGTATATTTATATCCTGTATTAAAAACAAACTGATGTTGCTTATTGTTATTTTTCGTCTCCCGTGTAATCTTTCATTGTACAGTGGGCGAGTTTAAAAACAGTATGCATATATATTTTTTTACTAGCATCAGTATAAAAAAATATTTTATGTTAAAAAAATGGTTTTTGGAACATGTGGTAAGACTGTTATTTAGTCAAACGAAGTTACATTATGATGATAAATTTTAGATTTGATTTAAACATTTTTCTTTAAATTCTTGCACTGTACATTGCTGGAGTTGTTTTTTCTGCAGAAATTTCATATTTTTATCATTCCTCATCTCATTTATTTGTTGACTCTCATTTGATTACTTACCCCATGGCATTATGCAATTGTTTTCTGTTGATTTGCAAACTTTATAAATAAAACATTAAAATAAATGTGCTGGTGTTTTGTTGAGGAACTTGACTTAAATCCGAAATAAATACTGTTTAGCTATAATTAATACAATATGTAGAATGATTATAGCTTAAAATGTTAAATTTGATATTTCTATGGAGTTAAAAGGAAATTGAATTGAAAATATGCAACAAAGCCTAAAGAATATCAGATTTTGCTAAAATTTTCTGTATTAGTTTTTTAGTTGAGCATGTGAGCTGTACTCATAAGAAGCAAATTATCCTGCAGGTCATGTTACTTTTTTCTATAGTCAACTTTATCATGCATATCACACATATTTGTTGGACCTCAATGTATGCCATATTTCACCCTAAAGGTGGCAGCAAAATTACACAATAAAAACTGTTGGGCAGAAATAAAACAAAATAAATAAAACTAAAATATGTATTTATTTATACGAGTATTTTTGTAGAATCACTTCCTCAATACAAAAATAAATACATCCATACAATTTTACAAGTCTACAAACATTTTCATTACAAAACAATAAATCATAAATGATCAACAATGGCTGAATGAAACTGAACACAGCAGAGTGAACTGAACAATACAAAATGGGGCATCCAACAAGAGGCCAACTACTAAATAAACTAAAAGAAGTAAACCAGAAAACGAACCATGAGCACCAATTGTAAACCACTCCTCCTCCACCCACACATTCACTGGCCTAAGACTTTCTCTCATATATACGTATACATAGATATTTTATTTATTTTGACAACATTTTATTTTATGCATAAAAAAAGGCAAATAGGAAACATATTTTATACCAAAAGTAGACAAGGATTTAGATAAATTTGCAAGAAAATATATGAATTCAGTAAAAAAGGACACAATAAAAAAGCACAAAAAAAAAAAACAAAAACTGATGTTAAATACAGTGGAAACTCATACATCACTTTAAATGTTATAGTTAGCAGTAATCCCTTATCATTTTATGTATGTATGTATGTTTTTAAACCATTTGAAAAGTTAGAGGAGATTTTGTATAAATTATGAAATTTAAAACGCTTCCATTATAAATATTGTTATGATAATTATGGGTAGGCATAAATCAGAAATAGCAACTATGGTCATAAATTTAACCACGTTGTTGTTCTATTCTATAAAGACAATTTGAATTATGTAAATTTTATATTGTTCTTTTCTCTATGTATGTATGAGTGTATTTAGGCCTTTTCTAAAAAAAAGATATTTTATGTCTAGCTAAGCTGTCATCAATATGCTAAAGAGTTTAGAAATTGCTACAGTATTTTATAGTGCCCAGATATACTTACACATTTCTATTAGCTTGCTAACAATCTAAGAAACAATATTAAGGCCATTCGCTTGTTTATGTAACAAAAAAAAAAAATACTTTGGAGATTAATATAATATTTAATATTCGTATATGTATGTATATTAATTTAAAGGAACATTTATTGAAATAATTGTGACTATTAAAAAATTGTGGAGAATTTGTTTAAAATGAGCTTCGAAAAAAGTCTCTGAGAAATGAAATTTTTCCCAAACATTCGCAGTTTTACGGTTATATTTCATATTGAAAATGGGCCAAATCAGCCAAAAATAACCACAGTTATAACCAACGTTTCAGACAACCTCGTACTTTTTTTTTTAGGAATATTTTGCTTTTTTTTAAATATAATACAGATGAGTTTTCACTGTCTGGAAAACCTGGTTTCCATAAGAAAAATTGAGTCAGACAAAAATTTTGAATTAAAACATTTAAATTTTTTTAAATATATTTGCGGTGAATAAGGACAATGTTAGGCCAGTCTTGTAATATAAAAGAATTATTTAATATATACAATGTTAAAATGCAGACATTATTTCTATGACAATCACTGTTGAGAATGGTAAAAAAATCGGTATACACCTAATTCTGTCTTTACACGGTTTAAAATAAAACAATTTTAATTGTTTTTACACAATTTTATTTCATTTATCACGTTTCAAAATCTTTTGGGCTTAAATTTTTTTGGTTAAATTTAATTTTTGCTAAATATGTTCATATCACAAAATTATGGGAATTCTCTTTTTGTGGATAAACCCAAATTTACTGGTCAGAGCAATTGTAAATAGAACAAATTTGGGGGAATTGCCTTTTAGTTCATACAATCAAATGAATTTGTCAAACATTTTTTTGTATGTATGTGATTTAATAATTTAAACCTGAATAGTTGTTCTTAAATAATCCTAGGGTATAACACCACCATTTCGTTTGTAACACATCGAAATAATGGTCGCAGAAACAAAAAGTCTATATATTCTAGGTCCCTATAAGATTGTAAGACGATTTAACCATGCCCGTCTGTTTACCAAACATTCTTTGATCCACCGAAATGTTTGGTATTGCAAATGAGCAAAATCGTTTCGGTCGGATCTGAGTTATAGATCAATGTTTCAGACTACTTTGATATTTTTCAAATATTTTTTTCTGTTTTCTTCAAATATAATGTAGATGATATTATATTTATAATAAATTTTGCACACTTTATTTTTATTACAAAAGAACAAGTCCTGTTGAAAATGGTAGGAATCGGTCCACAATTTCTCATAGCCCCCATACAAATGTCTTCCCGGAATATGGCTTTATGATACATAAGGGTCTATAGAAAAATTCTATAGACATATATAGATATGTATATAAATATTCTAAACACAGAGAAAAAATATAGTTGTACATGTTTACCACAACAATATCAAAATTTTTACAAGCTTTTCATAAATGTTATGGTCACTGTAATAATGTATATGATTGCGGTAACAATATGTGATTAAATTGCGATTCCGATGATTACTAAGTACAATCATATAAACGATTGTAGTAACTATGTTTACATTTGTTGCAGTCATGTTAATAATAAATCCATTTATCATAATTTTTTGCTTTCGATTAAATTTAGAGAACAACATAATATGGTATAATCTTTCATCATATAACTGATTGCTATAATCATATATATTAACCATATCATGGTTGCAGAAATCATATAAATAATTACAGTGGCCATCATATTAAAAAAACGTTTAAAAATTTTGAAATAGTTGTGGCAAACATGCACAACTATATTTTTTTTTGCGTTTATATAAAAATTATATTCTATATCTAAACAATATTCTGCAATAATAATTTTTATGGAAAGTGAAATCTCAAAACAATAGTTTGTTTGCATGGGTATTAAAGATTAGGCACAGCCGAATATAAGCTCTTACTTGTTTTTTTTGTTACCAATTGCAGTAGGTTTTAGAGATAAGGAACCAATCACCTATTTGGCATACGATCAATGTATTTTTTTACACGAGGTTTTCTGGAAGCAATTACCGTGTAAAAACAGAAGTAGTTGCATTTCTAATTATAATTAGAAAAAATTTTAAACATTTGAGCGAAATTATTTTTGCTTAAACTAAAATCGAATAAAACAAACTTGTGACGTAATTATATTTAGAACTATGTTTTCTTTAAATACTTTGCTAAAAATACCTTCTTAATATAAAATATTTTTAATCATAATATCTTTCAATTTAAAATTAATATTTTGCTTACGTTTGAAATATAATTTTATATAATTACAAGTTTTGTGCATTTGAAAAACTTCTTTTTGTTTGTCATTTTTCAATTAAATATTTTTAATAAAAAAATTCAAAATTTAGTGTTTGAGTTATGTTTATTCTATTTAGCTCATAACTCACTAAAAACTAACATAAATACGTTCGTTTCAATCCATATAATCAACTCTAAGATCGAATAAGAAACGCTGACTGTACCAGTGTAATTTCTGTAATTCTCATCATATTTAGGTGGATGGTATTTAAGATTCTGCATAGCCAAATATAACACTTAAACTTTCTTAATTTAACTGTTACCATGCACTGAACCACCTTACTGCTGACAGTTTAAAGTATAAGAAATAAATTACAAAAAAATTCCATTTAAACCGCCTTTGGCTAAGCACGATTCTTTGTATTTTTTTTTCTACTTTATTCCATGTCTTCCTTTTTCAACCTACTTGTAGGTATTTTATACTGTGTAATTTTCTAAAAAAATATTGTTTATAACATACAATTGTTGTCTAAGTATATATAGCACACAGAGATTGTATGCAGACTTTCATAAATATTCATCCTTTATATGTGTACATATGTATATATGTATGTATGTGCAAGTAATGCATTTATGTTTGTAAGTGAATCTTATTAAAAAGTCATTGTACTTTAAGTTTTAACCTACAAAAATTATGTAAATTGTACAAACAATCTTAAAGCAATCATTTAAGATGAGCTCACTTTCAAAAAAGTGAAGATAACATTAAAAAGCACCAACTTTTTATACCCTGCACCACCCAAGTGATGAATATATACATAAAGCTACGGTCACACTTGGCAAATATATGGCGAAAAAGACATAATAACACAATAAAATATTTTTGAAATCGTTTATTTATTAAAAAAAATTCGTTTATTTAGGTCACGATAAACCTCTTACTAGAGTAAACAACGCCAAACAAATTTGTGCCAAAATAAGGGGTTACGCTTGTTTGAGTAAATATTTACCATGTGGTACCATACCTTTAATTTGTCATTCCGTGTGTTATATTGAGAAAAATTCACCTGACCCAAGAAGTGTATATAATCTGTCTGTGTAAATCACTCTCACGTGTAAAATATGTAACCAAAATCAACAAAGTTTAAAAAAAACATTAGAATTCTCGTAAATAGTTTGGTATTGAAAATCAGTAAAATTGGTGGAGTAGAACCGGAGTTTTGAATCATAATCTGAGACAACATACATATATCACATATTATTTGCAAATTTGTTTTAAAATATTTTGTAGATGAAGCCAGGCAATTTAACACAAGTTATTTTTATGACAAAAGGACAAATTATGATGAAAATAGTAAGAATCGGTCCATGATTTCTCATATCCCCCAAACAAATTTCTTTCTGTAATATGGCTAAATGTCTGTAATTTTTTTAAAATGGAGGGTATTTAAGATTCGGCATAGCATCACTCTTACTTGTTTTATTAATACTTTTATTTTTCATATACATACCTACATTTGATAAATTACTTGCAGGTTTGTAATTTAAAAATTATATTCACATGATTCCTCTTTTATATTTCCTATCTTCATTTTGTAGGTTTTATTTGCCAGCTCAATTGAATTTTTCATTTAAAGAAGACTTATAACATCAGGATAATGATGAAAGTAAATAATAATGAAGATAACTACTTTATGATTACATCATGTATTGTTTCCTACTTTATTCCATTTGAAAACTTCTTTGTCTTTTGCTTGGAACACGATTTAGTTCTTGGTATTTTATTTCCTAAAGCAATTTCTAACAACTTGAAACGTACAAAACAGTTTTACATAAGAATGTGTTTGCATTTTTGCCGTAACTTTACTCGAAAAAGGGGTTTAATTAAGGCTTCGGCTACAATTTCATCTTTGTGCATTTGAAGGTAGATTTTTACATTAAAACATTGTAGTTGATTTCCTGGAAGATATTATGCACAACAATGTGGAGTGCAAATCAAACAAAAGGAAATTTGAAAATAAATGAAATTTGAAATTGTAGGTAAGTTTTTGATGAATTTTGAAAATTTGTTTAGATGTTTAGATATGCAGTCATTATGAATTATACAGAAGTTGTGAAATATTTAAATGTACAATGTATACGTTTCAAAATTACGAGTATTTAATTTAATATATGAAGAATTATTCAACAAGAAATTATAAGCTTTTACTAGTAATAACTGCCACGTAGCGTAATCTGTGAATTAAAAATAAAAAAAGTTCTAAATAGATCAGCCTATAACAATAAATGAATACGTAAACTTATACTTTAAAAGTATCCACGATAGATATCGAAAACTAGTCTTTTGCATTAATAGAAAGGTCTAAATCGAGTGCAAACCGTTATACACAAAAGTTATGATTTGTGTTTGGTGAGTTTCAAATTGGAGGCTGATTTGTGCCTTTTATTCTGTTACAATTAAAAATTTGTTCCCTACTAATAATTTGTTCCCGAACTAATTATTTAACTTAGTCCCATTTTACACAAAGCAATTTTTTAAACTAAGCTGATTAACTTTTAGACATCGGGGTGTGGGGAAGACAAGACCAGTAAACACTTGATTGTACTAGCAAATCCTGTTACTCTCTTATTTGTATTACACATGTGTGTACTAATGAGTGTATACTCTTAAATAAAATTACGAGCGACTTAAGCAATAAGAATTCTGTTGTGTGAACACCGAAGAAATTTCAACAAAAAATCTGTTTTAATCTTTTCAATAAAAATTGCTTCTTGGAAATTAAGACGTATCATTTTTGGCAACCACTAGTTACAGACTCAACTATATGACTATATATCATTCGTGTCATAGACAAACATTTAGTAAAAATTGACTCTATAATATATTACTATATGGTAGATAAAATAACTACTTTCTCAGTGTGCAGTACAAATAAGTGTGCAAATTGACTGCAGCCTAGGTTACTTAGATACACTAAAATGACAATTGACAAGATTTCACGCTAGATTATCTGGCATGTATAATGTGTACATTCGTATCAAATGAACTAAAACTATATTATTTGGAGTTCCAAAAGTTGTACTGCGTCAAATACATTTTTACTGGGAAGTATTTGTGTTTTTATCAATGAGCAAACAGTTATAGCCAGGAGCCAAATCACCGCATTCGATATCGAGTAAAAATGATCGTAATTTTCTTATTTGAGATTATGTCATTCGATATCGAGCAAGAAATTTAGTACATTTTATCATAATTTCATTATCGAAATAATTTTTCGATACGATAGCTCATTCGATCACGAATGCGGTGATTTGGCCCCTGTAGTTTCAACTAACTAAACCGACTTTTAATTTTACCTACAACTGTCTTACTTTTAATTATAGTATTTACATGTAAATATATAAGTTATAGGTAATATTAAGGTAATATGTCAAAGATATCAAAGTGACATGTAGTATATTTTAATGATATCGCAGCTTTAATTATCAGTTTAATACAAGATATTGAGAACTTTTCCTTAGCATAACATAAATTATTGATTATGCTTATCTTCAAAATATTTGATAAACATCTTGACTAAAAATTGGCTTAAATGTCCTTTAGCACCTTGAGTAAAAATTTTAATATTCAAATAATGGTTTCAAATTTCTTGTTGAAAAACGTAATAATTGTTTGATTTTTTATATTATATTTTTAAAGTAAAGGGTGACTTTTTAGCAACTTTCCTTTTAACAAGACTATTTTTGGCAGCTCAATTGTTTGCGTGTAACATGTTTTTACATGGCCCCATACAAAGACCACTTCCGAAAATCACTTAAACGCGCATAAATCTCTTATAGAAATCATTATTACGTTGAAATTCAACTCAAATAATTCGTATATACATATACATACATATATTGCCGTACAGAATTTCATGATGATTTATCGTAATAGGTCATAGCTCTCTTATAAGGACTACTTCCGAAGAACCCATTAACGTACATAAACCTCCATATCGAACCGAAATTTCACACAGATCAGTCGTAAGTATGTAAGTTGGTCCATAATTGGCCAAACCTGAGTAACCACACAGTATACAGAGGTGACAATATTGACATTTTAAAAAGCTAAAATCAGTTTCCTAAGGCTTGTTGGTACTTAATTTATAGAAATTACGGTACAATAGGTGACTTGGTGGTGGGTATTAAAAATTCGACATTGCCGAATATAAACCCTTACTTGTCTTTATTTGTTTTATTTTTATGCAGTAACGAAGGCATAAAATACTAACAGGTACTTATTTGTGCTTCCCACTGTATGTCACGTACATATATTATTAGAATCATAAAAAAGCGTCATAAAAAATATGCTTTAAAACAGATTAAAATTTACACAAAAATATTTTTGTTTTAATTCTCCAAACTTGTTAAAAACTAGTTGTTTTTTTGCTTAGACATCAGTTTTTGACATCTGACATTTCGACTTAAGATTCTTTCTTAAGGTTCTCTTCAATGTTATTATTTATTTTAATGTCTGTTAAACTGTCAGATTGTTGTCTTTAGTTATGCTCTAACAAATTTACAATAACTTATATGTACATTAGACCGGCACCATTTCTGTTGAACCATATTCCTATAAATGTGTTATTTTTGTATCAGTTTTTAATTTTTTATAATATTTTTTAAATTAGCCAATATTGTGTTTTTTTAGTTGCATAGATTTAATATTTCAATGGGGTTTCCATATCTGATGTCAAAATGTAAATCAACGTTAAGATTTGCCATGATAAAGTTCACGAAAAAGTATCATTTTTGAGATAAGTAAATAGTAAACAAAGGCAGTCAGTTATGCTACACAGAAAAGAATCATGTTTTTTTTTCAATTAAACCTTTAATTGATTTTAAAATAATTTTCAATTAAAATTTTAATTGATTCAATTACTTTTTCGAACATTTTCAATTAAATCTCACATTTTTTTTTAATTGATACTATCATTTTGTTTACAGGTCCGATTTCAATTAAATTTTTAATTGATTCTACAAATATTTTAATTGAAACTCATTTTAATTTTTATCTGTGTACTGCACTCACCTTGTTAATTCCACCAATGTTTGGCATTTGAATTTGAAATTTATTTATGAGTGTAATCACAAACATACACGCATATATACTGACAGCTAACAACGAAATTGACAGATGTTATTTAATGTGTGAGTGTATTCAATTTTAAGATTATGTAATTTATTTATTTTTTTTTTATAATCTAACATAAGTTATTTGCATATTTTGCAGGAGAAAATATAATAATAAATAAATAACAAAAAATTAAGAGGCAAAAAAAAAATCTTGCATGAAAAACTATTTATCTGCAATATTTTGATTGTAAAAATTGCAAAGTCAGTGTCTGTTAGAAAGTACAAACCCTGCAGCGTTTGTCAGTTATATCAGCAACATGAAGCATTAATATCAAATTGAGAATGATTTGGTATCAAGGCACTTAAAAAATGCAAACACTTGAGAATACTTTTGATTGTACTTATTTCGAAATATTGGTTCACAAAATTATCCTTCAAATATTTCCACAGAGTGTGGAAGCGGTGACAGGATTTGTGGCACATTTCTGTCAATTCTGCACTATTACGTTTTGAGTGGCACTGGAGCATGATCAATATTATTTTAGAACTTTTTCATATTTTTCAAAATGTTACAGCTCTGTTCAAATTTTGAAAAATCTTTAAACAATTATTTTCATTTGCCTTCGAACCTATTAAACGCCGTAATTTGGTGAATTTATTTTAACAATCATAAAACGACCTTTTTTTACAACATAAATATAAATCCTTTATTCTGAGTAAAAGTTATGTTTGACAAAGTCATATTTTAGGAGGAAATACAGTGGGGAGCTCAAATGAGTACATGTTTGGGTCTTGTGAGCTTTTGCTTGCATAAAAATAATAAAGAAAATTAAAAAAAAAATTTTAATTTTTTTAGGTTTAATACAAAACAAAATAATTTACAATAAATAATGGAAATAACAATAATTTGCGGGAAATTAATAATTAATCAGAGTGTCTTTTGTAATATTTGCACAAAAATATCAATGTTTACTGTTACATTTGTATGTGTTTGCTTTGTTTAGGACTTAAAAAATTGAGTGTGGTAAAATTGAATGTGGTAAAATTGAATGTGGTAAACAAATTAAACAACACAAATCAAATTAGAATACAAACTCTAGTAAATAATGACGAAATTGCAAAAGCCATTGAGGACAATGACAAAAAGCAGCTTTTCTACGCGAGTAATAGCTAAATAGCTTAAAGTAAATCAATTAGTGGTCATAAGACTCCAAATATAGCGTTCTACGAGTATTGATCGCAAACCACAAATAAAATGTCGCAAAAAACTATCAGAAAATGCGGAGGCTCGCCTTATGATAACAAAAAGGAAAAGAGACGAGTGTGTAACACCAAGAGCAACTTCGATAGCCATAGTCAAACCCGTTAGTCGATGGACAGCAAGACGAGTCCTTCGCTCTTCTGGCTACATCCCAGCAATAAAACAAACGAAAACGAAACGTTCGGTAAAATAATGTTAAGGCACTAAACAGGTTTGCCAAAGCGCACACAAATTAGACAGTAGCTGACTGGAAACATGTAATCTGGTCAGACGAATCAAAATTTAATCATGTTCAATCCGAAATTGAACAATATTGCTGATTGCCGCCCTAAGTAGAAAATTCAAAGACATCATGTTAAGGAAACAGTGATGCAAGTTGGAGGCACTGTCATGGTATGAGGTTGCTTAATATGATGTTAATGGAACACTGCAAAGAATTGAACGAATTATGATGAAGAAGGACTATCTAAGTATTTTGCAAACTCATTTTTCCGATTTTGTAGATATCATACCTATCATGTGAATGAAGACTTTTCAACAGGATGATGAAAGAATGGAGCAAAAATTTTCTTTTGATGCAGTGGCCAGCACCAAGCCCCTACACCGATCCCATTGAGAATTTCTAGTCAATCCTGAAGAGGCGGTTGGGACAATACCGATCAACTCCAACCAATTTGGACAAGCATTAGCAGTGGGTTCGGCGTGTATTGTAGAGAATTCCAAATTAATTAATTGAAAAATTGGTAATGAGTATGCCAAAACCTGTAGAAAGTGTTTTAGAAAAGAACGGGCTTTGTGTTAATATTAAAAATACTATCATTCTCCAAAGCACATGCGAGTTGTTTCAGTTTTGTGTTTTTTTTAACTTCATCCTTTTAGTTTTGATTTAAAAAATATTTTCTTAAATATTAAACATAAAATAAATGATTGAAAATATATTTTAATTTTCTTCATCATTTAAATTTTTACGCAATAACAAGTGCCCAAAGTACAAACATGTACTCAATGGACTGACGTCAATCACTAAGAAAGTAAATCGGAGTCGTTCGATATACTATAGTATAAGATGGATGTTAGACTAATATTTTTGGGCATTGCAAACATCAGCACAAACCTTTAATAGCCTCACCGCTGTAGTGGTGTAGGATATACAAATATTGTTAGAAGACAATTGACATTTGTTAGCTTTTAAACTGCTGGGAAATAAGTAAAAACATCTGCTTGTATATGTAAACATACATATACATACTCGTACATATAAATAAAAATATCAATTTTATATCATTCATGTAGAAAATTAAAAGGAAAACGTAAATAATAAAATCTAAAATGTTGAAATAGAAAATTTGTATGCATGTTGATTCTGCTGTTACAAGTATGACATGCAAATATACCTACTTGAAATTGTAAATATAGAAATAAATTTTAGTGCATAAAATAGTTTATCAAAAAATCTTTAGAATAATAATTATTATATTAAGTATAGAGGAGATTTGTGCTGATATTTATAACGCCCATAAATATTAATCCAACAGCCACCTTAAATTATACCGATGGACTCAGAATCAGTTTGTGAATCGATTAAACAATGTCCGTCCGTCTGGCTGAATGGCTGGCTGTCAATGCAAAACTTGTGCGCATAGCACAGGTCACAGTTTTGAACATATTGCGATAAAATCTGGTTCATGATATTTTCGTCCCCAGGTCGGTTAGGATTTAATTTGATTGAAATCCGTCCATTATATCTTCTGGCCCCCATACAAATGTTCATACAAAAATATTCGAAATACGGGTTTATCGGTAATTACTGTTTGAGTTATGTTCGTATCCAAACAAATTCCTCCACAAATAAGTTGCAAATGAAGCCTAATCATGTCTACTAGTTTTGTGCAAATCGGCCCTTAAAAATATTGGTATATAAATAATACTTAATACACATAAGCTTCATATACATATACAGAAATCATTGGAACCAATTTTAAAGATTTTGATATCCAAAGAAAATTTAACACAATTAAGTCTCACAAATGCAGATAATATTGCAAATAATTGTTTACCCGTTAGTCCATAATTGGTCGAAGCACTCATATAAGATCCCCTTCGAAAACACTTTAACATGTATAAATCTTTTAAAACTCGATTATATCGGGATGAAATTTTACAAAAGATATATTTACATATATACACAAAAGACAGGACACTTAATTTTTGGATGATCGGTCCATAATAGGTCATAGCTCCCGTATAGCGCCCGCTTCTGCAAGACTGTTTTTTACACATAAACTGGGTGTAGGGTATTATATTGTAGGGCTTAACCTACTATACTTTCTTACTTGTTTTATATTATTTTTTTACTATTATTATTTTTTTTTAAATTATATCCAGAAATTATAAAGTATTTTCTAGAATAATAGAATCGTATACTCTTGATTATATGTACACTGTGGAAAAACGTAAATATTTTGTATAGTCGGATTGATATACTATTATACTAAAATTATGGTCCATTAATTCATTAAGTTCACATCTTTATTATATAAATTTTAAAATCATGTATAAACTCAAACAAATTTTTTAATATCTACAGAAAATTTTAGTTTTTTTTTTTTGATTTTGATCTCAATTTTTTCTGGATATTCTATAAATTTTATTTTATTTACGAGATACTTCATATAGGTATATAAAAATCAGTAGCTACCGAATGAATCTTGAGATATTGCCAGAAACTGCAATCTGATCTAGAAAAAATTAAATAAGAAGATGAGCTACAGAGGATCCAGGCGACACGCAAATAAATTTCTATTACATAAAAAATATACATGTTTGTTATTATAAGTTTTGTGTATCAAGGGAAATTATGTTCGTTTTACAGAAACTTAAATCAGAATCACTTCTGAGTCGATGTCCGACTGTCTGAAAATCATTGCATTATTTCATCTAGCCTCCAAACAAATGTGCTATCGAAAAAGAAATTTATTGGTCAAGAGCCTTTGAGTACAATAATGTAGCAATGAGAAAAAGTATATATTCTAAGCGAGTAATAGCTAAACAGTGGTCATAAGAGTTCGAAACAAGTTATTAACGTATGCGAACGCAGCACGCCTCGTAATAACATATAAATGAAGAGCGTTTAAAATTAAAAGATGATTCTATAGTAATAGGGAAACCTATTACTCGATGGGCAGCATAACGAGCCTTTCGCGATATTGGTTACAGAACACAGAAATTTGACAGTAGCTGACTGAAAGCGAGTAATCTGTTCAGATGAATCCAAATATAATCGTTTTCAATCCAAAGGTAAGCTATATTGCTGGCGCTGAACAGCCCAGAGGACTCAAAGGAACCATGTAGTGGAAGCAATGAATCATAGTGGAAGGAACGTCATGTTATGGGGTTGCTTTACATGGTGGCAGCTCGGAACACTGCGAACAATCGAAGGAATAATGAGGAAAGAAGAATGTCTGCGTATTTTGCCAATTTTTTATAAATGAGCGTCTATTGTGTAGATCAGGTTACTTTTCAGCTGGATGGTGACCCAAAACAAACTTTCAAAATCCTAAAAGAATGGCTTAGCGAACAGAATTTTCTTTGATGCAGTAGCCAGCAAAAAGTCCAGACCTCAATCCAATCGAGAATTTGTGATCCATCGTGAAGAGACGGTTGGGACAATACCGATTAACTCTAAACCATTTCGACGAGCTTTGCAGCGGTTGCAGAGCGAATGAGAGGGAATTCTAAAACAAACAGTAAAAAGTGGTTTTCGATATAATCGACTTTGGACTAAATATTAAAAATACTATAATTAGTATTACCATGCAGTTTTTGTATGATGCATATTTGAGTACTTCCGATTGTTTCGTTTCAGTTGTCTTTTTTCTTAGAACTTGATATTTTTGGTTTTGATTTATAAATTATTTTGTTAAATATTAAACATTTTTTTAATTTTCCTTTTTAGTTTTATTTTTTTTTTTGCAGCAACAAGTGCACAAAATTCTAGCATGCTGTCATTTGTCCTGTAGGTATTTACAATATTTTCGTCACAAATAATTTCTACATAGAAAGAAATCACACCTAAAAAATGTTCTTGCTGTCATATAAGCTCAATTCCCGAAAATACTTAAGCAAGCAAAAATGTTACACGTTTTTCCCATTTCGCACCTTTTTTTTTGTGTTCTTTTCTATAAATGTCACACTATAAATTAAAAAATGTTGCACCTTTTATACTCTGTATTTTTAGAGGGGGAGCATCCCACGATAAGACAGCTGACATTTGTTTTGTTTATGAATGTGTATTTGTGTTGAGAAACAAAAAAAATATACAAAATGGAAAATATTACTACTTTTTTATGTGCAGAAAAAAAAGCTTTGGATGACTTGTTGGATTCATCATCTGATGATGATGAAATATTTGATATGACTATGGGAATAAAGCCACAACCGCGAGTGAAAGGCTTTGTAGAGAACGTAATTAATGAATACTCTGAAGTTGATGTACATATGTCAAATTCCATAGGACAATATTTCCTACTTCTTATATATGTATGTTTATATATATAATTTTTATAGTTTAAGAAGAATTTGAGTATTAGTCGGGAAGGTGTCATTGGTCTTTTTGAGAGATAATCATTGTCTTATTTCAAGCGATCTTACCAGGGAGAAGCAGAAGCAGATAGTTCTTCTTTTTAAAAAAAAAAACAAAAAACAAAAAAAAATAGCTGTATGAAAAAAAGTGTTACACTGTTGTGATTTTATGTTCTATTCTGACCATTAATAAGTCGACATCCTTAAAATGTGGAGTAAACATTATAAAAACGTACATAGTGAAGGTGTAACATTTTATTTCAGAAAAGAAAACACCATTATGGCCTTAAAAAAGCTGGTATGCAAATAAATTACCACACAAATAATAATGAACTTAATAGTGATAGCTCCCATAAAGCGCCCACTTCTAAAAACCAATTACAGTTGTAGGGAATTTTATGGTAGGGCTGAACCAACTATACTTATATTTATTACTTGTTTATTATTTTTTCTGTTTACGACTTATATTGTATACGACTATTGTGGTATATTTTTGTTCCTATTCTGGTTACATACATTTAAGTACAAATAAATGGACAACAGAAAGAACACACATACAAAGTAAAACAAGTGTTAAATGGATAAAGAAATATGGTTAAGTTAAGTTAAAGGCTGCTGTGCTGAATCTTAAATACCCTCCAGCTATTGTAAGTGTGATGAGAACGATAGAAAATACAGTGATATAAAGACTAGAATATCCATAACTAGTGTTACTCATTTCAGCTTAGCGCTGATTTTATGGATTTGATTTTAGTATTGCAAATAATAAGAATTGGTAATTACATTACTTATATATAACTTCAAATTAGATAACATTTTTGAATATTTGCAATAATTTATGAACACACTACATCAACTTAACTTTAACAGTGGAATGGATGGAATGCTGTATTTATCGCAAATCAGCCATGTTACACAATTGAATTCCGTTCGGAAGTGGAATTAATTCCGTATTTTACTTCTATAGATAAAGTAAAACGAAAATTTTTTTCGGAATATAAACTTTATAGTCATGAAATGTCGTATTTATCGCAACACACAAGAGAGAACTTTAAACAATAAAAGGTTGATCTAAACATTTCCTTAAGTTTCGATAAAGCGACAAATAGGATATGTTTTTAGTTGTGAGACGCATTATGCGTATTTAATTGATTTTCGAAAAAGGTCAAATATGAACCAATGCACCAAGGCAAAAAATTATGGTATCATATATTTATATACAAAATGAATGAATTTTGTTTGCACACTACTGTTATATAAGAATATGTGTACCACAGAGCCATATTTTGGTAAAAATTTGTATGCGGGCTGGACCGATTTCTGCCATTTTCGACAACGTTTGTCCCTTGTGCAAAATCATGGTATTATCTGGCATACATAAAATACTTTGGTGGTTGTCTCATATTGCGATTCATAACTCTTTTTTCAATACTAAACTGCTTAGAAGAATTAAATAAATCATTACAGTGTTATTCTTTGTTGGATATACGATGAATATTTTTCAATGTTACACACCGAATGACAAACTTATGTATAGCCTCATTCAGGTGTTGGTGTTGATCGGTATAATACGGAAGAAAAATAATTTTGTAAAGCATTGAACAAAATATATGTGTCAAGATATACTTACATATAAAAATAAAAAATATGAATTGATTTTAGATGGATTGATTGTTTTTAAAGTTTTCGGAAAAAAACACATGAGAATTTGAGAAATGTATAAAATATTTATTTTAGTCGATAGAATGATCTATATAATTCACTGTTTAAAGATGATTTCATGTAAATGTTGATGGCGGCTACACCTTAACTGGTCTATATGTTGGGTCCAAAAGAGCCTTAGCAAACATAGCCTTAACATAGCCCCACAAAAAAGTCTAAACGCGTAAAATCGCACGATCGACCGCCCCCAAACGTGAAATTAACCTTTGACTTAACTCGCTTCTCAATTGGGCCATTGTTTCGTGTGCTGTGTTGCATGTAGAACCGTCTTGTTGAAACAACATGTCAGCCAAGTCCAGCTCTTCTATTTTGGGGAAAAAAATGTTGCAACCATCGCACGGTAGCGCTCGCCATTCACAGTAACGTGCCTGCCTTCATCGTCTTTGAAAAAGTATACTCCAATGATGCCACCGGCCCACAATACACACCAAACAGAGGATTTTTCGGGATGTAGTAGCAGTTCTGCTCTTCACACCAAATACGACAATTTTGCTTGTTTACGTAGCCATTCAAACAGAAAAGAGCTTCATCACTGAACACAATTTTCCAATAAAAAAAGTGGACCATGAATTTCGATAATAAAATTCAATAATCTGCAAGCGTTGTTCGTTTGTAAGTCGATTAATGGTTAAATTATAAATCAAACATGTCTATCTGTTTAACAGTATCATGTTACACGAAAAAAGCTGAGCTGCTAAAAAACATTTTTCCCAAAAAAAAAAATTAATAAAAATAACCCTTTCCCACGCTCAATTGCACCTACAATTTCATCTGTTGCAAATGATTTTTGATGTTTAAATCATTTTATACTTTAAAATTTATGCTTAAAAACGATTTCTTTATTTCTATCTGTTTCACAAAAAGGTGTAATAATGTAACAGAAAGCGTTTTTATGCTTAATATTATTTTGTATGCGTGTGATTGTTTTTGATTTTGAAAATTTGGTGAATTGCCGTTGATCGAGATTTTTATAAGTGATTTTTTGTAGTGATCACTTTTGGTAGAATGAATACGTTAATAAACATTATTGTCGTATTTAGAGTGATGATAGTTCTCAAGTGTATGTTGGCAGACCGTTACATCCAGAAAAACTTGATTGGTGTGCTTTATGGGCTGGTGAAATAATTGGTCTGTACTTCTTTAAAAGCGAAGCTGGGCAGAACGTTACAGTCAATGATGACCGCTTTAGAGCCATACTTACTGACTTTTTTGTTCATCAATTGTACAATCATGATGAGCAGGATTTGTGGTTTCCACAAGACGGCGTAACATATCACATAGTTCGTGTCACAATTGGTTTATTGAATAAAACGTTGGGTAATCGGACCCACAAATTGGCCTCTGTAAATGTTTGTAAATTCACTAGTCTACGCCGATAAGTCCGAAACGATTAACCACTTGAAGGACAACGTTCTCCGCATTAAATGCCACAAATGTTGGAAAAAAAAACATCGAAAATTGGACCTCCAGATTAGACTAGACTATAGAACACATGTTAAAAAAAAACACCTTTTACACATTTTCCATGGAAACTCGAATGTAGTAACAACGAAAGTTACTAAGTGATAACACAAATACAATATTAGATCGTCTACAGTTGGGAATATTCCCATAAGCGAACAAAATAAATTGCCATGGGGTGGTTTGTGTTTCAACAAAAAAATTAATGTTTGTTTATAGTTATATAGAAAAATATTTATTTGTATTAAAGACTTGTTAGGCTTTAACAGAAAAATCTTAATTGAAAATTTTGCGAAATTTTGCATTGTTGCTATAAATAGCAGAAATAGTAGCAAATATTTGAATATTTTGGTTTCTATTTCCGCCAACACTCCTTAATCTAATTACATATTTTTGAGAAGTTTCATCAATATTCACCAATAAATGCATTACAATTTTGTAGTAGTGAAAAATTCGTTATAATTAAAAAAATTGTGTTTTAAGCACATAATTCGTAACTACAAATTTTCATCGATTTACTTAAAAAAAATCGGAATTCTAATAAAATTTAATTGTGTTTATACGTTTTGCATAAAACCGAATTATCTCTATTCCCTTAATAATCACCCTCCACAGAATTTTCCACACAGCCAAAACCATACATTTAATAGAATATTCTCTTCATAAAGTCTCTTTAAGCTGCTTAATATATAAGCTTCAATTCATACATATGTATTTCACTTCTTGTTTTCGTGTCATTTTATTATTATTTTTATTTTTAATTTTCACACATATTTAGGTTGCAATTTTAAATATGAAATTTTCACTCCTTTTTGATAAATTTAAATATTTCGTTTATATTTTTTGTTCCTCCTTCTATGCATTTCTTTATCTTGCTGCCATGTTTGTAAAGGGATAAAAAACAAGTTACAGTGCAGTACTCGGCTGTGCCGAATCTTTAATACCCTCCACCTAAACGTAATAATAAATACAAAAACTACACTGGTTATAGGACTAGAATATTCTTATTCCGAGTTTTGTATTCAATCTTAGTGAAAATTTGATTACTATTTTATATATTGTTTGAAAGACAATTTTACGACCAACATAATTTTTTTTAAATGTTTTTAAATTTTATCTAATTTTGACCATTTATAATTGATGTAATTACCGATTCTTACTATAATTTACAGAGATTGTCTGATATTCATAATAATCTTGAGTGTAATTTAACAGAGTATAAAACAGAGTATAAAAAGTGGTAAGATATAAGGTGATGCTTTTTGGTTTAAATTTGGTCTCAATAACAGAGATTTATGGTTGGCATAGTAGAAGTGGACCAATTTTGGACTGATAGCTTTTAAGTCCAGTATCCAATAATGTGATTTGGTTGAAATCCATCTAAATAACGTTATTTACAAGAGTTGCATGGTTGTGCAGTATGCTCGGAAGTAGACGTAATTCGGGAGCTATTGCCAATTATTGACAACAGCTACAAAATCTAGTAGCATAATTGCCGTATAATCAATATTAGTATTTTTTTATTTATTTATTATTACAGGATTAAAATTTCTGATCCATATAAAAGTTGGTTCGATATCAATAGACATTTTTGTGGGTTAAATTGTTTTTCGGCAATGGTTTTTATATGGCAGCTGTGAAAAATCATGAGCCGATCTTCTTAAATTTTGGAATAGTAAATCTTATGCATATGAGAATAGATATCTCATTCAACATAATACCGGTATATTTATATATGGACCGATATTCTCAAAATCAAGCAGCTGGATTTTGGTATGTATGTAAATGATCCGTGTAAAATTCGGTACCATTATTTATAAGAGATTTATGGGTATAAAAGTGATTTTCGGAAGAGGGCTGTATATGCGGGATACGGTCAATAATGGACTGAAATTTACAAAATGCTACAGAAGGATTTTTGTGTATATGTAAATGATCTGTACAAAGTTTTGAGTCGGTACCGATATTTATAAGATATATATGAAGATAAATCCTTATATGGGACCTATGACGAATTATGGGCCGATCGCTATAACATTTTGTACAACAATTTATTTACCTATAAGGATTATTTACGTCAAATTTTAACCTTTTGTCATTATTTATACCAGTTTTATACGTATTTAAGTGGGTATTGGTAGTGGACTTAATATGGGGTCTGTGGACAAACATGGAACGAACTAAAAAAAAATTCATTTTACGATTTCTTTTTGCATGAAACTTATTCCTGCTGAATTTTGTATTGATATTCCAATTTTATAGGCATGTTGGTATAATTGAGCAATATTTCGGAAAGATTTTTGTATGGGGGCTATGAAAAATCATGAACCGATTCTTAGTATTTTTCTCAAACTTTTTGCTTTTATCATAAAAATAATGTATACAAAATTTTATGGTATTATCTGCAATATATTTAAAATATTGCAATAAAATCGACAAAAAATATCAAATTTTTATGGAGGTTGTCTCATATATTGGTCCATTAGCTCTGGTTGACCTAAACTCATTTTGCTGATTTTCAACACCAAAGTTACCTGCAAAATAGGAAATATTTTTCTGGAAATTTCTTTTAGTTAAGTTGTATATTTTGGACGTGAGTGGCTCAATCGACTTAGAATTTCATACGGATCAGGAAAATATATACTTTGTTGGGTCTCAGACGAATATTAAAATAAGTTTCACACGGAATGACAAACGCAATATATCCCTCACCACTATAAAAATAATTTGTAAAAGCAGTTATAAAAGTACAAGAGAGATAAACCGATGAAAAAGAAGCAACTGAAACAGCGATATTAAACCCTACTACATATTAAAATTCCATGTTTTTCTTCAGCATTTTATGTACATATTTATATTTTGTTAAAAAATAAATCGTCGAAACGGAAAAATTTCATCATCATGTACAATAACTTTAAAAAAAAAATAAAATCCTTTCACACACAAACAATATTGAAGAAAAAACTGAATACATACATACATATAAATATTTGCTCGTAAGTGCGTGAGTTTGTTTGTGCTTGTGTGTAAACTTTTATATTTGACTTAAGGCTTGTCATATTTGTTACATACAATTTCGGTTATATTCATAATAATAACAACTATGTACAGCACACTGTATAAAATTGAATTAAGGGTGAAGGTAGTTTGTATATGTTTGGAGCTGTTTTTTGAATGGCAGCTAGCAGTTACTTAGTTACGGGTTTCTGCTAGTTGCTAGGGTAGTCTCAGCGAAATCCAGTTGCGGTTTTTCGGAACAGTAAAAGACTTTACTTTTCTTCACACTTTATAAATCGTAATCTTCAGTTACTAAAAAAAAAAACATTAATAGCACAAGCCATTTTGGAGAGTGATTTTTTTAAGAGCTTTCAGATTTGATAAAAAAAAAACAAACACAATTTAGAGAAACGTACGAAATCTTTATTTGATTCGACAGAACGATTTATATAATTCAATGTTTAAAGATGATAATTCTGAGTTAAATTTTAAATTCTTCAATATTAGCTTCTAGTGCGGGCCTTAACATAACCCCACAAAAATAGGCACGATCTAGGCTACCAATTGACCAACACCAAATGTGAAATGAACTGTTGATCGAACTCGCTTCTTAATTGAGCCATTGTTTCCGTGCTGTGTGGCATATGGCACCGTTTTGTTGAAACCATATGTCAGCCAAGTCAAGCTCTTCCATTTTGGGAAAACAATATTGTAATGAATGCACGGTAGCGGTCTCCATTCACAGAAACGTTTCAGCCTTCGTCGTCTTTGAAAAAGTGTGGTTAAATGATGCCACCGGCCGAAAATCCACACCAAACAGTGGATTTTTTCGACTGCATTTGCAGTTCTGCTCTTAACACTAAATACAACAATTTTACTTGTTTACGTATACATTAAAGCATAAAAGAGCTTTGTCACTGAACACAATTTGCTAATAAAAAAGTGGATCAGTGGACGCTGCATTTTGATAATAAAATACAATAATCTGCAAGCATTGTTCGTTTGTAAGTTGATTTAGGATTAAATTATAGAACAAACTGAACAGGATTAAAAGTAACATATTACACGAAAACGGATAGGCTGCCAAAATAGGCTTGACAAAAAGAATGTTGCTGAATGTTGCTATTAGGAAAAAAAGGGTGTTATAGAAAATAGTGACATATGTTAGAGCTCGAACCTCTTTGTATGCCACCCGCTTACTAACGGGAAGCTCTTCTTAAATAGACAATTAGTTTCAAAAATGGGGGAGATTTAATCTCCTCACCAGTTATAAGGAATGGGTGAATAGTGATCATTGGCCTTTCTACACATTACTTTTCTGAATACTGCTCAATTTGTATGCAGTATTTACTTGACATATAAAACTTATATGCCATTGCAAATTCATTTATTTGTTCAGTTATGTGTTTATTGTAAAAAGGGATCAGACCACGCTCATCGTTAGCTACCATAACTAGAGGCTGTATGGAATTTGTGTAAACCATTTATGAACACAACAGCAAAAACATCATAATAAAAAGTAAAAAATACTACAACTACAACAAGAGAACAACAACATCGTAAAGGAAAAAAAAATTGTTCCAAACAGCGTAAACACAATTTGTTGGGATTAAAGTGATGTGAAGAAATACCGATTTATTTGATATTTTTTAAGTCATGGTAAAAAGTCGACATACTTACAATATTGGAATCGTATTTTTACACCCTACGGCAGTCATAGGTAAAGTTAGTTGGTGTTGATATGGTTCTATAAGTGCAGTATATAATATATACTAAAATATCTCTACTGAGTTTGAAGTTAACACAAGCGATCATTTGTAAATGTTTTAAGAACTTGTTCCAGAACTACTTCATATTCTTTGGTAACATTCATAGAGCTGGCGGTATTGTAATTACAAGTAAGAACGTATAGTCGGTCAGGCGCGACCATATAATACCCTACACCCAGGGTGCTACATGCGTTTTTAAGAGATTTATGGTCGTTAAAGTGATTTTCGAAAGTGGGCTTTATATGGGAACTACGATAATTTTGGAACGATCATCATAAAATTTGGCCCAATAATTTGTGTATATATAAAAAATATTTGTGTAGAATATTATTTGGATACCAGCAGTTTTAAGAGAGTGATGCTCTTAAAAGTGATTTTCGACAGTGGGCTTTTTATGGGAGCTATGATCAATGATGGACGGATCTACACAAAATTTGTAGATGTTATTTGGCTTCCATTATCACTTATTTGTGGTGAAATTTTTTTGGATACTTGCATAATTCAAATACTTATGATCGATAAACTTCTATTTCGGGTGGACATTTGTATGGGGGCCAGGGGAAATAATGGGCCGATTTCCACCAGTTTCAAAAAATATCACGTACCAAATTTTAGCGAAATATCTTCAAAATTGTGACCTGTACTCTGCGCACAAGCTTAACATGGATAGCCAGCCAGCCAGACGGACATCGTTAATTTGACTCAGGAAGTGATTCTGAGTCGATTGGGATACTTAAAGGTGGGTTACAAACGTGAGCAAAAATCCAATATATATAAAGAACTAGTTCTAAATCCACTCGTAAGTAGGGGCATTAGTTATTTATGGCTTCCGTTGAACTAGTTCCGATGGTGACAACTTAAATCATAGAACTTGTCATGGAACTGATACAGTTTTTCCTGGTACAATTTCTTTAAGTTTGGTTAAGTCCTTTGAACTTATACATATAAGATTTACATACCCAAATACTTATTCATTCAATATTTTTGCACTATATACTTATAGCCTCATTAGGGTAATATAAGGTCGAACTTACTCTATTGAAGCATCATTCTTATTTTCTTTACGCTCTTATTATATCAGTTGGCTTCTAGCGGATGAAAAAAATAACAACAAACAGAGTCAGTCACACATACATACGCATTTGGTGTATTTGCATACATAAATATATGTATATACTCGTATATTCGAATTTATATTTGTACAAACGTATTGAATAACTTTGAAAATCCTAAATGCACACAAACCCAGCCACAATTCAAATGTGTATGATGTGTTATTGAATTTCAATAATATTATTTTTGTTGATAATAAACATAATAACACAAAAATTGTTTAGCTAAAGTTAAAGTTTAATAGCAGGAAGCCTGATGTTATATTAGAAATTGCAAATGGTTTGCGGCATTTAAAAATGAAAGCGATGAATTTAAACAAAATTTAATTTTGTTAATATTGAAATAATATTTTATTAGCGGCTTTATGTTGTCTGATTATACATTTAATGTGGCAATAACAAGAGCGTAATAAGAACTATTGCAGAGTTTCGATGTATTTTTATAGGCAATTTAGATTTAAATAATAATAATGAATTTAAAAGGAATTAACAATACTTTTATATGATTGAAAATTAACCAGATATGTACATTAGGGTCAAAAATAAGGTATCGATGTTCCGGACTAATATGAAAATTTGATTCATTTTAAGACTACGTTTCTCAATTTTTTTTTTTTTTTTTGGGTCAATATTTGGTGAGCTGGACCAAAGGATAAAAATGTCCTTTTTTGAGGTTTTTTGATTTTTTTCATATTTCTTCCAAAGGAATTATATGTAACTTTGGTATCATATGGAAGGTTTTTGAGAGGCGCATTCAATATCAAAAATTAATTTTTTTTTTTTAAATTCAAAAATTTTCAAAATTTCAGACAAACTTTTATTTATTTTTTTTTTCATAGAATTTACTTAAATAAATAGTTAAAATTTCTTGATTATAAACATCATGCAATTTAACCCAAATGGTTTTTCCCGTTTTAATAATCTGGCATTTTTCTATCTTCTATTTATATCCGTTAGCTAAAATATATATTTAATTCACACATTGATAAAAATAATGAAATAAATTGGCCACAAAAAAATTTTCAGCTGGAAAGCAAATACGCAAACATTTATTAAATTAGGCAACACTTATTTCGAACCCACACACCCTTTTAGTATCCTCCAGCTAAACAAAAGAAACATGTAAAACTTTTGGCAAACAAATGCCATACACCGACAAAAACATACATGAACATTAGGTTGGCCTCTAGTTTACAGTTTTTCGATTTCTGATGATCATCACAAGTCATATTTTGATAAATATTAATCTTAGACCAAACAAAATATATATTTTCTGGATCTAAGGATCACTTCCGAAAATATTTTAAATACTAATGAAAATCGTATTTAGGTTAAAATTATACATAAATAAATCTCATATATGTATATAGAAAATCTCTGTAACGAATTTTAAGACGCCAAGCTCATATTTTTTTTTATTATTTTATGTTTATTATTCAATAAAATAATTTATAAACCAAAACTAAAAGTACCAAGTTCTAAAGGTATGGCCACATATGGCAAATATTTACTTAAAAAAGCATAACCACTGGTTTTAGCACAAATTTGTTTGACGTTGTTTACTCTTACAAAAGTTTTGCAAGAACAAACAACATCAAATGAAATAAGACTAAACATTTGTTGTGTCTTGTCCTAAAATAAAGTTTTTTATTAATAAATAAACGAGTTCAAAAATATTTTATTTAGTGCTTACGTCTTTTTCGGCAAATATTTGTGATATGTGACCGTCCGTATCTTAAAAAAAACAAATTAAACGAAAACAAAACATGTTTTCGTTTGGAATACTCTCTTAATCGCTCTGAATTCGCTGCCAAAGTCAGCCCAAATGAAATGGAATTGTCCCAACTGACTTTTTACAAATTCTCAATCGGATTGAGATTTTGACTTTTTGCTGGCCACTCCATCAAAAGAAAATTCTGGTCGCTAAGCCATTCTTTTACGATTTGGTAAGTGTGCTTTTGATCACTTTCCAGCTTAACAGTCACTTAATACACATGATAGACACTTTTATTTACAAAGTCTGGAAGATAAGTTTGCAAAATACGCAAATAGTTTCCTTTCCTCATTATTCCTTCGATTCTTTGCAGTAATCCGAGGTGCTACCGTGTAAAGCAACCTCATATTGTGAAGTTCCTGCCACCGTGATTCATTGTTTCCTGAACATGGTGTCTTTTAATTCTCTGGTCTGTTCGACATTTGCAATACTATTTACCTTTGGATTGAAATCGATTAAATTTCGACTCGTCTGATTAACTTACACATTTCCAGCTATCTATTGTCCAATTTCTGTGTTCTCTGCAAACTTTAATCGCGCCTTAACATTTCTTGTCGACAGCTTTTAATTATTTTTTACTGGTGACATGTAATATTGCAAAGAGCTCGTGTTGCTGTCCAACGACTAACGGCTTATTGCTATAGAAGCATATTTTGGTGTTAAACACTTGTCTCTTTTTATTTGTGTTTTCATGAGTAGTGAGTCCAAATTCGTAATTAGCTTTGTGTGTCCTCTGATTTTTGGAAATAATAGAACGTCTTTTTTAGAATCTTATGATAACAGAGTGACTCACTTTAAGTTGTTTAGCTATAACTTGAGTAGAATAGCTTCTTTTTGTCATTGCTATAATATTGTTCTCAAGGGCTCTTGGCGGTTTCTTCGTTGTTTATTATAATTTGTATTACAATTTGATTTTTGTTTGATAATTTGCAAAAAGTGTTTACCACACGCAATTAAGTTAATTTCAAAATAATATTTTTTTCTAAGTCATAAACAAAGCAAACACGTACAAATCTAATGGTAAACTTTGATATTTTTGAGCAAATTTTTTAAAAGACACCTTTTTGCAAAATTGAGTATATGCAAGTTTTTTGTACTAATTGTTTATTTCCCGAAAATTATTACTTTCCATTTCTTATTGTAAATTATTTTGCTTAGCGTTAAACCTGAAATAAATGACAAAAAACATTTTGCAATTTTCTTTTTTAATTTTTTTACGCAAGAAAAAATGCACAAACATGTACTCATTTGTGCTCCCCACTGTATACGCAAATTTAACGATCAGTGCATAATTAGCCATAGCTCTTATGTATACACTACCTTAGTTTGAAAATCACTTTAACATGCATTCACCTTTTGCAAGTGCTTTTTATCAAGATAAAATTAAACAGAAGACATGCTACTAGATTTTATGGTGCAAAACAATTCATAGCTCCCACATAGCGACCATTTCTGAAAAACAATTATTGCTCATATATTTGATGTAGAGTATTATATGGTGGGTCTTGAACATTTAGTTTAGGTTAACAGGCAGGCATGAACTACTCAGCTCACTTAGGTACATTATCGTTGGTCCTTTTAGGTCCTTATAGAAGAGAGAAGAAAAAGAAGGAGATGGATAGAGCTAGACCGAAAGTATAAAGTAGATGTATACAGGGAGAGTTGTCGAGTCCATAAGTGTGTAAAGAAAATAGATGGAGTAATCTCTCCGAATCTAAAATATAAGAAAATTGCAAATTAAGAGCCACCCTAATAAAAGTACACCACATCAAAAGCAACTATAATATTAGGCTTTAATTAAAGTTAGAAATGATACTAAATTCAACATGTACTTAGCACTTAGTTGCCAGGCAAAAGATAGAAGAGAGCAGTGAGTTTACTATAGGAATATAGAGACACCATTTGCACATACAACATGAATGGTTAGAAACTTTAATATCGTTGCGAACACATTCAAACCAAGAAAACAACCAAAGTTGGAAACTTTTAAAAATAATGGTTAAAATACTATAAGTTTCTTAAATACTTAAACACACGTACATATATTGAGATACATTTATAAACACATATAACAATACAATATACATTCATATATACAACTACAAGTATATAATTTTAAAAGCCAACAAAATTGGTTACAGTTTCTAGTTTAACTTATGTGCATATTTTAGTATGTAGTTTTCACAATTATAGTTATCCTTCGTTATACACACACAAGCAATCCAAAATAGATATATACATTTACACTAATAAACACAGCAGCAGAAAATATACACACACTAACACTCACACTCAACACACACAGCAATAAGCACACATACAGCAACACAAACACACACACAGTCTTAAATGAGGTCACATTTGGTATTAATTAGTTTGAAGAGAGAAGATGGCAAAGAATTTATTTAAGTTCACATATAAATTGACTATGACTGGATGGATGCAATCCTCCTTCATGCTATATGAGTATTCTCTAGGGGATTTTCACTATAACCACAAATACAGACACAAGAAAAAAACACCCACACAGGCAAACACATATACACATATCTAGAGAGTATCTGTATCATTTGTGTAGTTGTCCTTAAACTATATTGAATGTGTGTTTGTGTATTTGAAGTTGTATTTTTGCTGCCATTCTTTTGTTTAATTAACCAAATTAATAGTAAAAACTAATTTACATAAATTGAAATCACTCGAAATAACTGTGTTGGAAAACAACACATAAAAATTCAACAACTTACACATACATACTCGTACACTGTATTTCACTTCAATGTATTTCACTTCAATATATAAAATATATTATTTTATTTTTAGTAAGGCAGTTCTAGCTATTGACCTCATTAATTAAATCTAAATAAATCTGTTAATGAACATAATGAAAACATTCTACAACGCAAATTAATCTGTAATGTAAAGAAATTTAAGATTTGATAATGTTTATAAAACACAATAGTATTAGACTGCCGGATAATCCTTAATTCTCTATCATTAACATATATCTTCTGTAGAAATTGATGTCAATACCGTAAGCATTAATTATATACTATATATAATATTGATGTTGCTACGATGGCAACAAAAAGTACCCAAATATGTAAATTCACAAATTGTATTGAATCTCAGCAAGTATTTACTTAGTAGTGACATGCAATTACCGAACACTAAACTTTATAACTAATTTATCATAATAAAAAACCATCTTAATTCAACTTTTGAATGGAATAATAATACTAATTCAAATTGATTTAAAGTTTTATTCTTCATGCAATTGTTTTTTTAAACTCTTAGAAAGTTCTAAAGTACACTATTTTTACCCAGAACCAAAAAAATAGGCTGTATATTGAGTTATGAGAAATGAGAAATATTGGTCGTAAAAACAAAAAGCATAGATATTCTGAGTCCTAATAAAATTCTGTCTGTCCATTTGTTGAAGGCATAATTGAGCCTCAAGGAAAGGGGGATGATGTTTTTTCCAAATGATCGTTGTTTATCAGAAATGTTTTGCATTGAAAATAGGCAAAATCGGTCTAGCAATACCAGAGTTAAGGACATAGAAAAAGTTGTTTGCTTTAAATACACTGTCTTGCATTACTATAATTACACTTAATGTAAAGTTACAAATAGTTTTTAAAAATGTGTAAAATTTTTTAATAGTATGGTTAATAATCTCTTTCAGTTTATTAATTTAAGAGAAATATTGTGCACTAAGATATTGATAGTGTTTCATAACTATAATTACATTTTATGGTTAGAATGGTGAGGATGCTGTAGCTTAATCGCTTAGCGCATTTAATCATTAAGCATGTGTCCAAATCAACAATAAGTAACTGGTAAAAAAAATCCACGACTATTACTCGCCAAAAACTGTTGTCTGCTCCCAGGCTGTTAATCTGGCACAAAATTGCCTGACTTGAATTCGCTGAAAGAAACTTACAAACAGATCAGCCGATAAGATTTGTTAATAGTTGCACTATTGGAAAAATTCAATCTTTATGGCCCAGATGGGTTTTAACAGCTATTAGGAAGACCTAGAAAAACGATGACAATATTTCTCAAAAATAAATTTCGGAGGCGATTCTTTGATGGTTTGGGGATCTTCTTATAAATACAGTATGCTGAATTTGACGTTTCTAAATACCAAAGTTAATTAGCGACATTTTTAAAAAAGAGTCATGAAAAACTATTTATTTTTTAAAGAGAGAAAACACAACTATACATGTAGGTCTTCAAGCAAAGGGATGGTTGTCTTCGCAAAATATTAATGTATTTGAGCGGTGCGCATGTTCTTCAGGTCAGAGCACCATTGACAATATATGGAGGATATTAAGCCTTCGAATTCATGCTAAAAACCGACAATATAGAAGCATATATCACTTAAAAAAGCTGTTATAGATTCTTAGAGATCTAGCTATAGTTGAAAATATAAGTTTAAACCTGGTGAAGAGCATCGAATGATGGAATTTTTGAGTTGATTCAAAAAAAAAAGGATGCAGCTATTAAATAAATTCTAAATTTAATGTGAATATCTGCATTTTAAGTGGTTTTAATTACAGTGTATTTATAGTTATGAAACACTAATTAATTTCTTTATAAATTTTTAAGAGGTGAAATAAAAGATAATAATTTTGTTGTTAAATATTATTTGTGTTTTTATTCGCGTCACATACATGTAGGTTGTTATACTGTTTCACTTTTTCTTCAACTTTCAAAATTGAGAAAGATTTTATGTATTTATAGTTATGCAACTCAGTGTATATTCCCAAAGGTGAATATCGATCCATATTTGATCATAGCTTCCATATAAAGTCAATTTCCGAAAAACACTTAAATACCCATAAATCTTTTCTAAAAAACATTAGCGGGTTTCAGTTCGAGACAAATAATCCTAATGTACATAAAAATCAAAGTATTAAGTCTTATAATACTTTTGGTTACTACGTTTGTCATTTCATGTGTAACATTGAGAAACGTTTGTCTGAGACCCAATAAAATACATGTTTTATTGATGTCCGATTGTCCATCTTTGTACAAAAACACTCTCACGTCGAAAATACACAAACAAACTTAATAGGTTTGTGGAAATTGTTTTAAGTAACACCAGTATCACTATTTCCCATTATATTCGCAGACGAACAGAACTCTAAGTTGTGTTTTAATAAAACCATACAATTTTATAAAACAATTAATCTTTTTACATATTTTTCTTAAATAAATTTATTTTTCATTCCAAAATACCAAAATATTAGTATTATATTATATCAACGATATCGAATATTTACTTGGAACATTTTGGCTCTACCTTATGAATTACTTTGCATATTGTTATTTTTATTTATTGAATTATATCCATATGTACAGATATGTATATACACTCGAAGTACTAATTGTAATTACAGTCAGAGTCAAAATCTTGTATAGAGCATGATCTTTTATCTACATACGTAGCCACATATTTTTATTATAATAAGAAATGTGTAAATGAGTTTGAATCAACTTAAAATTTAATTTTCTTATTTAAAAAAAAAAATTAAAATTAAAATTGATTTAATTTTTAATTGGGAAGTAGTACCTGAAAAAAACAATCAAACATTAGTATATAATTGAAATTGCTATTTTATATGTATTACCAAAATCTAAAAATTAAAAGTTAAAATTTTGTTGGTCGTCTATTCAGCCTCTAGTCGCCTTTTCTTGGAATTTCCAGGAGGTTCAATAATTTTGCCACACTCTTTCGTTTAAGCTGTTCGGAGTTCGTCTTTGTATGAATTGCTTCGTTTTCTGATGTTTCTGCCTATATTTTCCCACAAGGTCTGGATATTGCGGAGGTGAATTTAATTGCTTAGGTACGATGCACATTAGCCACGCCTTGATAATTCAGGCGGTGTGTTTTGGGTCGTTGTCTTGCTAAAAGACCCTTGGCTTTTTAACACCTAAATTTTCAGCACTAACTTTTAAATGGTTCTTCAAAAATTGTAAGTAGTCTCGACTATTCATTGTACTTGCAATAAATACAAGATTAACTGGTCCTGCAGCTTACATACAACCCCAAACTATCAAAGAACCACCGCCGTGTTTTACTGTAGCAGTTTTTATTATTACTAAGTTTCTGTGGAATCAGCTCATTATTTTTACTTGATTTTAACGCAAAAATCTCCAATTTACTTTCATCGCTAAATATTACATTATTCCAGAAAGCTTGTGGAGAGGTTAAGTAAGCTTTTGAAAAGTTTTTACGTTTAGTACGGTTTACCGCAGAATTATACTGTTTTTTTTCTAGGGACTGTTCCAAGAAGTCCATGGTCATTCAGCCGTCTGCTAATTGTCGATGCGTTTACTGGGTCACCGCGTGTCTTAGAAATGTCTTTAGCTATTTCTACTGCGCTAGACTTTGAAGTTTTCTTGACCTCTGTAACTATTTTGCGCACCGCACTCACAGTTAGAGAGCGTGGGCGACAGGTAAATTTTGCAGTTTTGGTGCAGTTTTCCGGCTTTTATTCACAATTTTAGCAATATCTGCGAGAGATTTTGCGTTTCCTCGATGGAACACTATTAAATCTCTAACCTTCATTGGTAAATCTTTGTCACATGTCATTCGGTTGGAATTTGGAAATTTCTATATAAAAAGATTTAATTGATTTAACCCTTCTTTGCATGATTTTTTATTTGTTGCTGAAATAAATCAAGCTTAAATAATTCATGTTCAAAATTAATTTGGAAATTTCAATCATCATACAATGTTAGATCATTAGCCTTAAAATAGAAATAAAAAATGCATTCAATGCTATGATGGAAATTTTCACCATTATGCAAAGAAAGGTTAAAACCTCAACAGATGAAGAATTTATTTTACTTAAACAAAGAGTTGTCTTTTTAAATCCGGTTAAAAAAACAGACAAAGCTCCTTATCGCAGTGATATGAATCTTGCCTTTTTATTTATGCTCAAAGAGATTTTAAAAAGTGATCTGGTGAAATCTCTTCTCAAAGGAACCAAAACAGAAAAAAAAAACCCAAAATTGAGGAGTGAATTTGATATTGAGATAGAAGTATTTGTTATTAGAAATAAATTAAAAACGTTGATAGCGAAACGAATGAAATAATGAATGTAATAAAATGTCTGCAATAAAATGGAATAAAATATTGAATAAGAATTATTTGTGTCGGAGGATGAGAAATTATTGTTCATGCAATCAGAATACATAAATTTGCTCAGAATTTTCTCCACAAACGATGTAAACGATGTTTTTCGCCAGCTGCATATATTGGTAACAAAATTAAATCAAGATTCTCTTTACTATAGATACCTTAATATGTTTAGAAACCTTTATCAATCGATAATATTATGTTGCCTTTTAATTAATATTGAAATTAAATGCGAAATGACATATTAGTTTTGTCAATCTAGGATTTCAATATTCATTTATGGAATCCCGAATCCCGATATTTGAAAAACGAGTGCCGTTTGTCATCACAAATTTTAACGTTCTGTATACTAAATATTGCTTGTATTTTTAAGAGCATTTTCTCTTTTGTTAGGTAAAACCCATAATGTATCTTTCAGTAAGAGAAAAAGATAACTGTTTAACCCTTAATCAAACTCCAAAATGTGTTCACATATCGTCGTGCGGAAGTTTAAGTGCTCTATGTGCCAAAAATGCATTTTGAGAAAAACGATCTTGAAGTTTTAACATAATTTTTCTAAAAAATTATACGATAGAATTTTGAGATTTTTACACAATATATTTTTGTTTTGAAAAGTTGACTCTGATTGACGGGATATTTTCTAACGGTATTAAAACTCCTGTTTGCTCCATACATACACGTAGAGCAAAATGGCATTAACAAAGATATAAAACACAAGTAAAATTTTTGTAAAAAAAAATAATATATTCATTAGATAAAAGCCAAAAATTAAAACTATTCACAAAGTTGATACAAGATATATTAAAATTATTATAGCAAACTAAACAAAGTATTAAATTAAGATTAATTTATCTGGCTCAGATAATAATTTTTGCCTATTTCAGAAAAATTTCTGGAAAAATTCTTAAAATCAGAGAATTGCATTTCAATAATTTTAAGTTTTATTTTATTTGTTTGAAAAATTTTCAAATAATTAACGAGGGACAGAATACTGTGTATTTCCAACGGTTTTAGATATTTGTCTACGGCAGTGTGAACGCAATCGACCACTTGGATTTGTGAATGTCCATGCTCAGAAAATTTTTGGATAATAATTTTTTCGCTTATAATAAAATAAAGATGCAAAATCTTTAGGAAGGTTAAAAGTGCTTTGCAAATCATAACATACAACAACTGCAAAAGGGTCTTGATTCTGGCTAACTATATCACGTACCACCTTAAGGCCATTAGTCTCAGTTCTGTGAATATTGAATTCTTCAATTTCATTCTACGATGGGTCATTTTTTTTGCTAAAAATTGCACGCAACGGTTGCGTTGGTCTTTTCTAGGTGTTGTAAATCTTTCTGAAACGGGTTTGGATGGTTGCCCCTCCAAGTAAAGTCTATACATTTTTCTGACTGCTAAAACTGAAAAAAAGAAAACAAAAGAAAAAACTCTTTCAAATTCTTTATAAGAGAAAAATATTTTTATTCAGCAATACTAATTTTGCTCTATACGACGCTGAATGGCGTATAGAGCAAAATAGAACAAAAATATTTCGGTTTGAAGGATATAGAACAAAATAGACACTAGTTATCTCAGCAACTGGACGAGATAGGCGAAAACGGATTGCAGATTAGATAAATTTGAATTATCACGCCTACAGATACAAACCCCCTTATTCAAAAACGATTATTAAATTTAACAAACGTTTATTAAGACAGATTTGCATATAAAAATTTGCTTAATAAACGTTTGTTGAATTTAATAATCTTTTAATTATTTTTTATTTAATTATTTTTAAATTTCTTTTTTGTACAAAACATTTTCATTGAGGGACTTATTAAAAGTTAAGGGGCTCCGCCTAAAATATCTAAGTAGAAAACTATAAAAATGTTGAAAAATACCTGGCCAGGCCCTGGTGTTCACTTAAGTGTTAATAAAACTTAGCATAACCGAAACATTTTTATATGAATAAATTTTAAAAATACAGACTTCTTTCAAAGATATTATTCTTTACAGAAATTATTCTTCGCTGTTTAAAAAATTTTGACTCTGACTGTATATTGAGAAATTTAAATAGGCAATTTAAAGATAATTGAATGTAATTCCAAATCATAAATTACACAAATAAATTGACTTCCTTTATTAATTATATATTATTGTTATTCGAAAATACTTTAATTAAACCCTTCAAAAGAAACAGAATTGCAATTCGATTATACATAATTATGAAAAAAAAAACAAATAAATATGCTGTTTTATATTGACCCATTTTGTTATTCAACAAAATTGCTATAAACTTATGTATTTTCTAAATACTATTTGTATTGCTACAAAATATATATTTGCAATAGCTTTAATGAAATTAATATTTAAAAATTGTTTGAAAATTGAGTTAATAATTTTGAAATAAAATTCAATTATCTTTTTCATATTGTTTCACTTAATTTGTTTATGCGAATTTTATTTGCAATTAATGTAGTATTCCCTTCAAATATAATACAAATTTGTAGTCATTATGCATATTATTGAAAAGTGTTTTGGTGTGGCAATATCGAATATGAGATCAGCTTTATTATAAAAAAGAAAAAATATTAAATTATTAACAAAACAGTGTTGACATCATGAGTATTATGAATTACACATAGGTTATTTCGAAATTATACATTCAAGAAAAAAAATAGCACGTGTAAATTAAATGTCATGTTTTCAGATAGGAGAATTCTCTTAAGAGTGGCTGAAGAAATGTTAGATATACATACATATGTATTCAAAATCATCCGGAGTCGACGCCGATATGTTTGGACCAAATATGAACAACATGCCTTTTGGATAAACGGCAAGTGAATTTAGTTTAACCAGTAATCTGTTTTATAAACATATTCACTATGGAGCAAAAGTGAACACTGTTTTGCCACTTCTGATTGACTGGTCGAAAACTTAAGAGTTTTGGAGAGACCAACACAAATCCCAGGTGTAAATTTGCAGATAATATATCTGGATGATTAAGGAAGCTATTCGCTAAAAGTGAAATTTCAAATATCAATAAATTTTTTAAACTAAATTCACTTTCTCCTATGCTCATCTTGAATCTTTTAATAAGTTCATTAGATTAAATCGTTAGCGGCTTTGGAAACCATACTATAGATAAAGTAATTTTAGATCCACAAGTGTTTCAAATCTTTGGCATTGGACGAAAATACACTATACAGGAAAGCAAGCGTATTCCTATACAAATTTTCAGAAGACAACCACCCAAAACACACCCCACGCACTGTGAGCACTTGCTGGTAGCAGTATAATATATTGTTTATATATTTTTGTGATGGAATAGCCAGCACAATCTTAGGATCTCAATACGATTGAGAACATATGTAATGATGTGGTGCAAAATATAACGGTAGTAACCCCTAAGAATTTGTTCGATTTGTTGAATGAAATCTAAAATGCTTGGTACGCAATTCCAAAAGAGCTCTGTATGGCTCTGGTGGAGAATATAGCCAGGAGATGTGCAGCTGTTATTAAAAACAAAGGATATCATACTAAATATTAGGATTTAAATAAAGTTATCATTTTCTTTGTCTTATGAGAATACAATTCATATTTAGATCTGAATAAAAAAGGCCATAAATTGTTGCCGATAATACAAATTTAGCTGTCAGGAAAAACCTGCTAAGACTGTTTGTTTTGATCTTGTCGGTTGTCTTGTTACATAGTATGAGAACCACAAACCAGTGGCCAAAACCATTTGTAAGTACTATGTAGTACAAATGGTATGCCAAAATTTCAATAATGATTTCCTTTTAACTTTGCTATCCCGGTAAATATATGTACATACATACATACATATATAATATATCAAATCTACTAGTCGAGTACTACAAAAACTTCATGGAAGCTATATACATACATTGAATACTCTACTAACAGACACTTCCCGTAGGTCATCACTTCTTTTAAACGGACAATTTTCCTAGTCCCTTTGTTTTACAAGAATTTTTAAAACAGATTACTCTCTTCTAGACGGACACCCCACTGGCCGGACGCGGACACTTTTTTCCATAAAATAACTCTAGTAGACGGACAAAATTCAAAAATGTTAACTGCATATAAAATTGTGTGATTCCTCTTTTTAGTTTAGTTTTTTGAATGTGTTCATTTGAGACAGTGTGTCAATTGCGTGAAGTGTTGGTTATTAAATAAATTTTATTGTAGGATGGCTAAACGAAATTCTCTTAGACCTGTTTCACACTCATCAGTTCTGACTGTCAAGTCAAGTATTTTTCAATGAGAAGGAAAAAGATAAAAGATAATTTTCTCTTTTGTTCTCATTGAAAAATAACTTGACTTGACAGTCAGAACTGATGAGTGTGAAACAGGACTTAGTACTGTTTCACACACTTCAGTTTTAGCTGACCAGTTCATTCACACACGTCAATTAATTTTAATACTTTGTAATGCTAATCAACATGCATGAAAGAAAATAGTAAAAGGAAATAAGAAAATTGACTAGTACCATCAAGTTTGTGCCCCTTTTATTCTCTTTTCCCTTCTCACCCAAAAATACTTGCCTTGATGTGTCACAATTGTAGATTGTGAAAGCTGTACATTAAAAGAAAATATTTAAAACATAATTGTGCAAGAACAAGAAAAACTTTCAGTGCGTGAAATTGCAAAAAGGTAACAAAATATTTTAAAAATATGTGTGTATGTATGGTGCTAATGGGAATGTTTTTTAAAGATTTAATATTGGGAAAACTCAGCCTGCAAGTATTCTGAAAAATAAGGAAGATCGTAAGGCCGTATGGCAATCTGGAGTCAACATTAAAGATCGGAAGTTGACAAGATGTGTTTTGATTAGTCATAATAGCATATTTAATAGCACAAAGTTCTGACAATTTTATAGTGAACTATCCCATGAATGGACAACTCCTATTAACAATCAAATCTGCTGTGATGACCGGTGTCCGCCAACGGGATATTTTACTGAATTATCACTTAAAGTTTACGAGATATTCGCTTATGAAAATAAAATTTTCAAGTTTTTTACTCACCCTAGACTAACTTTTTGTTAATTGCGGATCCAAATATTTTATGAAATGTTTATTTGTGAATAAATAAATCTTTTATAAATCTAGCATTATTTAAAAATCAACACAGACTCAAAAGTTATATGCACTTTGATTTAAAATATGTTAAAAATGTCATTTTTTTGGCATAAAAAGCTACTTCTATTTATTCTACATTATATAAGAACTATCGAAGAAGACTTCTACAGCCCAATCATGAATAACAAATCTGCAGGAGTTTTTTCCCTTTTTATTTTTTTAACATTGAATTGGAAAAATGGGAAAAGGGAAAAATCTCCCCCGGAATTTTTATTCATGATTGGCCTGATAACGTATTTATATTTTTCGCAAATTTAACTTTAAAAAAAATATGTTATATGAAATATAAATTAAGAACAATTTTTACCGAGGGGACTAGAGCGTCCAAAATATAGCTATTTTTTATGTAAATTTAAATTTTGGGGCAAATATTATCAAATCGCATATATTATATATTGCTTAATATGTTTTTAATTATTCTCCGAAGGATGTTGCCTATACATGGGCCCTGGTATAGGCAATATGTCGAAAAATCTAAAAAAATTAATTTTTGTTACTTTTCGCAACATAGTTAGGAATTGGGGAGGTACTTTATTAAAAATTTAAAATTTTGTTTTCATTTAAGTATTTTGCAGAAAAATATAAACAGAAATGCAAAATTACATTGAAAAATATAAATAAATAAAATTTTCATATGTATGTGCAAGTTTAAACATTTTTTGTTTCGGCAAAAAAAGAAATTTTGCCTTGTTTTCCAAAAAAGTCTTGCTTGAATTTCTTATTTCTCAAATATATTATATGTAGAGATGATCGTGGAGGATTTTTGAGGTCGAAATTCAACACTTAAACTTGAATTTATTGCAATCGGTCGGCCTTACTGTTTAGAAATTACAGATTTATTTCCATTTTGTTCCAAATTCTCTTTCTGTGTGATGGTCATTACTTTATAATATAAGTTTTTGCAGAGTTCTTTGTATTAATGTGATCTAGCAGATGTCTAATAAATAAGTAATTATACGTATGTATATCACATTTAAAGCCAGTCTTTACACAACTTTTTTCAAGTATTGTAAATTAATGACATGACAGCACCAAGTTTTGGCTGGTTTTTGATGTAACATGTCCAATGGAAAATTTTAATTATATAGAACTATTCATAGATTTTGTATAATATAAAATAAATGCAACATTATTTTATTTATATTCCTTCTATAGATATAAATGTATAGCTACAATATATAGCTGCAATGCAAATAAGTGTGCGTATTTAGTAAATTTGCATTATGTCCACTCATAATTATTACAATTGGTGTTAATTTTGTTTATCATTTTTTATTGTTGTAATAATGACAATACTAATTTTAGTATTTAACACTGCTTGTGTGCTGCATCTGCAGTAGACACTTGAATGGGAGTGACACAAATTTATTATAATTATTATTATTATTATTATTGTTGTTTTACTACAAGTTTTATTATTAATTTACAAATATTTGTCTGGTATTTGATAAATACTTGTAAATAGTGGATAGAGCAAACAATACCAAAATGTAAATTTGTCATATAAAAAATTGTATAAACCATAAATTGTTAAAGCCTGCAAAGTTGGTAATGTCATTTATAACGATTTATGTCGAGCATAACCTAGCCACAAGCCAAATATTTTATGCAGATACATACATGGAAAATGTGTGCCTTAAAATAAACATGCAGTAATATAAAAACTACACGTTGGTAGTCTGCACACTGCGGCAGAATAGAAAATTGCTTCAAAACATATCTGGCATTTGTAAACAAATTAAATCTTAAGTTAAAATTTTAATAAGGTGTAAATAAAGGTTAAATTCGGAACAGCGTATGACCAACATATTTGGAAAATTGAATGTTCTCTTTAAAGATTTCAGAAAACTATAAAGAAAGTTTTTTTTTTTTTAAATTAAAAAGACTTAAGGGAGCTTTTTGCCTCAAAAAAAAAAAAAATTCAAAAATCGATTATCTTTTTAAATTAAAAACTGCTGATCGTTTTTTTTTTTTATCCTAATAATGATATTGCTTTGACATATGTATATTGCATGTAATGAAACATTTTATTGTTTAACTAAAGGACCAAGGTTTGGCAAAAATTTAAAAATTTAAATGTTCAAATGCTTTTAACTCGAAAAATAAGAGATAAATAGCTCACGAAAGTTTTTTTTTATAAAGATCTAGCCAAGAATGTTCAAAAAAATTTTAAATCTTAGAAATTGAACAAAATAAATGGCACGTGCTTAAACAAATAACATGTCAAAGATGCCATATTTTGTGCACCTGAAAAGGTTTGTGAGTTCCATCTTCAGCCGTTTAGAAATGCCAGATTTATTAACCAAAAATGTACTTTTCTGCCCCACTGTGCAATGGATAAACTGAAGAGCGTATATTGCTGTGGTAGATTATTAACAAATAATGTTTGTGACCTCTGAACGTTTAGCGATTGATATCAAATGAAAGCCTTTTTCAAATTCAGATCATAGTATTTGTATTAGTGATGCCAATCTCAATCCCAAATCACAGGATTTGTTTTATAAAATTTAAAAAAATTAGTATTTGTGTGAAAAATACAATGAAGTTTTTATTGTTTTTTATTTTTATGAATGTTTTTTTTGCTTTTTTGGCATACACAAATACGTAATTAACGTAAATCAATGTTTTTTTTTAACCTTCTAATTAAATAGATATAATGACAGATTCTACATCATTAATTGAAAACGTCAGAAACATTTCATTAATTTACAAATTCACCAACAAAAATTAAAACTTTACAGAAGTATGTTAAAGAAATAAAGGTGAGAGAATAAAAATTAATTTTGGATTACTAAACTCGAACGCATCATTTGATGTGCCTACGGTTTTTGGAGTTGGAAATTCCTATAAAAAAGCATTAATTGATTTTAAAGCATAATATATGACAGATAAAGAATTTGTTTCACTTAAACAAATAGTTGTCATTTTAAATCCGGTTAAAGTAACAGTGAAGGCGTTTGTCGCAGCGATATAAATCTCTAACGCTGTTGCACTCAAAGCTCAAAGAGATATTAAAAAGTGATTGCATATCAAACGATGAACTGGTAAAACCAGAAATCAAGCAAGATTTACACAAAACTTTTAAATGTTTTTGAAATAAAATCCAAAATTGAAGAGTGAATTTCATAAACAAATAGAAATTTTTTTTATTAGAATAAATTTAAAACGTTGATTGAGAAACTATTAAAATAATTAATGTAACTGAAACATACAAATAACACCTTGTATTATGGAATCAAATATTCGGAGGATGAGAAATGCAATCAGCATGTGGTTATTTGTTAACAATTTTGCCAATATGCGTTGATTGTGAACGATGTTTTTCGTCAGCGTCATATAAAATTAAATCAAAGATTCTTGTTACTTTGGAAACCTTCATATTTTCGAACGATACTATTCTATTGCTTTTAATTAATAAAGCAATTAAAGGCGAAATGGCATATTATTTTACTGTATCTAATTTTTAATGTAATGTTATTATGTTTTTGAATTATTAATGGTTTATAAAATACAAAATTAACTAAATAAACTTTAAGTAAATTTAAAAATTATAGCTATGAGGACATACATGTTTATAGTTAATATAAGTTACTTTTTTGAAATAAGTATTTTATTATTAATAAACCAATTTGTTTTAATAAGAAACAAAAATCTCAAACATTCCGGGATCCCGAGATTTACATTTTTAAAATCCCGAATACCGGGATTTGAAAATCCAGTACCATTTGGCATCCCTAATTTGTATTCATTTGAACAGTTAAAATGTGTTCCAGGTTAAAGCAAGCCCTCATAAACGATTTCATCTAATCTATTTCTTATTTAATTAATTTGTTTTTGTGACCAATGTTTATAATTATTATAATTTTTAAGGAGTTTCCTTCAGGCTAATTTGGTCAAATGTTTGTTTCCAAACGTAAATAAAAAACTTTTTCGATTTTTATTTTTTATTTTATTTACCCAACGTTTAGTTAGTTTTATTCTAACTTCTTCAGGGGTCTCGTTCTACGTTTGGAAACAAACATTTAGCCTGAATTAAACTTCTTAAAAATTATACTATTTCTTATTTGTTGCAACAATAATATTAAAATTGCTGAAAAAGATTTAAAATCCTTTTGTAACTGTTTTTTTTAATATTAATTGAAATCTCTTTAAATCGTAATTTTATTTAATTTTTAAAATAAATATTTAGCAGGCATTAAATTAATTAAAACCATTTAAGCTTAAGTAATCAATAATATTATCGTTGTCATTTTTATGGCCAATTAATGATGACAACTATTGCCTAATTGAATTAAAACTAAATGCATGCAACACATTTAAGTACATGTCTACAGATTAGTGAAACAATAAAACAAATTAAATTTTAATGTTTTGTTTATTGATGCCATTGTAATTATGTAGTTAGGGTATCAATTTGTTGCTTATTTTTTTTACGAGATGGGTTTTAGTGATTTAAGTAAAAATCTTAAACGGACAGAAATTTGTTATTTTCAGATTTTTTAGTTTTTTTTATTATATTGTTTATTTAAATTTCTAATGATTTTATGAACATAATTATTGGTTTTTAGATAGAAAAGTCTTTACGGTAGGAAAAAAACATTTAAAATTGACTATAAAATAAAGAATTTCTTTGCATTTAAAAACATGTAATTGCTTGTTATACCTTCCAACACCAAGAGGAATGAGGCTATATTACGTATGTCATTCCGTGTGAAACTTCTTTAATATTCATCTGAGACCCAACAAAGTATATATTTTCCCTTTGTATAAACACTCTCACTTGCAAACTTAACTAAACCAAATTTCCAGAAAAATAGTTCTTATTTTGCAGGTAACTTTGGTATTGAAAATCAGCAAAATCGATTCAGGCCAACCAGAGTTATGGACCAATATGTGAGACAACCTACATACAAATTTGATATTTTTTGTCCATTTTATTGCAATATTTTAAAATATATTGCAGATAATAACATGCAATTTTGCATACATAGTTTTTATGATAAAAACAAAAAGTTTGAGGAATATACTAAGAATCGGTTCATGATTTCTCATAGCCCCATACAAAAATCTTCCCGAAATATTGCTCAATTATACAAACATGCCTATAAAATTGGAATATCAAGACAAAATTCAGCAAAAATAAGTTTTATGCAAAAATAAATCGCAATACGAAATTTTATTTTGTTCGTTCCATGTTTGACTATAGACCACATATAAAGTCCACTTCCAAAATTCACTTAAATAAATATAAATAATATTAAACGGCTAAAATTTGACATACATAGTCTCTATAGGCAAATAAATTGTTGTACTAAATTTTATGGTAGTCGGCCCAGAATTGGTCATAGCTCCCATACAAGGACCACATCTGAAAAAGACATTTATCCCTATATATATTGTATAAATATCAGTACCGACTCAAAACTTTGCACAGATCATTTACATATATACAAAAATCATCCCAAAAAATTTGGTGAATTTCGGTCTATTTTTAACCGTATGCCCCATATAAAGCCCTCTTTCGAAAATCACTTTAATACTCATAAAACTCTTTTAAATAAGGGTACCAATCCAAAATTTTACACGGATCATTTACATACATGCCTAAATCAAACTGCTGCATTTTGAGAATATCGGTAAATATTTGACTATATACCCCACCCACATAAGGTCCACTCGCGAAATCCACGTTAATACCATTATATACCATTACTATGTTGAAATTCGACGTGAAATATCCTCATATGCATGAAAATAACTATTCCAAAATTTAAGAAGATCGGCCCATAATATGTCATAGCTGCCATATACGAACCATTTCCAAAAAACAAATAAACCCACAAAAATGTCTAATAAATATCGATATCGAACCAACTTTTATATGGATTAGAAATTTTAATTCAGAAATCATATTAGTATCGGTTATACTGGATTTTGTAGCTGTCAGTCAATAATAGCTCCTGAATTAAGTCCACTTCCGAGCATAACAACCAACCATACAACTCTTGTAAATAACGCTATTGAGACGAAATTCAACCAATATAATCCTAAAATACATAGAAATCACATTAGTGGATAATGAATTTAGAAGCTATCAGCCCATAATTGGTCCATTTCTTCTATGCCATCCATAAATCGTTTATAAATAATGTTATTGAGATCAAATTCAAACACAAAAGCCTCACCTTATATCTTATACTTTTTTATGCTCTGTTTCTTAACTTGGGAATATGGAAAAATGTTCTTTTAATTTTATAAATTGTTAAATTACAATCAAGATTGTTATGAAAATCAAACAAACTATGTAAATTACAGTAAGAATCGGTAATTACATCAATTATAAATAGTCGAAATTAGATAAAATTTCAAAATATTTAAAATAAATTATGTTGGTCGTAAAATTGTCTTTCAAACAATATAGTTATAAAATCGTAATAAAATTTGCACTAAGACTGAATAGAAAACACAGAATAAGAATATTCTAGTTTAGCTGATGGTATTAAAGATTCGGCAAAGCCGAATATACTTTTCTAACTTGGTTTTTATTACTTTCGCCATTTATCTTTAATAATTTTTAAAGCTTCTTTGTCTTTTATGTCTTTTAAATTGATGTAAAGCCGTTTAGAATTTATCTTAGCATTTCAATTAATTTTACAATTTAATCTTTCCTTGTGGGCATTAATTTACTACAAATATTTACTTGTTTAAGACAATAATTCAATAGAACAGAGAATTGTCAATAACTTCGTGTACAGGCATACATACAAATATGTAGCTACACATGCATACATACATGAATAGATTCTGCATTATTTTGCTTAATCAGCCTAAAAGCAGACTGTACACAAGTATATGTAAACATCAAGGTTAGATACCGATTCAAAATGGTTAAATGGAAACGGCAACGCTAAATTACATTGTTTCGGTAACGGTATTTTAATAATAGTGGTATTTTCACTCTGAAATTAATTCAATATTCATAAAATTTCCAAAAACCAAAAATATATTAAACATATTGTAGATTTCAATAAATTCAGTTATTGAAATTCAAAATTTGTATTTTTATAATTTAAAATTATTACTTCTAGAAGTAAAAATTAACAGTTCCAATATGAAATTAATAATTATTCTATTTAAAATTATTTATAAAATATTGGTAACGGTTTCATGTATTACGATTATATTACTTACGGTATTTTAGCGTTAACGATAATTGTAGTTTTTTGGGTAACGGTGTTTGAGCTGAAAGTGTATGCGGCAGCATAAATTATGTACATGCATCAGTGATGGAAAAATGAAACATTGAAATGGTACTGACCGTCAACAAAAAGAGTACTTTTTTCAACATTTTGGTACATTTTAGGAAACACAGATTTTTATTCAAAAATAAAATTAAAAATCCATTTAAAAATAATTCAAAAATAAAATTAATACAGTTAAAAAAAACTATTATAACAACAAACTAAAAATTAATAGAATAATTATTATTTCATAATCGAACTGTTAATTTTTACTTCTTAGTAATTTCAGTTAGGTTCGAGTTCAGTGTGGGATTTCTCGAAACATATGTAAATTCAACAACCCAGGTTCGATCCCCAGTCAAGAAAAATTATCAAAAATTTTTAATAATAAAATTTTTCAAGTTGTAATTCCTAACTTCAGTAAAAATAATTGAATGAAAATTAAATTTAATGAACTCGAGCCTAACTAAAATTATCAAGAAGTAAAAATTAATTAATTTTTATGTAAAAATATATGTTTCAAAAAATGTTATTTGTTGTGGGTTAAAATAATAAACATATGTGCATGCCTGCATTTTGTTAGTGTTAATGCCATATCATTAATAGATCTTTCACCAATATGTTTGAAGTTTTCACACTCATATGATACACAAAAATCTGAAACAAGAAATGAGAATTGTACGAAACATAAGAAATTTAAAAAATTTATAAAAATAGTACCACAAACAACTTTAATTCTTTATGCATCTGTTTACTTTTGTTTTGTAAAATTTGTGCATTCCTTAGACCCCTTTCAGATTAGGCAACTTTATTTACGCAAGTCTTGTGTTTGTGGGTGTGAGAGGAAAGGTCGGTTGGAAGGGAAAGAATTGCCGAATTGCTAAGTACAGCCTTGTTTGTACTTGGCACTTGTGTTGACAGCACAATTGTCTTGGTATATTTATTTATTTTTGACGTTCAAAAGAAAATACATAAAAATGAAAATTATAATTGCGCAATTAAAAGTTGCCTAATCTGAAAGGGGCCTTATGTTCTTGTTTTGAAGCCAATGTTGTCAATGATTATAAAAATAGTAACGCTGGATTTCTAAACAGGGAACAAAGCAAAACAAACAAAGAGTACTAAATATGATGTGGTGGTACTGTGATATTTTTGTTGTGCAAAAGTACTGAAAATAGTACAATACTATTGAATTTTCCACCACTGACATGCATACAATTTTGTATGAATGTAGAAAATTTAAGGTGTCGATTATACATAAATAAATTTAAAACCAAACACTTCACTCACACAACACATGAAGACAATTTCAGCCAGAAAACGCTTCAATAGACATAATTACATTTAAATGTTTATGCAGCGATGATTATGATGTAGGAAACCAAATGACAAGTATAATTTATCATTTTAGTTGTTGTTGTTGTTGGTATTGTCATTTTAATGGCTCAACTGCTTAGAAACTGTATTTACTCAAATGTAAGTATACATACATTCACATATAACTAGATACTTTCGTTTACTTATAGATACATATACAGTGGGTAGCAAAAATGTATACATGTTTGTGTATTGTGCACTTTTCATTTCATAAAAATTAAACTAATAGGTAAACAAAATTGAAAAAAAAACGTTTTTTATCAATTATTTTACGCTTAATGCTAAACAAAATAATTTACAATGCAAAGTTGGATATAATAACTTGCGGCACTAATAAATAAGTATCAAACAAACTTGCATGTACTAAATTTTGAACAAGATATAAATTTACTGTTCGATTAGTCTATGTTTGCTTTGTTTATGACTTCAACAAAAAAAAAACATTAATTTGATATCAAGTTAATCGAGAAAGAAACAAACGTTTAACACCGAAATAATGTTTTATAGCAATATGCAAAACCGTTAATCGATGGACAGCTAAACGAACCACTCGCGATAATGGTTACATGCCAGCAGTAAAAAAATTAAAACCTGCATTGTCGATTAAACATGTTAAGGCATAGTTAAAGTTTGCCAGACAGCACAGAAATTGGATATTAAATAATAGGAAACATGTAATCTCGTCAGACGAACTCAAATTTAATCGTTATCAAACCGATGGTAAATAATATTGCTGGCACCAAAGAGATCAGAGCAATCAAAGACACCATTTTGAGGGAATATTGAAGCACGGTGGGAGGAACATCGTAATAATACATAATGGCACCTCGGACTACTGCAAAGAATCGAAAGAATAATGAGGAAAGAAGACAATCGGTGTATTTTGCAAACTCATTTTCCCAATTATGTAGATAATAGCGTCCACATTTCAGCTAGATAGTGACTCAAAGCACAATTCCAATATCCTGGAAGAATGGCTTAATCCTCTGTGCTGACGTGGTTTTGTTCTTCTCACAATTCCGTGGACGTGGTAGTACACAAGACACCAATTACATGACTCGCATTTTCTAAATACTGTTTCGTAGAATTTTTAAAACTATTTTTTTGGTTTTTAGTCATGAGTATAAGTTTTTATTAATATAATAATTTTTCTAATTAAAAATGACAATTCGTGTTAAATGCAGTTTTTTGACATAGCATTAATTTGCATTCAAAAACTTATTTTAGATTTCCCTCAAGCTAATAATTCTTAAAACTCGAGATCAAATTAATGGTTTAATACAAAGCTACAACTTATTTTGACAGATCTCGCAATATATAAAATAATAATGAAATTTGCACTAAGACTAAATAGAAAACACAGAATAAGAATATTCTAGTTTAGGTGAGGGTATTATAGAGCAGTCCTTTTTTATTTTTGAGAGACAAATTGAGCACAGTTTTCTTCCACTTGGTGGAATAGATTGGATAGTTGGTGGGGGAAGGTCATTCCGAAAATACTAGCCAGTATCATTCTTAGTTCTTGTGGCAACGTTTCATTGTATACCCGAAATTCCGAAAAGTCTAACACCAATTCTCTTGCCAGATTGAGCATAAATGTTACGAATACACGGAGATGTAACTTGTCGTTCAGAGATGGACGAGTTGTTCATGACTATCTTCATCATTTGAAATTTCATCATCATCCAAGAGTTCAGTTTTTGGCTTAAAGTTGGGGTCATTAAATTCATCATCCACATCGCTGAATTCATGCTCGCTCTCATCCTCTAATCACTGCTGTATTAGCTATTCGCGGAATTTCAAATTTCCAGAACAGTGAGGACCTTGTGATGTGTTTGACTGCACCATAACAAGGCTAGCAATAACAAATTTACTGACGTGTTGTTTAGCAGGCAATAAGAAAATATAACAAAAATACTGATGTCGTTGTTTCTCAGACAACTACGTTAATAGTCAGGGCCGTCTTTAACCTATTGGAGGCCCTGGGCATATTATAATAATGAGGCCCCTATAACTTTGACAGAACACTATTTTGTTAAATATTTATTTTTATTATTTTATTTATTATTATTAAAGTAACTCTTTTGGCATTTACAGGATAGTGCTTAAAAATCTATGTTATTTGAAGAGAAACCCTTCTAGATTTCAGATGGGCAAAATCGTCAATCACTTCTTCAAAATCTATGCTTTTTAGCACGTCAGATTCTATGGACATCAGCGACAAACTGATTAATCTCTCTTGAAGCATTGTACTTCTTAATTCATTTTTAATTCCTTTTAATTTGGAAAAGGAGCGTTCCCCACTGCAGTTAGTTACCATCATACTTAAAAAGATTCTCAATGCGATTTCTACATTTGGAAATGTGTCGTCAATTTTGTCTTCTTTCAAAAATTGATATATTTTTAATATACAATCCTTATTTTCACTGTCAACAATTTTCAAGTATTCTGTTAAATGCAAACATTCTATTTCTAAGTCTTTCTCATTAACATCTTCATAATAAAATTCAGCAAATTCTTTGCAACTTTGTCTCAACTCTTCAGAATTAAGAGTTTTCAAGCGAAAAAATAAACCAAAACGGTTACTGATATTCTTATACGAACTTAATCGCTGTTTTAAATGAACGCTGAGGGTATCAATTATGGGAAGAAAGGTTTCTATTTTAAATTTTTCTCTTCCATTCAGTTGGACTGACGGCGCAGAGCCATTAAAAAAACTCTGGCGAGAACTTCTGCTTTTTTTTCTTTGAGATAGGTCCTTGTAGTCAGATTCCGGGTTCCTTTCTTTGGCAGACGATTCGAAGTAATCAAATTTATCCCTGAGGTTAATAATAAAATTATCAAGTGAAGTGAACATATTAGTTGCAACGTCCAGTCTTATTGTTTCTTTCTGAAGATAAGTACTTATTTTGTCTATTCTTTCCAATACACAGTTCCAAATTTCCGTTAGTATAATATATTCTAGTTTTTCCATTTTTCTGGACAGACTAAGGGTTTCGTCTCCAGTTTCTCGTGCCTGTTCTGTATCTTTTGCGATGGATATCAAAGCTTCTATAAGTTGTTCATGACCTTTATGCAAGGCGCTTACTGCATCTGCTCGGGCTGACCATCTGGTTTGTGAAAGACTTTTAACAACTTTTTTTGAACCTAAATGTTCTGTCAATACATTCCATCGACGAGTAGAGCCCGAAAAAAAGTTCTACAAATTCTGAACCATGTCAAAAAACTTTGTTGCCTCCGATACACACCCAGCAGCATGTACACCTACTAAGTTTAATGAATGTCCCGCATATGGTACAAAGGTGGCAAATTCACATTTATCCTTGACTCTTGCTTGTAGACCAGTATACTTCCCCGACATATTTGAAGCATTGTCGTAGCTTTGTCCTCTGCAATCTTTTATGGGAATATCATGGTTATCTAAAAAATTCAAGATGGTTTCCGCTAAATACCCGGATTTATGCTCTATAATAGGTATAAACTTCAGAAATCTTTCAACAGGAACACTGTCATTCACGTATCGAATTATAAAAGTTAGCTGGTCAACATAAGACAGATCGGACGTCTATCAACGCTAATGGAAAAATATTTTGCTAACTTAACCTCTTTTATAATTTTTTTTAGAACCTGTTTTCCCATAACGTCAATAAACTCGTTACAAATATTCGCTGATAAATAAGAAATGTTACCTCAATAATTCCACACATCCCAAATAATGTCCATTATTAGGAGATCCTAGGATTTCATTGTCACCGCGAAACGAAAGCCCTCTCGATGCCAAAAATTTTACAACAGCTACAATCCGTTTAAGTACATTTCTCTAATAATCCACTTCTTTTTGATGTTGAGATAATAAGTCAATATCTACTCTACCAACCGCTTTACTTCGTGCGCGATAAGTCATCATAGATTTCCTATGTGCTGGGCTATTTTCATGTGCTAAAATTATGTGCTTAATGTGCTTACAATCATTACATCCACTCGAAGAGCATAGATTTATATCAGAAGGGTCAAACAAAGAGCATGAAAAACAAAATACAGACTTTTTGGATGGCGAGTACAACAACCATTTTCTTTCGACGCTTTCATTTTTCTTCAATTTGCGAATAAATAATGCTTTGTTGAAATACCTAGTTACTGATTTATTACCATCTTTGTAGGTTCTGGATGTATCGGAAAAGTCAGAATCTTTATTTTGAAAATATGCAGATCCCTTACGAATCAATATTTCGCGATGGTTGGAAAACTGTTCTTGCTCTCCTGACACAGTTGTCGCTATTTGTGAAATCACCGAATTTGTTGCTCTTTCGTCATAGGGACGTTTGCTTTCTGATTCAATGTCTTTTCCAAAGTTGGTGGAAATTGTTAAAGAACATGAGGATTCAGAAATTCCCGCAATTTGTGAACGACACGACTCATCATGTGAAAGATTTTTTATTTGGTTGCTACTTACAGAAGTTTCTCAGTAGTAGTAGTAAAATATGATGTTAATTTTGGTAACTTTTCAATTACTTCCTTCTGATGTACAGCTTTTTTCCTTTTTTCAGATCCGCTAGGATATGAACGTTTCGACATTATATTATAATTCAGTAGATATTTATTTTTACACCGAAAATGGTCGCTAACACAAAAAGAACAAGCAAACGATGATTTAATTAAAGAATACCTCAGAACACAATCAATAACAAACAAAACAAACGTCACAACACCACATACAAACACAGGGAAATTCCCGGTTTTTAAACGCTCTCGTAAAAGTCAGACAATGGTTACGTTTCATGTTATGCTAGTGAAGATAAATGTCACAGTTATCATAAAGGAAAATGCAGCCAGATATGAAATCGACAAAAAAAAAGTACATCAAGGAAAAAAAAGCAGTACAATTAAGAAAATAAAAGTACACATATTTATTTACAAAAATCAAAAAATTCAGTACATAAAAGCAACAATTTATGTAACTAAGAACTAAAAAATAAACTTTTGTTAAAAGTTCAGTACATAACAATACAATTTTTTAATAAAAAAAAAAAAAGAAAAACAAAGAAAACGTGCCGTATCTGTTTTAATCTGTGGATATGACTTTGTAATTGATCTAAGATGGCCCCTATCGAGCGCGGGGCCCTGGGCACTTGCCCAAAGTGCCCACTGGGAAAGAGGGGTCTGTTAATAGTGATGTGGTTGACTTGTAAATACTTTTTTACTCACACTGACACGTGCACTTATTTTGATCGATTTACACACAATAGTAGAGCACACAATAAAAAGAGTTGATGTTTAAAAAGTAACGAAACAAATGACTTCTTTATTATGTTTGTTGGTGTCTGTTAGACTACTACATCAGTTGCAGAAGGTTAACAAGCAGCATTTTCTTTTGATACAGGCGGCTAACACAAAGTCCCTACTGCAATCTGATTGATAATTTGTCAATCGTGAAGACACAGTCGGGACAATAACGATTAACTAAGCTTTGAAGTTAGAGAAGGGCACCGAAGCATAATATTGAAAGCTGGATGTTGATGAAGTCAGAGAGGCAGAAATATTATGATGAACTTCGAATGAAACTCTATTTCGACACAGGCAAAAGAGGCAACTCGACCTCAGTGTTACCCCGCAACGTATACTGCAACTGCTAAAGAGGATATTAATCTAACATATGAAAATAAAATAGCAAAACCGTACCTAACTCAGCGCCATAAGGGAGCGCGTATTGTGTTTGCTGAAAAATTATTATTTTGACGGTCACCACAAAACGCCCACGTAAGATGTGTTTTAGTCGAAACCACGATGGTGGATCTCTGATAGTGTGGCCTGCATTTGAAGCTCGCAGAAAGTCCCGAATATGTATGGTGTCAAGCAAAAGAAAATTCTAAAGAAAATTTAATAGACTTTCCAACTGAGCTATATGGTGATAATTAGATATTACAACAATATAACGTGTAGAGTAGCCAGCCGTAAGTCCCGATCTGAATCTAATAGAAGACCTTTAGGGGTTTTCTTTCTACCAAAATGTTTTTTTCAAAGGCAAATATATATATATGAAAAACTTTAAAAGATTTAAAAAGTGAGAGAGTTTAATTAAATTAATATAAAAACTCTAAATAAAATTGGCAGGATCAATGCCTCATAGGCTGCAAAAAGTCTTAAAGTGGATTCATCCATTCGTTATGAACAAAATATTTGTTCGGACAAAGTTTTTTCCATATAAAGTTTGACTTCTCTCTTTTTAAAAGAGAGGATATATTTTTTACGAATAACTCTGAGCTAGAATTTTAATTTTAATTTTATATTTTGTTTTTACAAAAATGAAGTGAGTTGCCAATAGGTTAGTCCTGTGGCCAAATCACCTCATTCGTGGTCGAATGAGCTATCGTATCGATAAATGATTTTGATATCGAAATTATGATAAAATGAACCAAATTTCTTACTCGATATCGAATGCCATAATCTCAAATAAGAAAATTACGATAATTTTTACTCGATATCGAATGCGGTGATTTGGCCCCTGTTTCACACTCTTCAGTTTTAGCTGACCATATTTTGTACAATTCATGAAAGAAAAAAATAGAAGGAAATAAGAAAATTGACTAGTAGAATCAAGTTTGTACCCCTGTTATTATCTTTTTCCTTCTCACCCAATCTTTCTGTGGTGTTTGTGAAATTAAATTATTAATTTATTTTTTTCATTAAACATTTTGTAAATTGCTTTTGAAAAATACACACAATATTTTAAAATAATTTAATATTTGTTTTTTGGCACTTAAAAATTAAAGCAAAATAAATCAATGGCCGCAGTATTAACACTTGTAAAACTAATAGATGTTGTTTACATGTGGCAGCTCAGACTTTCCAGAAAAATCGTTCGAAGTGGGTGAATGAATGAAAAACTCTCAGTAAAATAAATCTTCTCCGGACAAAATTTTTGTTTAGAACAAATGTGTGAATCGACCTTTAATATTGTATTAATATTATTTTATTAAAGAGTAAACATTTTGTATTAATAATAACTAATATTCGCTGCGAAAATCTGTGGAGTTCGTGGTCCATTGTAGCTAAAATGTAGCGACTACATCAAGGTCCTATGTAATGCACTCATGGGCCATTTCATTTGAAAAGCAGAACTTTTTGTTACACGACAATTATTCGTGCTTTAACGACCGTAATCATTGTTGTAAAACATTTGAAGGAGTTATAAGGAGTAGTTTTGGGACTTGTCCCGCATTATGCTGAACTGGACCAGTCCTCTTTAAATGGATAGTTTTTTTTCGTACAAATGGATTATGGTTGGAGTACTCCTGGTCCATACATGTATGTTATTTCAGGCACATACATATAAATATTTGCTATGAACTTCATATTATATTTCGTTTTTTTTTTTTTAAATAAAAGAAAAAATATTTTGTTATTAATTTTAAATCACCGTAAGATGTATTTAAAAATAAAAATAATTCTTAAAACAAGAATGTTTTTTTTTTAAATAATAACTTACAGTAAAACATTGCACATATAATTATTTGTCAATATAATTATTTGAAAATGATAAACACATCCGGATATAGATACTCACATAAAGGTTAATTAAAACTAAGATACAAAATTTGAACCTATACGAATATGGTATAAACTTGTTAAAAGAAATTTTTTATAGTTAAAATTATAAGTAATATTTATATTCTTTTTACATAATTTCATTTTTATTTTTAAACAACTCTACACTGGCATTCATTTCATTGTTAGCAACCAGTTTGCACATTTATCTAAACGATTTTATTCTAAATAAATAAACAACAACAGCAGTAGCTAAAAATTCTGAGAGTTGTTATCGTTTTGACAGGAAAATACAGTCTCTCCTAAGGATGCAATAAATTAAAAAGAAAAAAAAAATATTACAAAAAATAAAAACAACAATAGCACACATAAACTAAAAACTCCAACAGACTTTTTTATAATGAAATACTCTGCATATGTATGTGTGGATGTGCTGGAGGAAACAAACAGATTATAATGGCCAAGAGAGAATACTACAGCATGAACTATACAGTTTTTGTACAAACAAAACAATATTAAAGGCTTTAAGCATAAACATAGCATAAAATAGACAAAGTAAACTACAGGGCTAAACTAGGATTGCCATAACAAAATTTAATTTACTCTGAAGTTTTGAAAAAAAAAAAAAAACAGTTTAAATGAAATACTGAAGAAATGTGAGAATAAGCCAAAGGTTTCTGTACAAAGGGTAAGAAATCGTTTGGGAGTAAAGTAAAAATCATAAAAAATTTTAAATATTGTAAATGACTTTGAATTTTATAGGGTGCAAACTCAATCAAACCTAAAAAGGCCTCTTTGTGAAAATAATTTCAAAATCGAACTGTGACTTTTCAAGATATTTTGAATTTTTGATTTTCACTATTTCCTATTGTTTTGTTTGTACTATTTTTAAGTAGTTTTACCTTAAGTATTAAAAATTTAACTGCTAGTTTTTAAATTTAAATGAATTTAAAATCAACGAAAGTTAAGCTCTTAATTGAGTCCTAAATGTTATTTTAAAATTTAGGCCAAATTTGTAACCAGCGGGGAGGGGAGTTCTTTTCAAAAATATTAATTTGTATATTAGTGTAATCTACCAACTTCTTTGACTTCTTCTGTATATTCAATCAATGTTTGCTGCTCTACTGGCAGTCCTTTATTTTCTAAAAGAAATGCCTCAAACGAGTCAGAAAATAAATGCATACTACTGTATTTGTAATTCATATACATGCAAACAAACAAACACACACACACACTAAAATACACAATAAAACTGCAACTCTACAATAATAAACAGTTAAAAAGGAAGTTTATGCAAAAGTGGCGACAGCACGTTTTTCATTTCCAGTTTTATCCTTTAAACACACACAAAAACTTACATACCTAAGCACATAAATATTTTAATGAGTTAGGACTTGACTTTGTAGGCCTTTTTAAAAGACCGGCTTATACAAATTCAGAATTGCATTACTACATAAGATCTAATAGATCTTTATTTATTTTCAAAAGGTCTTGTCCTCTATTTTATTACAATAAAAAAAAGTTCATGATATTATTTGCATTATATAACTATTATTTAACTCTGGTTCTTCTGGACCGTTTTGACCATTTTAAATACCAAACACTTCGATTAAACAAATAATATTTGGCGAAAATTTTATTCACCTCAGTCCCTTGATGTGATTTCTCAATGTGGCTTGATATACTTGGGCCTGCACAATAAGGTCACTTTTCTGTGTATTTCTCCCGCTGGGTACAACTGTAAAGTAAGAGAGAGAGAGAGAGAGAAATATTTCCATTGTCCAAAAGAAATAAACTTTTAAAATATGAAATGAAATCAATTAAGAATGGTTGAGTACAAGGAAATAATAATAATACAACATAAACTGCAGTTGTTTAGAGTTCTTTTGAATTTTTTAAAAAACATTTTTTTGGTGTAATGTAAATAAACTATAATTTTAAGGCTATTATGAAGCAGCAATCATTTAAACTTAGGAGTTGGTAACAGTACTAAATATAAAAATGCACAACAGGATGATAAATAAAGTTAGAAAGGGTTTAATATATGTTTGAAACATTATACAGAGAGCTGTGTTAAAAACATACGAAAGTAGGCATTTTGAATAATTAATCTGTATTTCTAAATGTTATAACAATAGATAGACCTTATCTCTCTACATTTTTATACCCTACTCCGCCATAGTGGGAAGGTATATTGACTTTGTGCTGATCTTAGTAACTCCAAAAAATATTAGTTCAACACCCACCTTAATGTGAATTTAACGATGTCCGTCCGTCCGTCTGGCTGTACATGTATACCGTGTGCGCAAAGTACAGGTAGCAATTTTGAAGATATTTCGATAAAATTTTGCACATGCTAGTTTTTTGGCCCAATGTCGCTTAGGATTGAAACTGGTTGAAATCAATCTATTATTTCACCAAGGCCCCATACAAATGTCCTCCTGAAACAATGGTTTATCGACCATAAATGTTTGATTTATGAACGTATCCCAACAAATTTCTCCAGCAATAAGTTGTGTTAGGCTTTATCTAATCTTATCGACAAAGTTTGTGCAGAGCGGCCTATTATTAACCAGAACTCCCGTACAAAGCCTGCTGCCGCAAATCACTTTAAAGGTCATTACTCTCTTAAAAATGTTGGTATCCAAGTCATATTCAACATAAGCTTGTTTCAATAATCTGTGCTGATCGGTGCATAAAATCTTAATAATGTTGGTATCTAAATAAAATTGAAAAGAAATAAGTTTCATATATAAAAAAATCATGAGAATTAATTCATAATGGTCACTCCATAATTAGTCATAGATCCATATAAGATACGGTTCGAAAATCACCTTAACATCCATAAATCTTTATAAGTGTTTACATAGAGATAAAATGTCATAGCTTCTAGAGAAAATCTGTTTTTCAGATATACTGGATGTATGGTATTATATGGTCGGACTTTCTTATTTGTTTGTTTTGTCTCTGGTAGAAGATTCTAACTTATAGTAATATAATTTTACAGCTAAACAAAGTGTTTTTCATACGTAAATAATAAATTTTAAAATAAACTATTCCTCAATCATACAACTTTAAATAAACCGGATTCTTAGTAATTGCAAATTAAAAGCTTCAAGTAGTTTAAAGAAAATATAACGAGTCCTTATTTATTTAAATGTACACAAAAACAATTAAAAATTAACATTCTGTCTTTTTACAGACTTATATTACGGTTGAAGAATACACTTAAATTACTGTTTGAGAACACATTTATGTTTACTCAACGATGACTTACAATAAATTGATTAACTTGGTTGGAACTGTTAGTCTATTTATACAGCAAACATAATTTCTGGATGGTTCGGAGCTAACTAGTATCTTAGCTCCGAACCAACCAGAATGTTCATGACTGCAAGTCTAGAATGTTCATGTCTAGAACATTCAGCCAAAGTCGTTAAAATTTAATGTTGTCATCTTGCTCAGCTATGTTTATAACAGGGTGTTCTCAATAATGTTTATAAATTAAAACTTTTACAAATGTTGTTGATAAAGATGTTGTATGTTGATAAACATGCTGTATGTTGATACCGGCCGTTAATATAATAAAGAGTAACTGATAAATATTTCGTTATTTATTATTTTATGACGCTTTAAGTAAAATCATATTGAACATGCATTCGGTTTTGCACGTCAGTGTAAGCGAACGTAGTACAATTAAATATTGGTTAAACCAATTTGAATAACAAAAAGGCAACAGATTTAACTTTTTATAATTTTTGTTTTCATTATTTAATTACCAGTACTACTATATAGTACATGTTTTATGAGGACTAAATTTCAGTGCTTCTATCATATATCTCAAACTAATGCGCATATTTCTTAGTTGGTACTTTTTATTTTTATGCCACACATCACCATAGTGGAAGTATATTGGATGAGTGTCGATGATAACCTGAAACCTAATAAGACTCACATGTTTCTCAGTATATGCCAACAAAGTAAAGTTTTGGAATAAATACTAGTAAACAATTTAAACAATTAACGTAGTATACACAAAACAAATCTGGGAAAAAACTAAATAAGGGTTCTTATAATATCGTTTAAAAGTTATTTACACATGCTTTGTAAATTTGCCCAACAATTTTGGCTCTTAAATTTGTGTTGTTCAATTGTGCATTTAATTCAACAGCTGATTTTTATTTACTTTTGCAAAAGAAGACATCACAGAGTAAGATGGCTGAGTAAAGTTCTGTCTAAAGACAGTTCTGATAAAGAAAAGGCTTGCAGGAATGAGGTTTATGAAAAACTTTGTCATATTTAATCAAATTTGGAATTGTTTGAAACCCATGCCAATTAACCCGCACAATTTGTTTAAATCTGCTCCTAGGCAATACATTGAATAGACAATCGTGTGATTTCGTTACTGAATGATAAACAAATGGCATTGCATAGCGAAAATATTCTCCAGCTGCAAGAACATAAGTGAACTCTTCCAAAGTCTCTTCTACCGCCATACATTGATTATCTATAAACAACCAAAAAGGAAAAGTAACATATTGGCATACACAAAACGATTTAAGCTTACCATCATTTTTAGCAATAAAATTCAAGTGTTAACATACAACAAACGGTAACTTCTTCAAATAATCTGAATAATTTACACTTTTGGTTTTCTTTAGGCATTTTTATACCCTACACCACCATAGTGGGGAGGGTATATTGGATTTGTGCTGATGTTTGTAATGCCCAGAAATATTGGTCCAACACCCACCTTAAAGTATACCGATCGACTTAGAATCACTTTCTGAGTCGATTTAACGATGTCCGTCTTGCTGGCTGGCTGTCCATGTAAAGCTTGTGCGCAGAGTACAGGTCGCAATTTTGAAGATATTTCGATAACATTTGGTACGTGAAATTTTTTAGACCCATGGATAGGGATTGAAACTGGTGTAAATCGGTACATTATTTCACCTGGCCCTCATACAAATGTCCTCCCGAAATTGGGGTTTACCCATCATAAATGTTTGAATTATGTAAGTGTCCAAACAAATTTCATCACAAATGGGTGGTAAATGAAGCCAAATCACATCTGCATATTTTGTGCAGATCGGTCCATAATTAGTCGTAATTCCGAAAATCACTTCAAAGAGCATAACTCTCTCAAAAATGTTGGTTTCCAAATAATATTGAACGCAAATATATGTCATATGCATACAATTAATACGGTACAATTCTATTATGATCGGTCCATAATTAGTCGAAACTCCCATATAAGACCCTCCCCGTAATCAACTTTAACCTCCATAAATCTTTTAAAAGTATTTACATCGAGATAAAGTTTAACATACAGAATACGTGCAAGCTCGGTATTCGCGACTAATTAAAAACCAGGCCAGTCGCCAAAACTGAATTTTCGCGATAACAGAAGCCAAAATTTTATTGATAAATTGTATGTAATTTTTAAAATTAAACTTGTTTTTATTGATATAATTACATTTTAAAAATTGTTAAAGAAATTGGAGATTTTTAGTTGCTTTTTTGGCAAATTATTTTTTAAAATAAGCGCTGAATCACGTAGTTCATATAGTGCAGTTGTCGGCTTATCATGTTCCAAAGCCCATTGTATGCATATGTTTATCGATGCATTTTAATGAATTTTCTTGCTTTATACAATTTGTAATTCATGCAAATTGAATTTATGGAATTGCCACTTTAAAATTTTTTTAAAATACATATCTAATTTTTAAGAAATCGTTGGCTTTAAAATATGTTGAACTTTTCCTATATTAAGAAATGTATTTAAACAACAAATGACACGAATAAACTGACAAAATTCACAATCAAAAGCATCCAAAAAGGTATGTGTGTGAAGATAAATATGCCGAGTTAAATATGTTTTGACGTAACGACTTACGTAAAACATATTTAAGTGTGAAGTTAAATATGTTTTGACGTAACGACTAATGGCAAACGTATTTAAATATAAAATACAAATTAAAATAAATTTTAAATACGTTATGACCAAAAAAACAATTTAATGAAAAAATTTATTTTAAATTGGGCATGAAATTTTAAATGGTTATAAAAAACAATTTACTTAAAACTTGATATAATTATGAAGTTCTTCTTAAACAATTTTGGACTTCTATGAGGGATTTTGGCCAAAGTGGGCAAATGGAGCAAAGATATGCATAACCACTATATAGGATATGTGCGCAATGGGAACAGCTATCAGATGCTGTTTTTGGAATTCCAGAATTGAATTTGTGAAATTTTTTATAAACTTTTAAAAATTCACTTAAACCATTTTGGACTTCTATGAGAGATTTTGGCCAAAGTGGGCAAATGGAACAAAGATATGCATAACCACTATATAGGATATGTGCGCAATGGGAACAGCTATCAGATGCTGTTTTTGGAATTCCAGAATTGAATTTATGAAATTTTTTATCAACTTTTAAAAATTCACTTAAACCATTTTGGACTTCTATGAGGGATTTTGGCCAAAGTGGGCAAATGGAGCAAAGATATGCATAACCACTATATAGGATATGTGCGCAATGGGAACAGCTATCAGATGCTGTTTTTGGAATTCCACAATTGAATTTGTGAAATTTTTTATAAATTTTTAAAAAATCACTTAAACCATTTTGGACTTCTATGAGGGATTTTGGCCAAAGTGGGCAAATGGAGCAAAGATATGCATAACCACTATATAGGATATGTGCGCAATGGGAACAGCTATCAGATGCTGTTTTTGGAATTCCACAATTGAATTTGTGAAATTTTTTATAAATTTTTAAAAAATCACTTAAACCATTTTGGACTTCTATGAGGGATTTTGGCCAAAGTGGGCAAATGGAGCAAAGATATGCATAACCACTATATAGGATATGTGCGCAATGGGAACAGCTATCAGATGCTGTTTTTGGAATTCCAGAATTGAATTTGTGAAATTTTTTATCAACTTTTAAAAATTCACTTAAACCATTTTGGACTTCTATGAGGGATTTTGGCCAAAGTGGGCAAATGGAGCAAAGATATGCATAACCACTATATAGGATATGTGCGCAATGGGAACAGCTATCAGATGCTGTTTTTGGAATTCCAGAATTGAATTTGTGAAATTTTTTATCAACTTTTAAAAATTCACTTAAACCATTTTGGACTTCTATGAGGGATTTTGGCCAAAGTGGGCAAATGGAGCAAAGATATGCATAACCACTATATAGGATATGTGCGCAATGGGAACAGCTATCAGATGCTGTATTTGGAATTCCAGAATTGAATTTGTGAAATTTACAATTACTATTAGTACCTATAAAAACATTTAAAAATATGTACAAATATTTAGTTAATCACAATATATATACATATATATAAATAAATAAACATGAATTTTATACACAATTTTAAATGGTTTTAACTTAAATCTTATAAATAAAAATTGATTATTTGAGTTTTATTTCCATGTATCTTATATTTATTCGAAGTAAATTGATACTTCGTTTTTGTTTTGAAATATAATTATGTATTCTAAAATGATTCAGCCATTTTATTTGCTGAATGATTGCAAATATCCCAATAAAATTTTACAATCAGAGTAGAATTTCTATTTCTTCTTTTTTACTGTCTATATTCTTTTAATATATATTCTTTAGAACAAAAAGTTAAGAATATAATTCTGAAATGGGTTTTAAAATCGGTCAAAATTCATCACATACCTGAATATATGAATAAGAAGAATTTAAACATTCTCAGTCGAATCACTCTAGCATTTATGTGCATTTTTCAAAACTAATGGATGTATGTATATACAGAAGTACAAGATTTTTTTAAATTATATAAATTAATTTTTAATTATTTTGTATATGTCTTTTTTAAACGCCACTAATATATAAACCTATATAAGTATATCTGAAATAACAACCAATTTTAATAAAATTAACAAAAAAATATCTCCAAAAAGTTTTAATTATTAATAATTAATTAAAAAAAAATTTAAATATATATACATAAGTATAAATTTAATTTTGTAACTAATTTATTATTATTGCCTTTTTTCTTAGAAATGATTTATAATTACTTGTACCTATTTAAAATGTACAAATTAATTAATTAGTATATATTTTATTGAATTACTTTTTTACTTTTAAATAAAACCAGCCTGAATTTTTATTAAATTTTAAAAACTTGATCTCAAAATGTTTGCTATAGCTACTATTTATTACTACTATTTTTATACTACTTTATTGGCATATATATACATATGCTTTATATACTAGCCAAATGAATTTCTTTTCATACATATATATATATATATGTATGTATGTATATATATATATATATATGTATATAAATATATTGTAATCATTTTTCATCTTTTTAATTATTACAAAATAAAATGATATAGTTTAAAAAAAAAGATCTAAAAAAGTACCTTAAAATTTTTTTCTCTAGGCTCGGATTTACTTATCTCAACACCTAGAAGAACTTTTCTTACAACTTTTAGAGTCATTCTATTTCAGACTTAACTTAACTAGTGAGAAGGTTTCCCCCTTATTCATAAAAACTTACAACAGGTTCATAAAGCAAATCTTATAAACCTGTTATAAGACTATTTTAATTTTTAGGAATTAGACCTAAAGAATATAAAAAGTAATAAAATATGACAGAATTTCTTATTAATTAAAAAAAATATATATTAAATGTTAATAAAAAATTATTAAAAAAAAATTGTATCGAAAAAAAAACACCAAGATTTGAACTCGAACTCACCGTATACCAGTCAAGAACGCATCCACCATGCTACCACATGCGACAAAAATCATTTGTATTAAATCATTTATACACCAAAATATGTTCACCTAATACTAATACTTACAAATCTATATTTTGTAACGACTTTTTGTGCATCCAATTATGGAAAGTAAATAAAATTTTCCCAAATGTTTGACACGATCTTAAGGAAGTTGCAAACTATTTTTTCTGCATTTTGCCACTACTCAAAAATACAGTAGCTAACAAAAATATAATATCAAACTCGTATAGCAATTAGTTTATAAATTATTTCACAAATTCAATTCTGGAATTCCAAAAACAGCATCTGATAGCTGTTCCCATTGCGCACATATCCTATATAGTGGTTATGCATATCTTTGCTCCATTTGCCCACTTTGGCCAAAATCCCTCATAGAAGTCCAAAATGGTTTAAGTGATTTTTTAAAAATTTATAAAAAATTTCACAAATTCAATTGTGGAATTCCAAAAACAGCATCTGATAGCTGTTCCCATTGCGCACATATCCTATATAGTGGTTATGCATATCTTTGCTCCATTTGCCCACTTTGGCCAAAATCCCTCATAGAAGTCCAAAATGGTTTAAGTGATTTTTTAAAAATTTATAAAAAATTTCACAAATTCAATTGTGGAATTCCAAAAACAGCATCTGATAGCTGTTCCCATTGCGCACATATCCTATATAGTGGTTATGCATATCTTTGCTCCATTTGCCCACTTTGGCCAAAATCCCTCATAGAAGTCCAAAATGGTTTAAGTGAATTTTTAAAAGTTGATAAAAAATTTCACAAATTCAATTCTGGAATTCCAAAAACAGCATCTGATAGCTGTTCCCATTGCGCCCATATCCTATATAGTGGTTATGCATATCTTTGCTCCATTTGCCCACTTTGGCCAAAATCCCTCATAGAAGTCCAAAATGGTTTAAGTGAATTTTTAAAAGTTTATAAAAAATTTCACAAATTCAATTCTGGAATTCCAAAAACAGCATCTGATAGCTGTTCCCATTGCGCACATATCCTATATAGTGGTTATGCATATCTTTGCTCCATTTGCCCACTTTGGCCAAAATCCCTCATAGAAGTCCAAAATGGTTTAAGTGAATTTTTAAAAGTTGATAAAAAATTTCACAAATTCAATTCTGGAATTCCAAAAACAGCATCTGATAGCTGTTCCCATTGCGCACATATCCTATATAGTGGTTATGCATATCTTTGCTCCATTTGCCCACTTTGGCCAAAATCCCTCATAGAAGTCCAAAATGGTTTAAGTGATTTTTTAAAAATTTATAAAAAATTTCACAAATTCAATTGTGGAATTCCAAAAACAGCATCTGATAGCTGTTCCCATTGCGCACATATCCTATATAGTGGTTATGCATATCTTTGCTCCATTTGCCCACTTTGGCCAAAATCCCTCATAGAAGTCCAAAATGGTTTAAGTGATTTTTTAAAAATTTATAAAAAATTTCACAAATTCAATTGTGGAATTCCAAAAACAGCATCTGATAGCTGTTCCCATTGCGCACATATCCTATATAGTGGTTATGCATATCTTTGCTCCATTTGCCCACTTTGGCCAAAATCCCTCATAGAAGTCCAAAATGGTTTAAGTGAATTTTTAAAAGTTGATAAAAAATTTCACAAATTCAATTCTGGAATTCCAAAAACAGCATCTGATAGCTGTTCCCATTGCGCACATATCCTATATAGTGGTTATGCATATCTTTGTTCCATTTGCCCACTTTGGCCAAAATCTCTCATAGAAGTCCAAAATGGTTTAAGTGAATTTTTAAAAGTTTATAAAAAATTTCACAAATTCAATTCTGGAATTCCAAAAACAGCATCTGATAGCTGTTCCCATTGCGCACATATCCTATATAGTGGTTATTCATATCTTTGCTCCATTTGCCCACTTTGGCCAAAATCCCTCATAGAAGTCCAAAATTGTTTAAGAAGAACTTCATAATTATATCAAGTTTTAAGTAAATTGTTTTTTATAACCATTTAAAATTTCATGCCCAATTTAAAATAAATTTTTTCATTAAATTGTTTTTTTGGTCATAACGTATTTAAAATTTATTTTAATTTGTATTTTATATTTAAATACGTTTGCCATTAGTCGTTACGTCAAAACATATTTAACTTCACACTTAAATATGTTTTACGTAAGTCGTTACGTCAAAACATATTTAACTCGGCATATTTATCTTCACACACATCAAAAAGGTTAATAAACCAAAAGACGGGGATTCACATTTTTCGGTTATAGACATTGTAAATAAATTAAATTAAAAAAAAAAAAAAAAATAGATAAAAGTCGCGAAAATAGAACCCGTTTTTGTAAATTGTCGCGATTATAGAACCTGCAATTAAAAAAAATCAAGCCGGCGCGATAACCGGGCCGTCGAGATAATGGGTAGTCGCGAATACCAAGCTTGCATTATATTCACAGACATCATGACACTAAATTTTTGGATGATCGGTCTACAATAGGTTATATCTCCCATATAACGCCCATTTCTGAAAAACTTTTTTATACATATACAAGTGTAGGGTATTATATGGTCGGGCTTGACCATATAATACCCTATTGTTAAAAATAAATATTGTCAACCAACGGTAGATGCAGCAAAAAAAGTAACAACAAATTTGTAGTAATACAAGAAAGAAATATGATAATTATCGAATTCTATTTCTTAAAAAACGGTGAGTTAAATAGATGATGTTTACAGATGGATCGTGGACAATGAAAATTGCTGATGACGCCCTTAGCAGGATAGAAAATGCATTCCTGTTTGCCAATTGTCTAGAAAAATATAACTTTAGAATGGTATTCTTTGAGTTATTAATTAAAAAAATAAGAAATAATAAGAAATTTTCTCTAATAATTAAAAAAAATATTTTTTTAAAACATAAATTTTAATGGCCTTATTCATAAAACTTACAACAGGTTTATAAGAGGTTTATAAAGCAAATGTTGTATGGAAATTTGTTTTATAAATCTGTTATAAACCTGTTGTAAGTTTTTATGAATAAGGGGGTAAGTTTATTTTATTTATTTTTGATTTTATTTGTTTGCACAAAACTTTAAAAAGGGTCTTGCAAGTTTGCCCAATTGCACAAACTGCAATTTTAAGCAATATCATGAATACCCTTAATATTTTAATTTGTTATTCTAATTGCGTTTTTTTTAATTTCAAAATAAGAATTTGATTCTAATTATATATGTATATTGTAGTAAATGTAGATGAAAATGTGACAAAGTTTAAAAGTTTTTTCTGTTTTTATCAGCCAGTTGATAGTTGTTGTTTTTATTTTTCTGCTTTTATGCAGAAGAATTACATTACTTAGTTGACACTACACCATGGTTTATGGTGTATCAAGTTCAAGACTCCTAAGTGTTTTAAAGAATAATTCAGAAATAATCTTAATGATTTTGGGTTTAAAAAACATAAGTGGGTCAGTGAATTTGTAACTTTTTAAGTAAAAAGTCTAGAGTTTTAAAGAAATAAAATTAGTTTTTTGCATTTTAAGGAAATAGTTTTTGATTGACAGTAATATGAGCTACATTGTAAATAAGTATTAAAAAACAGTGTTTTAATTACTTATTATAAGTAATTGACATAATTTCCAATTTAAAAGTGTTCTCCTTATGCGAGAGTGCCCTCTTGTCACTTTATACACACTTAAAATATATAACGTAATTTTATTTAAGGCTTTTAATAGTTTGCTTCAACTCTTGTTTTAGTTGTTTGTTAAAAAAAATTGCAAAATTTTTTTCTAGTTTAACTTTTATGCTAAAGTGCTGTTGAAGAAAAAGTACGAATACTTAACTTATACTTTCGTCTTATTCTATTGAGAAAACAACTTTAAGCTTTCAATTTTCTTTCTTGTTTTGCGCTTATAACAAAAACATTTTAGCCGGTTTTTTGCAATTTCTTTTTTTTTCATTTATTTTATTTTTTGCTCATATTTTAACATCATTTATCATTTGTCATTTAATGTACAACAACTTCATTTTATTCGAAGTCAGCGATACGTTACAACAAGACCATTAACCCAAAGATACACATTTGTTGATATTTCGAAACTAAACAAGCCACTTGATACTTGTTTAGATTTGAAAAACAATTCTTCCAGACATCCTGAAACTACTTAGACATGATGAGAACAATACAATTTTTGCAATGAATTCATTAATCATAGTGTGGTGTTAACTGAAGTGAAATTAAAATTGTGTTATTAATTGTTCAGTTTTTGTTAAACAAGGGGCAATCTTTTAAAATTTCATTAAAAAGAAGTCGTTAGATGTAAATGTGTATATTGTATGTCTGCTGGAAAATTAAGACAACTGTTCAAAAGGTACTCTTCCATTCGCATAAATGTTTTAATTATTTATGAAACAAGAAAAGCGATTGAATAGTTTTGAACCACAAATTGATACCAGTTTTTTACTATTTAATAAAAGTTTGTGTTGGCCAGAACTACAATACCACTCTGCTTTACCGTCAACAATTATGGCTATATAGATCCAAAACTTTTTTTAAGAATAGCAGGCATGATTTTATACATATAATCACAGCGGTCGAGGTGTAAAATGGGGTAACTATCAGACCCCAACTGTAAAATGCTTGCTAAGCCATTGGCTTTTCTCCAAAGTTGTCCATTTATTTTGTATATTTAAATTGTGAGCAGACATCCTCTCGTTTCGTGGGCCTCATGAAATGTTACTCCCTGTATCAGTTTAAGATCCATTTTGTATATTTTCGTTTAGGATCTGCTAGTATCGTTGTATAAAATCTTTAACGGATTTTCGAGAAATTTGTTCACAATTTTTTTTTATTTTGATCTTCCATTACTCAACGACTCATACAACTTTTTGACAGCAATGTTTTATATGATTTAAGACAAACTTTTTCATGGAACTATAGAAGCAGTAAAAGATTGGAAAGCCTTTGACAGATACAAAGTGAAGTTGTTAAACATCTTGTGAATATTAATTTCATCTCATATATTTATTTTAAAAAAATGTAAGATGGTAAATGTGTTCTATGATGAAACGTACGAATTTTGTTGATTCAGGGGCTGTAAGTAATTTGTTATTTGTGAATGCAGCAATGGCTGGGTTTGGAAAGCTATAGTTTATTATCCAGAGTTAGTAAAACAATTACAGTAATTTAATTTGTGACCCAATAATCTATCCGAAACCGTCTACATGTTTCATATCTAATATAAACTTAATCTAGTTGTGGATTTAACACAACATTATAATAAGGATTACACTTAACATCTTTGTATAAGAAGCTGAAACTGCTGCACTCATCCAATAAATGAATCAGGGTAAATTGGGTCTAATCAATATATTCAATGACTTTTTAATAACTCTCCATTTGATAATTCATAAAAAGCAATTCTACTGAATTTTAAATCATTTATTTTTCTATATTAGAGAAGGAAATTTTTCTATGAAAAATCGTGTGTCTATAGCCATGGAGGACAATATTTTAGCAATGACAAACATTTTTTATTCTACGCTAGTACTAAACAACTTAAAGTAAGTCAATCAGTGATCATAATATTCAAAAAAAGTGTTCTATTGTTCCCAAACCACAAATCAGAGATCCCAAAATGGTATTAACATTTGCGGAAGCACATTTTATAATAACACAAATGAAGAGAGACAAGTGTTTAATAACACAAACATCTCAGCAGTAAAGCAAATGAAAACTAGCATTATCGATAAAATATGTTAATTGACTGTTAAAGTCAAGAGAGCACAGAAATTGGATAATAGATGACTAGAAACGTGTAATCTGGTTAATTAATTTAATTGTTTTCAATCCAAAGGTAAAGAAAATAAACAGCCCAGAAAATTCAAAGACACTATGTAAAGGAAAGAACTTTATGATGTGAGGTTACTTTACATAGTGGAACTATTGCAAATGAGTGAATGAATAGTGAGGAAAGAAGACTTTCGGAGTATTTGGTAAATTCATCTTTCTGATTTTGTAGATAAGAGTTGCTTTTCATGACCCAAAGCACACATCTCGGATCTAGATATAATGACATAGAGAGCATAATTTCCTGTTAAAACATTGGCCAGCAAAACGTTGCGACCTCAATCCGATTAAGAATTGGTAGTCAATCGTGTAGAGGCAGTTAGGACAATACCGATTAATTGCAACTCCTACCTATGAGAGAGTATTCCAAATGTATTATTTGAATAATTTGTAGAGAGTAGGCCAAAACGTGTAAAAAGTGTTTTACGATATAACGATATAAAACAATACCATCATTCTGTAAAGTCTTTTTTACGGTACATGAGGACGTTTTTTTAGACGCATAGATCTTTAAGTTGACAATACTTTTGTAACTGGCGGCCATTTTGTCAGCTGTCTACGCCAATAAGCCCGAAACGATTGACTAGTTGGAGAAAAATAGTCGCCGCGTTATTGCCTAATAAGACCACAAATGTTGGAAAAAGTCATCGAAAATTGGATCTACAGATTAGACAACGTCGGAGCCAGTCATATGCCAGAAATCATATTCAAATTTTAATGCCAGAAGATTATCTTTCAAATAAAGTAAATTTCACTTGACAGCTAGTATAATAGCTGCCAGTTAAAAAGTATTAACTACTTAAAGTTCTATACATCTAAAAAACATGCTGTATTTTTTCTATGAAGTTGATACTTTTATTTTTGTTTTATAAATTATTTTCTTAAATATTAATCAGAAAATAAATGACAAAAAATATTGTTTTTAATTTGCTTTATTTGTTTTTCTTTTTATGCAATAACAAATTATATACTCTTTTATGCTCCCCACTGTACACACGATTTTCTATAGAAAATACTGTTATGCACAAGATTTATATACAGACATACATAAGACATGTATGATGTTTTCATCCCATGAATGCAAGTAGTATGAGTGTTAAAACAATTATTTGAGTATTAATCATACGCGTTGGTGGCCATAACAGCGAGTTTAAAAAAATTAAAAATAAATTAATTTCGAAAATTTCCATTGAAAAGAAAAAGATCTATAAACTCAATAGAATATAAAAATTGTATAATTTCCAATTTGATAACTCAATTTAAAATATTTGCTTGAGTCTTTTCTGCCCGTAAAATACGTTGATCGTTTCAATTCATTTCAGGGTGATAAAGCAAAATTATTACATTATATAGATTTACAGTGAAACTAGATACAATTTATTGGAAAAATAAAAACCCATTTATAATTTTACAAGTCATTGAAAATGACTCAACGTAAAAAAGTCATGTTCTAATAAAAAGTTTAAGAGCTTTTTTTCTTATTCTAAGAAAACTTTACATTTAAAAACTTTTTTTAAGATTTCTAAATATATTTTCTACCTTAAAAGCAAACATATGTTACCGAAAAACTTATACCCAAACACACTGACAAACTCATGGAAATAAATGATATACATACGTTATATGGCATACAAATGAAAATGAACGAACGAACAAACGAACAGAAAAAAAGAAAAATGTACGAAAATAAAGAACATTTTATATCATGAGACATTTCATTTTTACACTTCATTACAGGTTATGATGAAATATAAATTCCCATAAGAAAACCTATCAAGACTACGATGACTACAATGATGATGGCAAAAATAAAACATGAAATGAAGGTTTTATTTTAAAATAACAAAAAATAGTAGTAGGAAATATGTATGTTTGTATGTTTGCAGTTAGGTAGGAGCAGTTGCTCTAACAAATATCACCCATTACAAAATTATTCACACAAAACGTCACATCGAAATCTACGACATGAGACAAACTTCCTAAGGCAGCTACTAGCAAGCACACACTAACGATTTTTATATGTGTGTCATTAAACGGAAAAGGAAATGATAATAAGTAGAACAAAATAGCTTGTGTGTATTAATAAATGGCTAATTTCAAAGAAGGCAAGCTGGCAAGAAAAGGTTTTTACTTAAATCTTTGATTTATTAAAGATTTAGGATAGCAACATTTTCCTTTGATATATAAGTAGTTTTAAGAGGAGCAAATGTTAAATAAAGGAAATGAAAAGAAAATGATTTGAAACTTTAAAGTTGAAACTGTATACTAATGGAGTAAATTAATCATAAAAATACAAACTTTATGAGACTTTTTAGTTACATAAGCTTTCTCAGGCAAATATCTTCCTCTAATATACATTTAATACGTGTGGTTTTTATAAAAGATGTTGAAAAGGTTCTACAACACTATAATAGAAAGGTTATTATACATTTAAGCTGATGTTTGTAAAGCTCAAAAATAATAAGAAATAATTTGCCACATAATCTACCAATTAAGCCGAATTGTTAAAAAGAATTTACAAGTACAAAATATATGAAAAACTTTGTTCACTATACATAACTATGTATATATGTTTTGTTCTATATACCTTACAGTTGAATGTAACACCTTTGCTTGTAATATTAATAATAATTGATTGGGCTTTAGGCGAGATTGTAATTTTTACTATTTCCCTACTGCATTTAGCAGTTTCTTCAGGGAAAATTAACAAATAGTTTTACCATCACTGATCAACCCCTTGCTTTAGAATAGGTTACAGGTATCAGTGAACTAATATAGATGAAGAATATTTATTTCCTTATGTATTTTCCTCTAGGACTTCAGCAGACAAATGGACATAGACTGTCATAGATTCTTCTTTTAAAAGGAATCAAAATATACAGTGGGGACGACAATTTTCATACGGATTGAGTTCGGGACTTTTTTGCTGGCTAGTGCAGCAAAAGATAATTCTGCTTCTTTCACGATTTCGGCAGTTTGCACTATAGACGCTCTTATCTACAAAATATGCAGACAGTCGTCTTTACACAGGTGCCATCATAGAAAACTACCCCACCTCCCACCGCATTTCATTGTTTCCTTAACATTTTGTGTTTGAATTGTCTAATCAGGGCGGCAGCGGGTTTATTGTTTACTGTCGGTTTGAAAATGATTAAATTTAGTTTCTTCCAACACGTTTTAAGTCATCTACTGTACCCTAGGGGATATATGTCCTGGTGTAAATCCATCACCTAAGATGCAGTTACAAATATTAGTTACAGATATGGCAACACCGATGCCAGGAGCTTGCACGGGTTCGTAACTCGATAGAATCGAAATTATTTACACCCAATGAAACCTGAAGCTGACTATAGTGTCTATAAAATGTGGCTTTTGTGGCATTTATTGTGTTGACGATCAGCTTTTGGACAAAATTAGATATTCGGCATATGGCAATAGCCGTAAATTCTTATCTTCGTCTTTGGCAGTAGTGGTCGGTCAATGCAGTGTTGCGATGGCTGCTTTTCTAGTGGCAATTCTAACTTAGTAAGCTATGGATAGCAGGGATTAGATAACCCAAGCTCTGACGCAACGTGCTCTTTAAATTGTCAGTCATGTATCGAGAAATTGCTAATTATATATTTTATGTTCTTGTTGGACATGCAAAGCGATGTCGATCCGGGTTCACTCTGCGTTTGAGTGCTCCGTAGAGTTAGGACTAAAAGACAGATTATTTTGAACATATCTGTCCAATTTCTGTGCTCTCTGGCAAACTTGAACCATGAATTAATTTTTTATCGACAATGCAGGATGAAATTTTTTTACTGCTTATCTTGCTGTCCATCAACTGGGTTTGACTTTACATGCATTTTTTCGCATTTGTTAAAAGCTTTGATTTGTGGTTTGGAAACAATAGAAGCCCTTTTTGGACTCATATGATTGATTTAGTTTAAGCTGTTAAGATATTATTCGCGTAGAATACTACTTATTTCATACATTATTTTTTATTGCTAGAATATGGTCCTCAGAGACTCTTGACAGTTTCTTCGTTATTTATTATAACTTATATTATAATTTGTTTTGCGTTGGGTAATTTACGAAAAGTGTTTACCAAATGCAATTAAAAATAATGTTAAACTAATATATGTTTAAGTATAAACACTGCAAACACATACACATCTAATGATAAACTTTGATATTGTTGTGCAAATATTTTAAAAGGCACATGTGTGCAAAATTGAGTACTGTAACAACTGAGGAAAGTCATTAGTGTAAAATATTGAAGAGTATCCTTAATTTTCGTCCATAACTCATCCACTTCTGTCTTTCCCTAGAGACATCTTCACGCTGTAACAGACGAACAAATGGACGGGCATTAAAAGATCGTCTTAGAATTTCGATTTGTTACCATATAACAAAGTCAATCTGTTTTGTAATATGTACAAAAATTTGTGTTTTAAAGTTGGACTGAAATTTAAAGTCTTTATCCAACATATTATTACTTTAAAAGATAGATTAATATTCAAGATTCGCTAGGCAAGTCTACAACCTGAGCCAAATTTTGTATACCAGTTCAATTTAGCGCTCAAATTTGTAGTTTTTTAACTTAAAAACATTTTTTTAAGTTGATTTTTAAACTTTCATGAAAAAAAAAACAAAAAACAACATTTAATCCAGGCATCTTATTTATATTCCTTTGTACATTTGCTTTGTTCACTTCACAAATACCAACGGGTTGAAAAAGTTAAAGTTTAACAACTATAGTACGTGCACATTTAATTTGCAATTTTAAAAACGAATTAATGGGGAAAAAACTCCAATAGAAAATTAAATTCACTTGCAACCGCTTTCTTATAGTTTCAAAGAAAAATAAAACGCAATGAGACGTTAGTACATTTAATGAGTTAAGTTTCGCTTTACTGATTTTTTTTTTATACAAATTCTTTACTGCTTTTCCTTGGAACTATTGTATTCTTAAGAAAATATAAATTAAAATAAGATAAATATGTATAAAGAACTGAAATGTTTAAGAAAATGAATATAAATTTTATTTATAATTGAAGCAATTGAAGACGACCTGCTAAACAGAAATATGTTCTAAGTGTTTGATTATGAATAATAAAGATTTTAAACTGATTTTGGTCCAATAAGGGACCAAAGAGATATGAATTGTAGTGATTAAAATGATTTTTGGCTAGAGTGTATTTAAAACAAAGGCACAAAAAAGTAAACTAACTATTTTCTAAAGTAACATGTAAAACAAGTTTACAGTGACTACACAATATTATCTAAAATGTATGTACAGTGAGAAGCAAAACTATCTGGATGTTTTGCATTAAGGAAGTAAGGTAATGATACGCTCATGCGGCCTATGCAAATAGTATTAATTTCCATCCGACTGGTATGGGTTGACTTTTGTTTCGTCGCTCTAAATAACCCATTTGCAGTCATCTACTGTCCAATTTTTGTGGATTTTACATAAATGAAGGCGTTTTTTAATATTTCCATAGAAAAGTGCTGGCTTTTTCTTTTTCACACGGGCTTCTAACCAATTCTATTTAATGTCCAGGAACTGATATCCTTACCAATACTTTTTGCAGCATTTCTCGGGGTCTCGATGTTCTTATTATGTAGCAAACTTTCAATCTGCCATGCATCAGCATCAGAAAGCAGTCTTGGTCGACCGCCTTGGTTATTATTGCAAGCTACATTAAGCCATTTTTTTTGTATCACTTACCGTGGATTTACTTAAATTTATTTTTTCAGCAATTTTACGGCATGAATAAATATTTTTTCTTATCAGTTGGCATTTTTCTCATTTTTAAAGATCTTTTAATTTTTATTTACAAATCAAGTTAATCACTTCACAGGTCAAACAATAATGCACAAATAGAGCAATAAAAGCTTGATAGAGAGATCGCAACAAACAAAAAAAGCAACGGATCAAATATCGTTACATTTTAACAGAGCAATATCATGCAAAATTGTCCGAATAGTGAATTTTTTGTTTTTTTTTTTAATTTTTTTTATATTTTTGAAGCAATTTATGTGAGTTTTTGTGCTTTATAATTAAGAATAAGGTTCAATTACATATTACATATTTGTATGATTTTCATTACCTTACTTCCTTAATGCAAAACATCCGGACAGTTTTGCTTCCCATACATGTACAGTGCAGCCAATTTGACTTCTTTTGTCAAGTGTCAAATGAATCAAAAACAAATTAATGTCAGGTATACGAGAAAAAAAACTTTAAGCTATGTATAGACGGTTGTCAGATCTAGCAATGCACTGACATTAAAAAATTGTTTGCAAAGAGTTAATTGTTAATGCTTTTTCTTTCAACGTCGGAAGACAATCATTTTAAGTTCACACGGTTGTTAGACATTTTCTGAACATTTTTCAGACAATGTTGTAAGATCTGACAACTGTGTGTACCAAGATTTAGGGTACTTAGAGAAAAAGAAAATCAAAAAGCAATTATCCATCATTAAATACTTTTTCTAGCCAATGTGGACTAATTGTAGTACTATAATAGAAAGCAGCTAAATTTGTATTGCTTTTTGAGAGCAACCTAAAATTAAATAAAGAAGTTTACTTTAATAAAATGTTGTATATATATATTAACTAATTCCCTTTTATAACTCACTCTCCTGATTGCAACAAATGTTTTAACAAAAAAAAAAAAAAAAAAAAAAACAAAAACATTCTCATTGGCCTTAAGCCTCTGCTTAATTTAGAAATTTTAATTAAAATCATATTATGTTAAGTTCGAAATAATCTATTCAATCCGTTCATTATGTAAAATACGATTATGCCGAGAAAACCTGCAAGTATTTGCATAAATTATACAAATTTGCAAAATTCCCAAACAAAGATAACTGGAAGTTTAGTAGAATTAACTAAACAGGAAGTGGTATTACGCAATATTTGCATAAAATTAGGTGAACGGAAATAAGAAAAATGTTGGAAAATGAGTAGTAAGTAGAAGAAAAAAACACAAATGGAACTGGGCATTTTGTTATTAAACACAAAATGAAAGTTAGAGGTTATAATTAAACAGAAGAAAGAGCAGATACACACATAGGCAGACATAAACATACACCTTGTAGTACTTTTTTTTTTAATTTCCTTTCTTTTTTGCAAATACACTTAATTAGTTTTATAAAAAATTTTAATACTTCCCTTTTAATTATGAGCCTTTTTTTTAGTTTATATCCCTTTAATTTAGCCTCTTATGTGTTTGCTTTCCCTCTGTTTTCTTCTCTTTAATTAACTTAATAAGGCTTACTTGAGTTACAAAGGAAATCCAGATATAAGGGGCATTTTGTGTGCATGAGTGACAGTTGTTTTCTTTAACTCCCAGCCAATCATTTTGTTGTGGTAGTTTATTATACAATAAAAACACTATTATTTATAAATCATATTTCATGGCTGTAATTCATGTCATGTGTATGAAAATGTCTTTACGAAGTGTTTGCCGCAGAGTATTTTTACGATAGTTGTCATTATAGGCAACTCATTGATTTTTCATTAAAGTTTTTTTTACATCATTTCAGTAATACATACATACATATATATATGCCCAAGTTCTCTTGAGAATTGTAATGGCCAACAATTAATACATTGTCTGTGAAGTATGTTGGATGAACTATGTAGGTATAATAGGGTGTTCCTTATATTAAACTCTTTCTAAAAATGGAATAAATAATAATCAGATTCGAACTTCAATTCTTCAGCACTCGTAGAAATATAGTCCGACTGATTAAAGATTTTGACAGAAAATAATTCATTAAAAAACGGAAGTTTTAATTTTTCTCGCACAAACCGTCTGCATAAATTTTGTGATATTTTTAAAAAACAAATTACGGAAAATAAATAACGTTTAAAAAAAAATTCTATAGTGTGGACGGATTTTATGTAAATAATGGACAAAACAACGAAACAGTCCCTATAGCGCTGAGAACAGTGATGGGAAATTAGTTTTTGGATTTTGTACCAACTGTATAAATAAAAGGTACCTGTTAAATAATAATAAAACTTTACCACAAACTTACTTTATCGAAAATTCGATATATCTTATGGCAACATTTTTTACATTATTTTAAATAATGAATGTTTAAACAATGTTATACTCGATTGCTATTGATTTATTGCAAGTGATTAAAAAAATCATTATCTAATTTCTAGTGATATTATAAATGCTATAAAACTGCAAAATGCTACCAGATAAAGTGTTTGTTCATGATAGGGAACCAGGAAGAAAGTTATTAAAGCATGCTCTAACAATTTTATTTTAATCTGGATCAAAAAAAAATTAAACTACTTTTTCCTGTAAAGACAAAAAAACTGAGCTCCTTTTTATAATAAAATGTTTCCTGTAAATTATCTTCATTTGGGATTTGTCTGTTTTGGGGTAAATATATTTAGATGGCAACTTCTGAATGTTTAAGAATATTATTTGCGTTAATTGTCGCGATTATCTAAAATATTCTTATTTATGAAGTATCGGGTTATTTGTGAAGAGTTATATATATTTGATTACATTTTCAAAATAACTGCATTTATTATTTAAAGAATATAATAAATAGATGGGTTCAGCCTCAAAATTATTTCATGTAAATTAATATGTCAGAGGCTCTCATTGTTCGGTAATTCAACAAAAAATTTCTTGTCGTAATAATCATCTTATAGATTCATATTTAAAGATCAAATTGATATCAGTTCCAAAATGATCATGAAGTTTGATCAAATCTCTTTTGCTTGCACTATTACACAAATGGTAACTTAACTGTGTCTAAAGTGTATCAAAAAAAGTACAACTGTACTATGTTTGCCATCACTGGCTGAGAGCCAACTATATCAAATATATTTGTACGAATGCTGAGTAATGGAAAATTAAAATATAAAAAAGGTTATAAAATTGTTTTGAAAATCCAACATTGTCCAATTTAATGTTTAGAAAAAAATTTATGCTTCCAAAAAATTCAAAAAAGGTAAGAGTTTATATTCGGCTGTGCCGAATCTTATATACCCATAAATATACATATTTGAAAAAAAAACGTTAAAATGTTTGATATTTTAGATAAATATTTGCTATTGCTGATAACTTTAGGACTTGAAGATTGATATTTTATTAAAATGAAATAATTTTATTAATTTCTCAGATTTTTCATGAAGAATAATATAAAATTTTAATTAATGTAAATTTTTAAAATTGCTTTAATTTTATTTAGAATTTTATAGCAAATATAGCTGATATTTTAGACAAATTTGACCCTCCGTATGTTCATCATATTTAAAAATACTTGAAAAAGATCAATAAAATTTAATTGAAGTAAAAGTGACAAATGCATAAGCATACTTTTGAACATCTTCTGAAGGACTATTTAAAAAAATGTGTGACTCAAGGTTACCAACTTTGAGAAACCCACTTTACGCCTACGAAACCGAAAAAGTGTAAATCAACTCGAAAACAGCGCATCTCCAACTATGTAAAATTATCATTTCTAGAAAAACATTTCTAAACCACGGTGCTACTCTGATTTCGAGTTGAAAAATTTGCTTTATTCGAATATGAGTCCTTATAGCTTTCTGTTTATTTTTACAAAAGGAATTTGTCATTCAAAAATAATATCTTGTGATTATTTTTATATTATATTATTTCTTGATAATGGTGGCAGTTAGAGTTGTGACGTACCTAGAACGCATATAATTTATGGTTGGCTTTGTGAATTTGTGACTTTGAAGCAATTTTTATGATAGCATTACGAAATCAATATTTCTTTAACGTATTCCAAAATTGTCACTTTCGGAACTACTTGAAACTGGTTTCAAAACAACAATTGAGGAAATTGTTTTAATTCAATGATTCTAAAAGTAACTTTCGCAACTACTTTTACTACTATCTAAAAGTAGTTAACTAATCAAATCTGGCAACTCCCGTTCATATACTGTTCTAAAACTTTGAAGTCAAACGCACTATAAAATCGGGCACATGTTGTTTGCCTACATTTTTCTTTTTTTGAAGTTTCATTTTGTATACGATTAATTAATTTTCAAGTTGTTATATGAATTTATTCTTTTAAAATATTCTTTTGTTAAACTTTGTACAGACGGTTGTCAGATCTTACAACGGTGTCCGAAAAATGTTCAGAAAATGTCTAACAACCGTGTGAACTTAAAATTTTTGTTTTACAATGTTGTAAGAAAAAGCATTGACAATTTACCTTTTTTTTTTAACAATTTTTCAATGTCAGTACATTGCTGGCACATTGCTAGATCTGACAACATTGTATGATCTGACAACATTGTGTGATGTGACAACCGTCTATACATAGATGTACTCTTTAATAAGTTCTAATAAAACCACAACATGATAAATGGCGGTGGTTATAAAAAGCAAAACACATATTTGTAAAACAAAATTAAAAAAAAACAATTTTAAATTTTATAAATTTAGACATTAGATCTTGGATGCGTATAAGGGCATACAAACTAAAATATTTCCATATTCACCACAAGTTGAAAAAAAGAGTAAGGATATTTATAGGTTTATTGAGATACTATTAGGAAGTGATTCATATAAGGTCCACTAAAATATAAATAATTCAGAGTCAACTGATATTTGAAAATATTGATGTTCGATGCTTCCACCTCCTGATCTTGTCAACTTTATAAACTCATTAAAAGTTTTAAACTCTGTCTTTATTAAGTCCCAAATAAATTTATTTTAAAAATTAAATTTTCAATTAATGCAGTGAAATAAAAGCTACACAAAATACCGTGATAATAATGGCAAAAAAATGATAAACTTATAGTTTTTTAATACTCAACGTATTATGTTGGTTGTGTAGAGCATAAAAGGTTAAATTAAAAAAGCTTATAAAGGATTTTCTACAGAAAAACAACTAAACTTGAAATATAAATTGGTAAACACTGAAGAAAGGAGCGGAACAAAACAAAACAATTGTATAAATGTTCAAATGCATACGTTCTATATACAACATCTATGCACACAGATACTCCTAAACATAGATACATACTTACTGAGGCAAAAACAGACACAGAACAATGTTTACAAAGATGGTGATAAAACAATTCAGACAGCGACAACACCTGAACACCCCGTGTGCTTGTAGCATAAATAAATATTTTTAGAATTGTATGAGAAGGACAAAGCTAGTAGATCTTATTTTGAATAAAATACAAACTAAAGGTTAATATAAAATTCAGACATGTTCAATATCCAAAACCTTGATAGTTTTCTTATTTTCTTTTTTAAGGATACTTAAAATGAACATAACTTTGTTAAAGTGCTTTTAAATGAATTAATTTGGTAAACTTTTTTCTTAAAAAAGAAATAGCTTGATTAAAAATATATATATATTTAATTATATGTAAACAGAAACCAACAGATATTCTGTTTTAAAAATGTCCTTCAAATAGCTATATATATTTTAAAGAAAAATTGAAAACATTTCAGACAACCTGCGTAAAATGCACAATATCGCGACAACAGCAGTAATCCTCTTCCTAACTCATATTCATGAACATATGAGTTTTTGCATGTGTGAAACTCATATAATCATTATCAGTGCCATCATCATCATCACCGGCATCAGCAGCAACGTCGTCATTTTCTTCCATATACGCCACAATCAACAAGAGATAAATAAATCTACAAAAATGCGAAAAAATAAACAACAATGCTCTCGTAAATAATATTATACAAGTAGTCACGTACATATATACGATTTATATAAATACATATATGGTGTTTCATTAAAAGGTGTTTTTCATTTCTTTCACTGTAATCTTATTTTCTTTCAGTATTTTTTAAGTTCCTTCCCAGTAAAAAAAAATCGTGTTTTTTGAAGCACTTAAGAGATAAAGCGCATAATCGAGCGCTCTACTAAAAGCGCTCTTTTGAAGCAGTAAATGCTTACGAATAAAATATACAAAAAAGATGCTTTTTTAGTGCTGACAACGAAGAAGGTTTTAAAGCGAAAAGACCAAAAATGAAATTATAGCCCACAGATTTACGTATGACAACGAAAGTCAATTACAAAACGAATATCGCGCTTTTCAGTTACTATGAAATTTTCTTAAGCTAAAACATTCAGATAGAATTTGTTCTTTGATTGGTGTGCGCGAAGTGACGCAAAACACTTTAGGAAAGTGCATTATTTGCCTGTTTGATTAGGTTAAAAGAAGTGCTTATTGTCAGCAGAAAGTAGTCCTCCAAACCGGGAACACCTCATACAAAAATCATGCATCCTATCAGCAGGTTTGAAGCGATTTGAGGTATGAATTCATACATAAAACCTGCTCCTTTTGGAGCAAATTTTTTACTGGGTTCTTATCTTTTAAAACCGTTTATTTTTATGATATAAATTTAATTCTTCTGAATTGGAAATACATTTAACACGTCTTTATTTATTAAAATTTACTTAAATATATTGTATAAACTAAAAGAATTTACTTCTATTCACAATTTGGTAATACAGTTAGTTGTCCACTCAATCACTGCTTACGATAACTGGTTCTATTTCTTGCTGTCACTATCTTCTAGCAATTTCCAGCATTATCCAGCAAGAGCACTTCAAAGTGTTCCAGCAACAATGCGTGGCAATGTGATCGATGTTAAAACCAAATTTTAAAACAGTTTTAAAAAAGTTTTCCATTAATATACCTACCTATACGTGAACAATTTTGTTCAAACTTATCACTATACAAATTTAGTTTCCGCTAACATTTAAGTGCATTAAATTTAGAAAGGTGAAATTTAATACTGGTATTTAAAAGTTATGTACAATTAACCAAATCGGCTGAACCAGAAACATTTTTTATTTAAAATATAGAAAATTGGGATGACACAGCTAAATATAACATCCCTATAGGTTAATGCCTGTATTTACTGTCTAGTTATACTGCAGACATTTATAAATACACACATACGAGTACATCCAAAAATACTAGTAAAATTCATACACAACATTAATAAATGCACATGACACTTCCGGGCGTTTGTTGGTTTCCGTTGGATTATTGTTGTGTGTATGTATGTACAAGTTAATATCTATGTAGATGTGTATTGTGTGGATATGGGATATTTCATACGAAATTAAAAATTTACTTAAATATATTGTTACATTTTTACCTTTTAAAAACGTTAAATAAACCGTAGACTTTTTAATCGCAAAAAAAAAGCGTCTGGAATTTAAAAATTGTAACAACTCTTTATTTATCAGAAGTTACACAACAACAATATTAATAGTCAGTATATTCAACACTGGTGGCAATACGGCTTGACGTTAACTCAATTACTGCTTATGATCAACTCAACTCGTTATTAATAACTCTTAATACACAAGCGTCATCTTCCAGCAATTTCACGCATTATCAAGTGGAAGCAATTGAGAGTATAGTATACTACTTCGAGTAGGTCTACTGTACATACTCCGCAACAATGCTGACAACACCGTTGATATTTATACGATATGTGATGTTTGTTGAAACCAGCCGTTACCATTAACCGATAAGTTTTAATTGAAATGCAATTTCGTAACAATATATTATAATATTATCCTGTTGTTAGTATTCAAAATTATTATGCCCTATGTTGCATTACTATAATTACACTTGATATTTACAGGTTTTTAAAACGTGAAACAAAGTATAGTTAATTATCTCTTTAGATCTCTTAGAAATTAGAAATTGACTATTAATATTTTGTTAGTGTTTCATAACTATAAATACATTTTATGACAAACAAATAAGAATACTAGAAAAACAAAAGTATAACAGTTATTTATTCTTATTATGAAATACTCAGCAATTTGCTATAAAATGTTTCGAGGTTCGTAGATACCTTACTGATTTTTAAAAATTTCAAATTACAGTTTGTAAAAAAAGTGGCAAATGCCAAACAAATAAACCGGTGAAATGTTGTAGTAACAAATTTTGCAAATAATCAAGATTATTATGGTAAAAAAAAGCTATCTGAACACAATAGGGTCTTGGTCAGATTATTAATGAACGCGAGGTGAATGTGTCTAAGTCAGGCATAAATAGACTACTAAAAATTAAGTCCCAGACTTATTACTCGACAAAAGCTGTTGACTGTGCCAAAGCTATTTATTACTCTGCCTTAAAACTGTTGGACTTGAATTTTTCGATAAGCAAAAATTCAATTGTGATGGTCTTCACTGCGTACGTATCAAGATATTTCTTAAAAATAAATTTGGCAGAGGTGAAGATAGTATCTTTGATTTAGATTTTGCAAACACCAAAATAAATACTTCTGATTACGCTAAGTTACTAGATGAGAAATTAGTAACATTTTTGGAAAATAGTAATGAACACCAAATTTGTTTTTAACAAATCACCAAACAATGGGATGACAGATCAGAACCTCATTAAGAATATTTGTGGAATATTAAGCAGTCGGATTTATTCCGAAAATAAATCACATAAAAGAAGCTGTTATAGATGCTTGGAAATCTATATGTGAAGATATAAGAATAAATCTGGTGAAAAGTTTGCCTGACCGAAATTTAGAGTTGATTTAAAGAAAGCTATTTAAAGTTATTTGAATTTCAGTGTATTTATAGTTATGAAACAGTAATTCATTTCTTTAAAACTGTATAAAAGGTAAAATAAAAAAATAATTTTTTTTGTATTTGTTAAATAATATTTGTTGCTTAGTTCGTAGTTTCATGTTTCTTACATGTAGTTTCTGTTTTCTTCTTTTCTTTAACTTGCAAAGTTGTGAAACGTTTTATGTATTTATAGTTATGCAACGCACTATATTACAAAAATAATTTGGTGGAAAAATATTATTTTCACACTAAATTTTACGGATGCTAACGAAATGGCCCATATATTTTTGATACGGTTACAACACACTGTCACCAAAGGACATTTTCAGTTTGTTTATGGTTTTGTGACAGATATATGAACTGAAATGTTTAATAAAATCGATTATCACGAAATAAATTATTATTACAAGCATGGACAATGATTCAGATATTAAATTTCAGTTTACTATTTAAATTTGAATCTTTACAAACTAGTTAATATGGAAGGCTTCAGTGTACACTATTTTTAATCAGTTATGAATAAGGAGTTATTGCTTTATTAGTTTAGTAGATATAAAGGAGTTTTACTCATTATTTAGTTTTCATGTGGTATTAATTAAATATAATATACAACGCGTTGCATAACTATAAATACATAAAACTTTTTTCAATTTTTCTCATTAAGTTAAAGAAAAAGTAAAACAGTTGAACCTACTATTATGTAAAACGGACTAGAGAAAATACTAATTTTATTTTACTTCTTAAAAATGTATAAAGAATGTAATTTGTGATTCATAACTATAAATACACTGAAATTAAGATAACTTTAAATAACAATATTCAGAAAAAATTTTGACTTGAATAATGTGTTTTTCTTGAATCAACTGAAAATTTTCATTAGGCGTACTATTTAGCAGATTTATTCTTATGTATATCTTCAGATATAGAGTTAATCTTCTTTTATATTCTTTTATCTTTCATGTTGTCGTATTTTAGCTTAAATTTGACTGCTTAATATTCCTCAAATATTCTTAATCGGGTTCTAATCCGTTATCTATATGTATGTTTCGAAGACAATTATTCCTTTGGTGACGACTGGCATGTATAGGTGCGTTGTCTTGTTGAAAAATAAGTTGTTATTCATTACTATTTTCTAGAAATGGAACTAATTTTTCATCGATTGATTTCATCGAAGATTGATTTTTTCTGATCGGAAAAATCATCTTAAACAAATAAATGTTTATATTGCATTAATTGTTATAAATGCCCATGATGAAATCGAACAGTAAAATATTCGATATCAGTTTTACATACATACATACATACGTATGTGTATAATAGAATTAGATTAGTAGATCCGTACAAATCAATGCTCCTTATAAAGCAATAACATTTTATTTTCTATTTAGCTTAAAATTTATTTTTATGATAATTATGTTTTAATTTTTCCAGAACAAATGTATGCCTCAATTTTTTAGAACTAGAATTTGTTGTTAAAATATTTGATCACAAAAAATATCAATTTGTAACATTATAAAACAGTGATTAATTCGTAGTTTTGTTAATAAAGTGACACATATTTATTACTTTCCAATTTGGGTTATTATAAACAAAAAATTACATTGCATGATTCAAAAATAACTAGAAATTCATTCGTCTTCTTTCTCTTCCTCTGCTACATCTGGCTCATCTAAACAATTTCGCTTCTTTCCACCTTGTAAGTTAAAAAAAAATGACTGCGAGTCACGAGGAATTACATTCTTTTTGCACAAATTTTAGAGTTAGAAATGGTCGCAATGAAACTATTTCTCAAACAATAGTGTATATTATTATAAGCTATTTTATGAGTTAAAATTTTCGTAAATTGTATTTTTTCTACAAGCTAAAATGGAGTATAATGTGTATACACTATTATTCTTTTAACAACTTTGTAGGGGCAATTTCAAGTAAAATAGCGCATATGAGCTCACACTTATTGAAGGAAAATTTTGAACAAGAAATTATACACTATTTTTCCAACGACATTTTGACCCACTTTTTGGAAGTTGAATTTAACGAAATTTTGACCAGATATAAAATCAATGATCGAGATTGTAAATATGCAATAAAAAGATAATAGCGTATGAGCACAAGGTTTACATGGACAGCCAGCCAGACGGACGGACGGGCATCGTTAAATCAACTCAGAAAGTAATTCTGAGTCGATCGGTATACTTTAAGGTGGATGTTGGGCGTTACAAACATCAGCACAAATCCAGGGTATATTGGACCACTTAGGTGGTGTAGGGTATACAAATGTAGCTGTCTCTTTTAGAGTTTGGATTCTTTTCTTAACTAATTACAAGTTTGTCAGTATCATATTCACAGCTATAGTTTACAGTTGACAGTGTTTGAAATATGATATTATTTTAGGAGAATTTGAAATATTTATATTAAATACTACAATTTTCCTCTTAAAGTGGTTTTATTTATGTCACTCTGTAATATTGGATATATAGATACGCCCACTAAAAACATGTATGTATATAAATACATACATAGGTATTTACAATTTTACAGTGTGAGAATTTAAAAAAATGATATAAATCTGTAATTTGTTAAGTAAATTCAATTGCAAAAATAAAAAATCGGACAACACTGTATTAAATATTAAATAATATTTTTTCCCTGAAGATGACTAACAAAGTTGGTCGAAATATTGGAAATTAATAAAAGACAACAAAAATTAAAAACAAACAAGAGTTTTTATATTTTTAAAAATAAAAGAGACCTCAAGCCGAATTAATAAAGTAAAAAGCTTTTTAACAATATAAAAGGTCTACATAGCACATAAAAACTATCAAAAAAAAAAAAAAAAACTTCACATGCCTAGAGAAGAAACGTTGTTGAGCTTAAGTTTTGTATTTGGATCTCTTAAGCGCACCAGGGTCGGTGCCACAGACCCTTAAAGAGGGACACCTTTTTAACATCGATCGCAAATCTTTGTTTGTGATCCGATTTCAAAGATTATAGTATATATAAAGTCTACTAGTAGAGTACTAAAAAAAACTATACCGTTACTACCCAGTAAAAAAAAAATCTTGTTTTTTGAAGCACTTAAGAAAAAAAGCGCATAATCGAGCGCTCTACTAAAAGCGCTCTTTTGAAGCAGTAAATGCTTACGAATAAAATATACAAAAAATATGCTTTTTTAGTGCTGACAACGAAGAAGGTTTTAAAGCGAAAAGACCAAAAATGAAATTATAGCCCACAGATTTACGTATAACAACGAAAGTCAATTACAAAACGAATATCGCGCTTCTCAGTTACTATGCAATTTTTTTAAGCTAAAACATTCAGATAGAATTTGTTCTTTGATTGGTGTGCGCGAAGTGACGTAAAACACTTTAGGAAAGTGCATTATTTGCCTGTTTGATTAGGTTAAAAGAAGTGCTTATTGTCAGCAGAAAGTAGTCCTCCAAACCGGGAACACCTCATACAAAAATCATGCATCCCATCAGCAGGTTTGAAGCGATTTGAGGTATGAATTCATACATAAAACCTGCTCCTTTTGGAGCACATTTTTTACTGGGTATATATTATCTGATATAGTTGAGGAGATATTCGCATAAAAATATTTAATTTTTAACTTTTTTCTATATTGGCCAGTTAAATATAAATATAAAATTTTTATGGACGTTGTCGCACATCTGGGTCCTATAACTCTAGTTCTACTATACCGGTTATGCTGAAACCAAACTGCTTGGGAGAATTATAAACGGTTTCTTTGTAAATTTGCTAATTTTTGTTACGTATTTTTGACGTGAGAGTGTTTTACACAGGCAGACATACGGATAGACATACTGACGGACGTAGCTCAATTGATTTGGAATTTCATACGAATGTAAAAAATATTTTTTTTTATAATGGCAATGACTTTCATATTTCAGAAATGATGAGTTCTCATAAAACTGTCGTGTAATTTTTCTGTCTATGTTAAGAATATAAATAACAAAAAAAAATTATTACAATATTTTATTTTCTTTTTGTCAGTCAGTTTTTTCATATTGCAAATAACACATGATGATATTTTCATTTTCCGTTTTTTATAAAAACAAAAAATAAATAAAAACAAAAAAATAAAAAAATTATGGTTTTCTAGCAGATTTGGTGTCATATGCAAATATTCCATCATGTATTCCTATTCAGATAGGACATTGTACTGTCTCGCATGTGTGTGTATATGAGCAATAGACAGGCTCCGAAAATATAGATTTGCTTTAGATGGGCAGTATTAATTTTGCATAAACTGTTTAAATTAGAGGCTAATTAGAAAGCAACACCCCGTGTCGGAATTTGATTGAGAATTTTAAAATTTGTAAACAAAAATTTAGTATTTTAAATGAAATACAGTCGCTCACAGCTTCTCAGTGCATTTTTTTAAAGCTTTATACCAAAGAAAACTAACAGGAACTGAAAAAAAAGGTTTATTGAAAAAATATATATTCAAATTGAAAACACAAAAAACGATCGTTTATTCACGCCACAGATTATTTTATACGGGCATGTATGGAAATCTTGAAATTAAAACTGGCAGTTACAAGATTTAAAATTTGGCGTGATATGTAGATAGCCTATATTATCTACAACAGGGTATTTGGTATAGATGCGGCCAACTTTTGGGTAATACTCCGCAAAATATGCGACCACTCTATCAGTAGCGTTTTTTTAAATCGTTTTTATTAGAAATTTTGTGTTTCCTTATGCCTATTTTTAAAATTGATTAAAAATTTTCGATAACATAAATGCTTAGCGGTGTATCAAATGTATTCGTTATATATTAGCCATAATATCCAATTTGCGCAATTGTGCTTTGCATCGTTATTCTGGTAAAATCGAAAATCTGAACTTATACCCAAGTTCTCTGCGCTTTCGAATAGTTTGTCCTTCAGTATCTAAAGGCACCTAAACTTCTCCATGATTGTTTCAACAAAATTCCCAGTACCAGCAGCTGACATACAGACCCAAATTATGATCCTGCTACTACTAGACTTTACTGTTGGCTTTAGGTTTTCTTTATTGAGTTCTGTACTTGTTTTCCACCAAACAAAGATGACCGAATATCAAAATACAGATTGCTTGTTCTTTGGTGATTTTTGACTAACAGTTTCATCTTGCCCAGGTCACCTTCAACTTCAGAGGCCAGTTGTGAAGCTGATATTTGGATTTGCCCTTAATTTACATAAAATGTGTCGCTCATCGTGTTCACACATCCCTTAAAGAAAAGCATGGGGCCCCCATACCAACCTGAACTTAAAAAAACATGACTGCCGTGAGTACATTTTAATATTTCAGACCGAAAGAAATACAACCAATCATGTTTAAAGCTAAGGATTTTCAATAATTGAGCATTTTGTTTTATAACAACGCGCTCCACACTTTTCTTTAAAGGATGTGTGAGATTTTTTCCATTTTGATTTAAAAGTTTATGTTGTTTGAAATGTTCTTATTTTTTGGCTTTTAGTCGATATTTTTTAGTATTCATACGTGGTGCAACTATACAAGGTGAGTGCAAATCGACAACAAATACAACACAAAACAGGCATTTAGTTTGTGTAAAATAATGTACTACTGTCAAAAAAACTTGAAAAAGTATTACTTTTGACATAAGTAAATTGTAAACAAACTGACTTTGCACCATACAAGGTGAGTGCTGGGTTACTGCACTCACCTTGTATAGTTGCACCATGTATTCATATTTATTTTGTGTTCACAACTGATCAATATATTAAGGTAAGGAAAAGCGTTTTTTTTTATTTTTTTTTTATTTATTTATACATATAAAAACAAGTCTAGTTGAAAATTGTAGGACAAATTGCGATATCCATACAAAATTTAGCAAAAAAAAGTTTCATGCAACGAGAAGTCTCAAAACCATATTTTGTTTGCTTCGGCCCACTTCCGAAAATTACCTTAATCCGCATAAATATCGTATAGAACGACTATAAAATTGATGTACATATAAATCATCTTACCAAATTTCAAGATTTACGGTCCATATTTGATCGTAGCCCCCATTTAAGCTTCACTTTCGAAAATCACTTAAATGCGCATAAATCACTTATAAATATCACTATCAAATTGAAATTCCACAAAAAAAATTCATATACTTATACATACATATATATCGTCGTACATAATTTTATGTTGAACCGTTCCTAATAGGTCATAGCTCTCTTATGAGGACTACTCATTAACCTACATTAAGGTCCATATCGAACTGAAATTTTACACAGATCAGTTATAAATATGTAAAACTTCTACTATAGGCTTTCTGTCAAATTTAGTCCATAAATAGCCATGAACTCCCAAACAACGTCTACTTTTGAGAATAACCAAGAGGAGAAAATTTTGCTGCTTCAAAAAGCCAACATCAGCTTCCTGGGCTTTTTTGGTAGTTAAGTTATTGTGTGTCAAAGGAAATCTTTACATGCTACAGAAATACAAACAAAGGGCAGTTCTGGAAGAAAGAGATAAATATAAAATCTGACAATCTTTCCTCTAGTGACACCTCTGTATACTTTGTGGCATAACTGGAATATGCATAAAATTCTTGAAAATATTGTTATTGAGATGACATAAACTTTAAATAAATAAAAATTACGGTGCAATATTTTATGGGGCGATACCATAATAGCAACATAAAATAATTATCGTTACCCATAAAAATTGTAACAAAAATTAGTTTCCGAATATAAACTCTTACTTGTTTTGTTTTTTAGTTTTAATATATTAAAAAGTACACTTTGCAATAAATATTTTTTTCTGTTTTAAGCTCCAGTTAGTTTGCTTTCTATGAATCCTTGAAAATAATAAAATGAACTGCATAAAATAAGCTGTTAGCCACTGTATTTTATACTTTTGAAATAAATCTCATTGTATATAATTGTATGTAAATAAAGTGATCTGTCTAACAATGTAAAAAAATGAATTTCGAATTGAGATTTGCAAGGTTTTTGGCGTTTTAGCAAAAACTACTAAAGCATTGTTCTTATAAAATCTGGCCACAGTACAGAAGTTTTTTTTTTATTTATTTTTTAAAGGCAGGTCTAATGAGCAGCTGTTTCTTAAATGAATGTGTGAGAGTTTATGTAAATGTCTGCCTGAAATAGCATTTTCATAGTAATGTCATGCAATAATCATGGCAATTATGTTAAAATAATGCCACTGTCATACAAAATTTTATTGCCAACTTTCTACGTTAATGCCCTTTTTCCTTTTTTTATGTATTTTACGTATGTTATGTTTTGCGCTTTGCTATTCTCTTTAACAGTATTTTTATAATTTTATGTGTTTCTTGAAATTTGAATATTTTAAAGGAAATAAGAAGAAAATATAAATAGTGTAGTGGTAAAGTGGAGTAATATAATTTACATAATACTTTACAGCAGGGGTAAAATAATAAATTCACATACACTAGGGGAATACAATTACATTGTTCATATGTTCTGATTTAAATTTATGTATGTATATATTTGAGAAAAACTAAAACAATTAAATGAAATTTATATTAACGCAAGTTTATTAAATTCTGTTAAACATCTGTAATAATTTCGTTTCTACAATAAGTGGTTACGCTTTCCTTAGCTCCTTTGCCGATCCCAGTTTTCTGTTCTTCAAAAAGCATTTCATTATCTTTATAATATTTAATACTTTTCTTACGTTTTATAACCAATTTTTGGGCATCACTAATGTTATAGCAACGTTCGGCATTCACAAATTCGAATGTGGCTGTAGCAATACTATTGGCCTTCATCCAGGGTTCATTTAGAATCATTGCTCGACACTCCCTTATCTCATCTTGAGCATCCATAAGATCAGCTATGATTTCGTATAGAAATAAGCCAGTTCTTTTGGCTGACTTCAAGCGGGAAATGTGAAAGTTGGGTCCTCCATATGCTTCTAAGGTTACAAGGGATTTTTCTAGCACAATGGCAGCTTTTATCAATTGATCTCCTACAAGGGTGACTGTGGAAACATATGCCTTGGGAAATAAACAAATTTAAGCACCCATATTTATATAAAATTGTATTGTTGTAATTACCGGCCATTCAACGTTTTCAGTGGTAGCAATAATTTTATAATTTGCCATGTTTTTATTTAATAATTTAGTTTGTTAATGTTTGAGAATCTAAAAAGCAACTAAATACAAATGATTAATTGTTCTTAGGTTTCAATAAAACACTAAATGTTTGTTCTAAAAATATGCAACGTTTTGTGGTTAAAACAAATAGCATTGTAACTAGTTGGAGCAGTGTTGGCAAACATGGCACAATTGTATATTTTTTTTAAACATTTTAGACACAGTTGGTACCACGAGTTATTTGGTACAATTTCAAAATTTGGTATTTCAGATGAAATATGTAGATGCAATGAAATAATGCAGAGATTTTATTAAATTTTATGAACATTTTGGTACTGATATGAATTTTATCTTTAAATATGCATCTATAAGATGAGTATTACGACAAGAAATTGTTGATACATTAATTCACATTAAAATATAAAAATTCAAGTTTATATAGTCTCTTGTACAATACATACCAAAATACATAAATTTTAACTTTCTAAATAAGAAATCACAAAAACTATAATGTTAAACACAACTTGTGTTTAATACACTTTTCAATTCTGACTCGTCAAGGCAAGTATTTTTGGATGAGAAGAGAAAAGATAACAAAAGGGGTACAAACTAGACGGTACTAGTCAATTTTCTAATTTCATTTTGTTCATGTTGATTTGCATTAAAAAGTACGAAAACTGAATTGATGTGTGTAAATGAAATGACAAGTTCAAAAAATAGAATTGAACAGAAACTGGTCAGCTAAAACTGAAGAGTGTGAAACAAGACTTACAGTATTTTATAAATATATATTTTATTAATTCAGGTTAAATTACAGTTTAGTTTATTAAGTTCTAAATAACATTTTGAGTATGGAATACAAATCATCCATCATACACAGGTACTTATTTTTGATATTTAAATTTATTTGGCTGAATATTCTTTCGACGTTTTGTTAAAATAGAAGAAGTTTTTGTAGAATTTCCCCGTAGAAATTCAGAAATTGTTTCTTATAAAAATTTTAGTTCATGAACTTCAGCATTTAAAATTGCTTTTTATGTTTACAGACAAATAACTAATTTCTACTATCCTGACTCAATATTATTTGGAATTATTATACTTAAACTTAACAATTGTCAATAATTAAGAAAACACTACTATTACTTAGTTTTGTTTTTGAAATATGTCCTATTCTTCTTAATATTTATGATATTAAATGAGAAAAATAGTTGTTGTTTCAAAAAAAGAGAGAATTTGTTAACAAAAACATTAATAAAACAAACAAATAATTAAAAATATTAATAATTCAGAAAATCGCCACTTTCAATCAAATAAATCTTCAAATCGTTACATTGCTATTTTTGAAATGACGATAAATCACACTCATCAGTTCTGACTGTCAAGTCAAGTTATTTTTCAATGAGAAGGAAATAGAAAATTATCTTTTATCTTTTTCCTTCTCATTTAAAAATACTTGACTTGCCAGTTTGGGAGCTATGCATCGTTACCGTATTTAAGTCGTTCAATCTTAAGAGAGAACGAGAAACGAGCAACGACTGTTCAGTGTTGCCAGAAAATAAATTCTAAAATATGCTAAAACTTGAAAAACTAAGTGCTAAAATGTTCTACAGAAGAAAAAAAAAAGTGCTAAATTTTTTCAATGTAACAATACAATTTTTATTTCAAATGTTACAAATATAAATTATAGTTTTTTCTAATTTTGTTCATAACAATTGTTGACTTGTTTTAATAGAGTACATTTCATATATTAATTCAAAAATGTCCGTGTTCATTTACTTTTCACACCGAAAGAAATTTAGTTGAAATATTAATAAAAGTTATTTTTTATTTCTCCAAAAGTATTTTTTGGAAATTTGTTCGAGAAAAAATTTTTTTTTTATCAATGTCAATGCATTTCCGAGAAACAAAATGCTAAATCTAGCACTGAAAGTGCTAAAATGTCAACACTGATTTGGACAAACTCTTTTGTTGAAGTTGGTATACCAGGAAATGCTTCTTTTATGTCGTCCTTTCTCATGTATTGCAAACTTTTAAAAGTCACTTTGCAGTCTGAAACAAATAAATGCAATGTCCAATACGCATTTCTTTTAATATTCACGTTTCTTAATTGTTTATAAATAAATGTATATGACGGAGTACTTATCCTTAAGATACCTGAAAACAGACTCAATGTGAAACTCTTGTGAAAGGTTTTTTAACAATGTGTTGTAGGCGCACTTATAATAACTACTTCCCTTAAGTTCTGATCTTCAATTATGTATTTCTCTAAGTTCTGGTTTTCCATTATTTAATATTTATTTTTTCACTTTTATTAAACACGTGTTCTTCGGTCACCGTTTTACAATTTATGACACAACACTCTTTAATTATTGTCAAATTATAAGAACTAAATTTAAACTTTAAGAATATGTTCTTAAATTCAAGAATACAATCTTAAAATTAAGATTTCGTTCTTGAATTTAAGAATGTATTCTAAAAATTTACGATTACGTTCTTAAATTGAAGAATACAATCTTAAAATTAAGATAACATTCGTGATTTTTAGAATGCGTTCTACAAATCAAGAATTTATTCTTAAATTTGAGAACATAAATCTTACTAAAAATATTTTAAGATTGTAACTTGCAGATTTTTGTGTTCTACATTGAAGAATTTTTTTCTTAATTTTAGAATGTCATATTTCTACCAGTGTATTAATAGTTTTTTGTTATTTTTGTTGCCGTTAGCTTAGGATTTATCTTTATTTCCCAATTAATATTTAATTTTTCAACAATAGAAAGGGCCTGAGAGCGTCCGCTGCTTTACTTATTTGTAATATTTGTTGTTTTATTATCTTTGTCAATAATTTCTTTAATAGTAGAATAAGTTCTTTTGACTATTTCATCAATTATACGCTACCATTTGTTCGATTTTCTCAAATTTATTGTAATTTTACATTCTGATTCCATTAGTTGTTTTCGCTTTGGTGACATTTTTAAACTTAATTTCATTTATTTTAATTTATTAACTATTTTGACAACAACTGTTAATAAAATGATTTGACATTTTTTGCTACAGCTTCTTTGACATTTTAAATTTATTGTTGTTGCAAAATATTGCGTTATTGGTTTTCAAATCAAAACTTGTTAGTGATAAGCACTCACATTTAGAAGTAAAATATTAAAGACTAAATTTGCTTTTTGGGTTAAATTTATACGACTTAAATGATAAACAAGTTTAAATTTAGTGCTTTCAATAAGAATACCACAGGCATTGAGAATATATGTATGATTGTATTTTGATGAGCACTACCTTTCTGAATCCACTGTATATTTTACTTTATTGGTGCTTATCGTTGTCCAGTTTCAGTCCATTAAACTTGGTCCTCAAATAAAATAAAGATATTTAAAAATTAAACAAACTCGTCACTTAGGGTCCTTTTTAGAGAATGTGTTTCTAAAACGTTCATCTTATTATTTTGTTTCGAACTTTAATCAATAATTCTAAAACAATCATAACTTTGATGCATGTATTTATACCCTACACCACCATAGTGAGGATGGTATATTGGATTTGTGCTGATGTTTGTAACGCCCAGAAATATTGGTCCAACACCCACCTTAAAGTACACCGATCGACTCAGAATCACTTCCTGAGTCGATTTAACGATGTCCGTCCGTCTGGCTGGCTGGCTGTCCATGTAAAGCTTGTGCGCAGAGTACAGCACGCAATTTTGAAGATATTTCAATAAATTTTGGTGCGTGATATTTTTTCGGCCCAAGGAAGGATGGGATTGAAACTGGTGGAAATCGGTGCATTATTTCACCTGGCCCCCATACAAATGTCCTTCCGAAATTGGGATTTACCGATCATAAAACTTTGAATTATGCAAGTACACAAACAAATTTCATCGCAAATGAGTAATAACGGGTGGTTAAATTTCAAGGGCCAATGTTAATTTTGAATAAAACACAAACTATTTAAGAAATTATCGTAATTTTATTTTATTATGATATATTGGCATTACTCAATTATGTATGGAACAAAATATCAGCCAAATGGTCGCCGCGACCACGGCGGCACACCTCCATCCGATGGTCCAAATTTTCGATGACCCTGAGGCATAATGGAGGTTCTATGCCGTTAATGTGCCAAATTATCTCATCCTTTAGCTCTTGAATTGTTGCTGGCTTATCGACGTGCACCTTTTCTTTCAAATAACCCCAAAGAAAATAGTCCAACGGTGTCAAATCACATGATCTTGGCGGCCAATTGACATCGCCATTACGTGAGATAACACGGCCATTGAATTTGTTGCGCAGAGCCATTGTTTCGTTAGCTGTGTGGCAAGTGGCACCGTCCTGCTGAAACCACATATCGTCCACATCCATATCTTCCAATTCGGGCCATAAAAAGTTCGTTATCATCTCACGATAGCGAACACTGCCTGACCGGCCTCATTTTGGAAAAAATACGGCCCGATGATGCCGCCAGCCCATAAACCGCACCACTCTTTGTGGGTGCATTGGTTTTTCGACAATCACTCTTGGATTCTCATTCGCCCAAATGCGGCAATTCTGTTTATTGAAGAATCCACTGAGGACAATCAAATTGACCAAAAAAAATCACGAAGTGCACGATATGCATTTTGATTGAACGCCCATTTTCATAATAAGTCTGGATAACTTTAACACGTTGTTGGATTGTGTATCTCTCCATGGTTCAAATTGAGTAAGTCTGAAATAGAGAAATGTCAAATAAAATTTGGAAAAAAGCTTGGCGTTTAGGTGTGGTTCACATTCAACATCGGCCCTTACAATTTAACCACCCTTTAGATGAACCTAAATCACATCTACAAAGTTTGTCATGATCGGTCCATAATTAGTCGTAGCCTCCATATAAGGCCCACTTCCGAAAATCACTTTAACGACCATAAATTTCTTAAAAATGATGGTATTCAAATAAAATTCAACACAAATAAGTTTCATATATACAGAAATGATGGCACCTAATTTTATAATGGTCGGTCCATAATTAGTCGAAACTCCCATATAAGATCCTTTACGTAATTCACTTTAACCTCCATAAATATTTTAAAAGTATTTATATCGAGATAAAATTTAACACATATAATATTTATATTCACAGAAATCATTGCACTAAATTTTGGAATGATCGGTCCATAATAAGTAATGTCTCCCATATAGCGCTCGTTTTTGAAAAACTGTTTTATACATATACTGGGTGTAGAGTATTATATGGTCGGGCTTGACCGACTATACTTTCTTACTTGTTTTTTTTTTTTTGACTTAATGAAATAATAAATCAAGTAAAAAAAAACTTATTCATTCAGTTTCTTTTACAATTTCCTAAAGATATTATCCAACACAAAACTGCAAAAAGCAAACATTTCCTTTAACAAATTAAACATCATTTACTTTATGATAAAATAGGGCGAATGAGCGAGTGTTTGCAAGGCAATAACCACAAACACATATTTAAAATGACAAGCACTGTTGCCAGATAATTTTTGCGTGAAATTGTCAAAACTAGACATAAGAATCGGTCAAATCGGCAAAATATTTTTAAATTTTTTAAAAATCAGAAAACCGAAAATATATTACTCTTTGATGAAATTTCCAATTGTTATTAGAAAAAATGTAATCCAATATATAAATAATAGAAAATTCAATTGAATTTCAATTCACTACTGATGTTGTACATTGTATGATGCAACTATTTGATTGTGAGCACAATTTTGAGCAAAGTCGTATATTTGTTTTGTCAAGCCTTCAAATGCCAGAAGTAAAACATCAATAAAGATATAAAATGAAAAAGATTCCATGCAGCCATATCGTGTACATTATAGTGGTTCGCCTTCCAAACAAAAAAAAGCTGTGTCAGTAACTCCCTAGGATTAAAGATAACATAAAAATAATTCCAGAAATATTTTTTTTATTTTTTTGTCACGCCTTCAAATACCGCCCTTTTAGTATTTTGTTCACTGTGTCGCTATTTTTAGTATGATCATAACATTCCTTAATCATATTTTATTACCACGTCAAATTCTAGTCAGACAAACAAAAAAACATAATAGTTTTAATTTATTAACAAATTTTTATGATCAAAAATCGGCAATTGTGGCAACACTGACTACAAGCAAAAATACGAGACACAGCTCAGCTCTTCTATTAAAAATTTCCCTGACACAGTGCTTTGCGTCTTTCACTGAGGTCTGGTGACAAGTAATAAATGTTTGTCACAAAATTATCTAATTTAGTAAACATTTTTTTTCTGCTCCGGTTAGTATGTCGTCTGTGTAATAAAGGAGCATTTACATTTATTTAAGAAGAGAAATGGCGAATGCTGGTTTTCAGCAATGTTTTTTTTTTGTGTTGTTTGTTAAATAATTGTAATAAATAAAACAAAATAAAATTACACGAAAATGCATATTTGTGTCTTTGGAGGTAGGGAATTTCAAATAAATTGAATAATTTATTTTACTTCATTTTCTGCTGCAATACAAGAGAAAGTTTTTCAGTTTTTGCCAAATAATAGCTTTGTGTTTAAATTTTATAAGTTTCAAGTCAATAAGAAACTAGATAAGTCGAACAACACGTAGTACGTTATAATTGGTGGGGACTTTAACACAAATTATATAAATACTTATGTTAGCTGTAAACCTTATAATTTTAAATCGCTCAAATGTTAAACAACTTAAATAAATTTATTTTATTTTAAACTTTTATCTCCTTAATTTAGAAATTTAACCTCGCATTTTTATTTATTACAAATTTCATGCTTTCATAAATAATGCACATTTTCAAGAATTTAATTGTAAACATTTAAAAGTTTCTACTAGTATTCTTGTTGGTTTTTCAGCTAGTCATATAAACAGAATACCACTGTAGTATAAATTGTATTTGATAAATACATAAATATGTTTTCTTCTTACTCAGTTTGTGGTTAAACAATGCTACAAAAAAAAAATATTTTTTATTTTATTTGTAGCCAACAGCAGCAAAATTTATTTTTAGCCTGTAAATTGTTTGTGATATGAGTACGGATACTTGTACAAATTTAACCAAACACTTTAGCACGTTTCATAAACACATATAGCTATATATATATATACATATGTACATATATATATATATATATATATTTTATTTATTTATATTTTAAAAAGATGGCGAGGTTTTTTAGTTTGTCATCTCGTTAGCAACACATACAAATAATATCGTAGACCCAACAAGTATATATATTTTGGCTTCTTTTAAAATTCTTGCTCTGTCCTTTCGTCTGTTGCTTAGTTGGCATCCAGATAAACATGTAGGGTGCTAAAATTGTCCCTAAATATTTCCTGCCGCTGAGAAGTGTTTGATACTGAAAATGGGCAAAATCGGTGCAGAGTTATGTATCAAAATATAAGACAACCTCCAAAGCACCATATACTATGAGCCTCAAAAGTAAGTAAACACAACAAATTATTTGATTTTTTTAAAATAATGAAAATCCTAAAATCTATCCATCGATTGAAATTTAAAAGTTTCGTTTTGTTGGATATTTGGTTGAATAATAGATTCGGTTATGAAAAAAAAAATTTTAAGTTGAACTATACTGCTTTTCATAATCTTAAAAAAATCAAAAAATTCACTGGTGCTTACACACTTTTGAAGCTGTGTGTACATACATAATTTTTATTCCATTTTCAAATATTTATTCATTTGTTTGTAAGCTTTAAATAACTAATTCATTTAATAGAATGTTTGCTATTTAACAAAAGCACAAAGAATTGTTCACATAAAATCCGTTCGCATAAATAATAATATTTACGCAACAATAAAAAGCTATTGAATACATTTGAATACCAGAAATTTATACTAATTTAGTAATATAAGGTGTTTTTTTAGATCTATATAACTTTCAGTTGGCAAAACTATTTTAACTGGCGGCCATTTTGTCAGCTGTCAAGTGGTTTATGTTTAGTTTGGTTTGGTATTTCAACGTTAATAGAATGGCGCTTAAACAACGCTTCCAAATTGCGTAAATTTATTTTGAAAATCATGGTTCTGTGTTTTTTTTTTAGAGATATATAACTTAAAAATGGAATAAAACAAAGTTGTTTTTTTTTTAATTGTCATCAGATTTACTTTATTCGAGAGATAATCTTCTGGCATTATAATTTAAATATGACTTCTAGCATATGACTGGTTCGTACGCAGTCTAATATGGAGGTTCAATTTTTTATGATTTTTTCCAACATGGGTACGGGCAATAACGCGACAAGTGTGGCCCACAAGCCGCTGCAAACATAAATCACAAAAACATACTTAAGGAAAGCTAAAAGAAGTAACTAAATTTAATTTCCTCTTACAAAAATCCGTGTTTTTATATTGATAGATATAGTACAACATTTTCATCCACCTACCCAAGAATGGTAAGCTTTCCAGACAAAAAAAAAAAAAAGTTGTGTCAGTCATCCCCTAGGATTAAAGATAATGTAAAAACAATTCAATATATAATTTTTTTGCCACGCCTTTTAGTATTTTGTTTACTGTGTTTTGCTATTTTTATTTCGATCATAACATTTTGCCATGACTTTGAAAAATTCATAAAAAAGTATTTAGCATTATTATGGGTACGAACTGAGTTTTTAAAATCATAATTAGAATTTGAAAATAATTAAGGACAGGAAGATAGCAATTGCAGAGCCATGACACCGGTCTACAAAATGTTATGATCGGACTAAAAATAGCAACATATTGAACCAAAGACTAAAAGGGCAGTATATGTAGGCGTGGCAAAAACATAAAAAAAAATATTTCTGGAACTTTTTTTACATTATCTTTAATCCTAGGGAGTGACTGACACAACTTTTTTTCGAACCACATTTTGACGATTTGGAATACGTATGCAGTAAATACGTATTCCAAATCGTCAAAATTTTTTTTGTTAAAAACAATAATATCACACCAATTTAACTTTCCTTTGACAAACACCTCAGTATATTAACGCCATTCTATCTATCATCATCAATAAAAATTTTTGTTTAATAATCACATTATTTGAGATATTACTTAAAGGTATTTCAACAAATATAAACTTATTATGTTTTAAAAAATATATGTATATTTACAGTGTTAGGAATAGTCACCAAGTATATTTTTTCGGGATTTGTTTTATTTATTATATACGTATAAATTCATATGTATATACAAATTTATTTCACATGTAATAAATTAGATTAATGTACCGGAACTTTAAGTCGATTTTGCTGCAGTTTATGAACTCAATCATAACGCAATGTGTGTATGAGTAAAATTATGATTACAGTGAATCATATTTCATTTCAAAATGTGTATCTCTCTTTTTTCTTTTGTTTTGTGGAATTTAAGAATATGAACAGAACAGAATAAAAAAAAAACGCCTTAACCAACATTTAATTGCAGAAATATGAGTATAAATAAATACAGGGTCCATTGTACTAAGCACACCGTAAAAAACATATTGGAGTTATGGAGCAAAATGTAAGACAATCTTATAAAGTTGATATTGTAAAATTTTCACTCTTTATTCCCATAATAAAAGGAGAAACTCTGTTGAATATGGCAAGAATCAGTTCATGATTTCTCCCATTCACCATACAAAATCACTTAAATATGCATAAATATCTCAACAAATATTGATTTGGAAACAAAATATTACACAGTTAAGTTATGTGTATAAAAAAAATCAAACCAGTCTGACCCTACGGTATACAACTTTGGGGAACAGCTAGTAATTCAAACATAGAAATTCTCCAAAGATATCAGTCTAAAATATTAAGAATAATTACTGGCGCTCCATGGTTTATGAACAATAAAAATATTCACCGTGATCTTAACATATCTATGGTTAAAGAAGAAATTACCAAAATCTGTGATAGATATTTACAAAGACTTAGCAATCACTCAAACCTACTTGCCATTAATCTCTTAATTGATAGCAACGAAATAAAAAGACTGAAAAGATATCACGTACTTGATCTTCCTTTTAGAAAGTAAGCTTTATATTTTACTGAACATTATATATTTGCACTAAACTAATTTATACAAACAAATTTTGTTCTTTATAATTGGGCTGGAGCTCAATAAACTAAGTTATTTGTAAAATTTAAACGATTTGCTTAATGTTTCTTTAGAGAATAGATCGCAAATGAAAAGGAAATAAATAAAAAAAAATAATAAACAAACACAAACTGCGAAGTTTTTGGCTTACCTGCAAAAAAAAAACCAGAGTCTTTGGCTCCCTTTGACTAATAGTCCGGCACTCTATCGCCTAGTCTATCGGGGCACTCAAAATATGTATATGTATATAAAAAAACTCCGCACAGAATTCAATAAAGATCTACCACCTCCGAAAAACACATTAACCTACATATGTACATATTTATCTTATAAATAAATATCGATATAGGAATAAATCAGTTGCATGTGTTAAAATTGGCCGTAGCTCCCATATAAGATCCACTTAAAACTTAGTAATATACATACATATATACTTTTTTGGCTACAATACAATACTTCGATGTATGTCCTTATGAAGTTCTATGTCTTATAATCTATCGATCGATCTTGCTATAACGGTATGTCCGCAGAGTTTTTAAAGAAAATATTATTTGCCAGGACCGCTTTCGAAAATCACTTTAACAAACATAAATTTCTTACAAATGTTGGAATCCAAAATTAATTTCAGCTCAAATAAATGCATATACGGGATCCCTATAGAAATCTAAGACAATCTAGCTATGGCCGTCCTTCTATCTACTTTGTATGTATTAAATATAATAACAAATATATGTATATGTATATATTTGTACTATTATCAGATGCAATGATTTTGAAATCTTTGATGTAAAAAGAATGTTACCTTTCTATTTCTGTTTCGTCAATTGTATCTTATTATATTTAAATATTTTCATCAGTGTATTTTGCATAAACTTTTTGCATGCAAAAGTTTTATTCTAATATGAGTGTGCTTGTGTGTGTTCGTGTTATTTCCACTAGATGTATACTATACATATGTATGTAGATATTACGAATATTGTCTAGATATCAGTTTTAATTTGTTTGCATGTATGGGTTTAATTCAACAAACAAAACTGTTGAAACAAACATATACGAGTATAGTGCTAGGATATACGTCTGTGTATTTGGAGCATACAGGATTATTCATACATACACTATGTTAATTGCTACTGAAAGTAAAGTGTTGTAGTGTTGGTTCCTATTGCCTCAAGGAATTGGGCTTATGCGTGTAAAAACAACAACAACAACACACACACTTACATAAACTTGAGAACACAAATGCTCACATGCAGGGCGCACATGCACAAAGCCCAGCAAACTATTTTCGTATTTATGTTTCTATTGCAGTTACATTTAAAGAATTTATCAATTTATATTTTTCAAAACATTTAGTTTAATTTTTTTATGAATGCAAATGAAAACTTTTTCACAACAACAAAACAAAAAGAACTTTTAATAAATGCTTTAATAGTTTTGTGTGTATGTAGTTAAATTCAAATCTGAACTGTTGTAAGCTCAACAATGCATGACATGTTTTAACTGAAATTCTACGTTTTGGCACAATTTAAATGGGTTGTATTAAATAAATTTATTTAGTTTGTTGTTATGAAAGTACAATGTAGTTATATCTCTGACTATAACTTATTCTAAACGTTAGTAATTTTTAATTAATTTATTATTACTGTAATAATTTAAAGAATACAATTGTAAAGTAATTTTGGGTATTTGGAAAATTGGAATATATATAAATTCACAATATTGAAGTGCTCCATATAGGATGGCTACGATCAAATTTAAACCTATATTTTGAAAATCCAGTCCAGTTGTAACAATATTTTTTGTACTACATTTATTTAGTTAATATATTCTTCGGAGGTGGGAGCTGCGATCAATTTTGAAACCATATTATTAAAAATCGGTGCGACAATTTATTATGTGCGTCTAATTTCAACTTAAGTTGTCCTTTATATAGGTACTATTGTCCAATAAAAACCGATCCAAACTAAAGACTTCATGTAAAGTCTCATGCCTGCTGAGTTTTGTATGGATACTGTTTAGGCACGAAAACCCTATAAACAAGGGAAGTAATTTTATCGTACGGTAACACTGCAACTGCAGTGTTACTCGTTGCTTTTGTCTTTCTGTTTCTCATACCGACAGACAATTGTGGTGGTGGTTTTTAAAACCACACTCTCTTTTTATCAAACCATTAAAGAAGACACAAGCAAGTGTATCAATCACATTAAATTGTTTAGTGAAACACTATATTTAATTATTTGTTTTAGTTTTACACATTCCTATGGAATGTTATTCATTTAATAAAAAATTACTTTTTTATAATAAACAAAAAAAACTTATTGTGGTGCTGTTATTACTTTTTTGATAAAAATTACACACAGTGCAGATTCCTTTATATATAATTTATAATATAATAATTTATTGAAAGTGTGACATAGAGCTTAGAACTCTATAAATTGATTGTGGTTTTAAATAATTAAGATTAAAGACGGATAACCATTAAAGGACAGTGATATTTAAATCTATAACAGTGATTCCTGAAGATAAAGAAGGAATTCAAGTGAACCGTCTAAACCCAGTAGTGTCTTCCTAATGTTGTTTTGGGGTTTTTTTTTAAAGCTGAATTTAGAGCGCTAACGTATTATAGAACAGATTGAAAGGATTTCACTTCCGCACACCATACGTATTGGGAAACCAATTGCAGCGTCTGCTCAGCCCTCCATTTGGTTCAACTACTTGGACACCTCCATCATCCATATTCTCCAAGGAATACGGTGACTCATCCGCATCATTCCCCTCTTCCAGGAAGATAGGTAAAGCCTCCACAACATCACCATCACCCTACAATCAGCACAAGCAACAAATCGTAAGTCACTCCTACTCTCATTATATATATATTAAATTACATACCCCACATATACCCGTGTACCCATACATTTTGGTCCTTCGAGCCGGATACTGGGTCATCCATAACCCAGAGACTCCCCTCCCTCACCTAACCATTAGGTATTAACTCATACCGGGCCATCCATAACCCGGCGTAACCCCTAAACAAAATATTAATCCCAACATAAATTATGGTTTTATAACCAATATTATAGCTATATTGTTTTAAATGCGTATCCATATGGCTTTAATATTCCCCCGCAAATTATAGCCATTTTCCTTTCTTTCGCGCAAAAAATATATGTTTATAATATTCCCCCCAAAAATTATAACTATTTCGTTTCGTCCCGCGTATTTATACGGCTTATAATATTCCCCCGCAAATTATAGCCATTTTCCTTTTTCCGCAAAATAAAAAAAAAAAAAATATATTGTATATGGTTATAATTTTTCGCGAAAAAATTGTTAGATTACCCCCCTTACCATTTCTAACTTATTGTGTGTACACTTAGTCTTGATCCCGTTACAAATTTGTGTCCCATTGTAAGTATGCATAATCAATCTTTCAAAAAATAAAAATTGCCGTTTTAACAAAAACAACAACGTGTTGTAAAGTGCACATTTTGTTGTCCCTTATTTGCGCTTATTTATCATACGGTAAATTAACGCTTCAACAAAAAGGGAACCACAAAACGTCAGCATCTTAATATTTTGTTGTTCACTTGTTGTGCATTTTTATAAAACGAGAGACCTAACGGTAGTCTGAAAAAGAACAATACAAAATACCGCATCAACATAGTGCCTACTTGTTAATGTTGTTGTTGTATTTTCTTATACAGACATATGAAATACCTATTGGCATTTTTTGTAAGTTTCATACAAAACAAACAAAAACCAAATACCATAGTTATTTCATAACAAGGCAGATTTACATACATACATACATACAGACTCTGCCTTTTTACTGTTTCTGTATTCTGATGATATTTTGTGTGTTCTTGAGTTCTATTTTTCATTTACTCATCTTATGTACCAACGATTCCCTACACTTTATTAAACGAGAGACCTAACGGTAGCCTCACAATAAGAAAAAATACCAACCACAGCATTGAAACGTAGTGCATATGTACTTGTTGTTGTTGTATTTTGTCTTATACATGCATATGAAATACCTATTGGCATTTTTTGTAAGTTTGATACCAAGCAAACAACAAGCGAATACCAAAAGTTATTTCGTAGCCAGGCAACTTTACATATACACATACAACACATGCAATTAACTTACATATTTTTTATTTTACTTTGAAGAGTCAAAGTCAGTAAATCCCCATACACATTGTTTGTGAGCGTCATATAATTGTGTCTTCTTTACATCACGTATTTCTCAATTCTCTCCCGTTTTGTTTTTTTTCTCACATCTCTTTCTTATTCTCTCTCAATTGTTTTTGTCTCTACTCGATCAACTCGTTGTTTTTTTTTATACACATTATAGATACCAAAAGAAAAAAGGGCACATACATATTATACATATATATGTACGTATTTATATATAACCTATATATATGAAAGAAAATAACTAGGTCAGTGGGACAACAGCTGATAGGTAAATAAGATTTTATATACTATGTCTTCGAGGGTCGTTACAAAATTATCACAAAAAATAAAAATATTCTAGTACTCAAAATAAAATTTGCTTTACATATACCCAAGTCGCTTTACGAAGCGCAACTGAAAATTTCTTTCAATTTTCTTTTACATATACCCAAGTCACTCTTACGAAGCACAACTGAAAATTTCTTTAAATTTTCTTTTACATATACCCAAGTCGCTTTACGAAGCGCAACTGAAAATTTCTTTAAATTTTCTTTTACATATACCCAAGTCGCTCTTACGAAGCACAACTGAAAATTTCTTTAAATTTTCTTTTACATATACCCAAGTCGCTTTACGAAGCGCAACTGAAAATTTCTTTAAATTTTCTTTTACATTTACCCAAGTCGCCTTTTTATGAGGCGCAACTGAAAATTTCTTTAAATTTTCTTTTACATATACCCAAGTCGCTTTTTACGAAGCGCAACTGAAAATTTCTTTAAATTTTCTTTTACATTTACCCAAGTCGCCTTTTTACGAGGCGCAACTGAAAATTTCTTTAAATTTTCTTTTACATATACCCAAGTCGCCTTTACGAAGCGCACCTGAAAATTTCTTTAAATTTTCTTTTAAATTTTGCCCAAGTCGCTTTTACGAAGCACAACTGAAAATTTCTTTAAATTTTCTTTCACATATACCTAAGTCGCTTTTACGAAGCGCACCTGAAAATTTCTTTAAATTTTCTTTTACATCTACCCAAGTCGCTTTACGAAGCGCAACTGAAAATTTCTTTAAATTTTCTTTTACATATACCCAAGTCGCTTTACGAAGCGCAACTGAAAATTTCTTTAAATTTTCTTTTACATATACCCAAGTCGCTTTACGAAGCGCAACTGAAAATTTCTTTAAATTTTCTTTTACATATACCCAAGTCGCTCTTACGAAGCACAACTGAAAATTTCTTTAAATTTTCTTTTACATATACCCAAGTCGCTTTACGAAGCGCAACTGAAAATTTCTTTAAAATTTTCTTTTACATATACCCAAGTCGCTTTTCCGAAGCGCAACTGAAAATTTCTTTAAATTTTCTTTTACATATACCCAAGTTGCTCTTACGAAGCACAACTGAAAATTTCTTTAAATTTTCTTTTACATATACCCAAGTCGCTTTACGAAGCGCAACTGAAAATTTCTTTAAATTTTCTTTTACATATACCCAAGTCGCTTTACGAAGCGCAACTGAAAATTTCTTTAAATTTTCTTTTACATATACCCAAGTCGCTTTACGAAGCGCAACTGAAAATTTCTTTAAATTTTCTTTTACATATACCCAAGTCGCTCTTACGAAGCACAACTGAAAATTTCTTTAAATTTGCTTTTAACGTTGCTCAAGTCGCCTTTTCCGAAGCGCAACTGAAAAATTTCTTTAAATTTGCTTTTAACGTTGCTCAAGTCGCCTTTTCCGAAGCGCAACTGAAAATTTCTTTAAATTTTCTTTTACATATACCCCAGTCGCTTATCGATACACACCTTAACCATGTCTGCTATAAAAAACTTAGTTCGTTATTCGGATCAAGTGGTCGAATTTCAAAGCTACTTTGATGGGCTCGCGGTAGAATCGCACTCGCGACACACTTTGAAGACACAAGAGAAACAGATCCAAATCCATTGGTCCAGATTTGAGTCATCTTACGAAACCGTTCTGGAACAATACGATTCTATCAAAGATGAACTCGATTACGACACCCTCAAAGGACGTTATTACGCCACCTTTGGCGCATATACCGCTGTCGTCGCGAGAATTCACGAGCTCAACGAAGATCTTCAAGCCAAGGCTAAATTGGTTTCTCCCTCCACCGACACCTCAGTCGATCTAACCCCTCACATTTCATTGCCCCCTTGCGATACCGAAATTTTTCATGGAGATTATCAATCTTGGCCCACCTTCCGTGATATGTTCACAGCTCTTTACCGCAACAATAAACGTCTATCACCGGTCGAAAAAATGTGTCATTTGGTAAAAAAGACGCAGGGTGAAGCGCGCGAACTTTTGAAGACTTGCCCTATGACAAACGATGGGTTTAACATGGCTTGGCAAAATTTGGTTAATCGATACGAAAATAAGCGCATATTAGTAAATGCCCAGTTAAAGCTGCTGTTCAATCTACAACCAATCGTGAAGGAGACGAGTGCTGATCTGCGACAGCTACAGCGTGCCATCAACGACTGTATCACGAATCTGCGTTTGCTACAGATAGAAGCCGACAATTGGGATGTCATTTTCGTGTATATTTGCTCCACCTGTCTGCCCGAAACCACACTAAGTTTATGGGAACAGTCTTTACCGCGCTCTACTGACTTGCCCACGTGGAAAGCACTGGATGAATTCTTGTCCTCGAGATTCCAGACTTTAGACTCGGTCGCAGATATTCGGTCGACATTTATAAGCTCACATTCCCCAAAACCTTCTCAATCGGCAAAATCTCATAAATCAAACCACTCATTAGGATCCAAGATTAACAGCTACCAGACTAATGTCTCCAATGACAAGCTTGGCAAGTGCGATTTGTGTACCCAATATCACCCCCTTAGATTTTGCTCAATTTTTCTACAGATGTCAATTGAAGAACGCTATACCGAGGTGAAGAAGCAAAATAGGTGCACTAACTGCTTGGGAAGTCATGGAGCGAAAACATGCCCAAGCAAATTTGTTTGCAGGGTGTGTAAAGGAAAGCATCATACGTTGCTTCATCGAGTGGAACAAAGAAACGCAAGTACTATTCCGGTCACAAATACCCCAGTTAGTAGCACCACTAACCCCCCTCGTGATTTGGATTTCTCCCCCTCTACATCGGCACAGGCAGCAAGTAGAACGCTGCAATCCTTTTCCACTCAACTCGAACCCACTACTCAATCAGTTATTCTAGGTACAGCGTTAGTTGACGTTTTTAATAATGACCTCAAGTGCACTGTCCGCGCACTAATCGACTCCGCCTCAGAGACCTCATTTATTTCCAAAAAATTACAAAGGCATCTCGGCCTTCCTACTCGACAGTCAACAGTTCAAGTCCACGGTTTAAGCGACACCGTGACCGCCACCTCAACCCAAAGCTGTCATATAAGAATTGGGTCGCCAATTGATAAGTCATTCGAAACTTATTCCGATGCCTTAGTCATAAATAGGCTTACTGGACAGCTCCCCTACTTCACGTCATCAGAATTACAAAATGACCATTTTTCCCACTTACAATTGGCAGATCCTTATCGCCCCACTTGCTCTGAAGTTGAATTACTTCTCGGTGCGGATGTTTACCCGAAAATACTACAAGACGGTCTCCAAAGAGACACACATCAATCTCTGCTAGCACAAAGGACAGTTTTCGGCTGGATAATAACGGGAAAGGTACTTGCAAGTCCGTGCCAGAAGGCAGTGTTATCATTTTTTAACACGATAGAGCTGAATAATCAACTTCAACGGTTTTGGGAATTAGAGGACATCCCGAGGAGAAAAACGCCCTCCCCGGAGGACACATACTGCGAAAATTTGTACAAAGCTACTACATTCCGTAATAAAGAAGGTCGTTATGTAGTTTCACTCCCCTTTAAACCAGAATACCCCGAAAAATTAAATATTGGCCCCTCTCGAAAAATTGCGTTCTCCCAGTTTCTACGAAACAAGGCGAGATTAATCAAAAACCCCAAGATGAAAATTGATTACGATAAGGTAATCACGGAGTATTCCACTCTAGGTCAAATGACCAAAGTAACACCCATAAATGGTGATAGCGGCAACTACTATTTGCCCCACCATGCTGTCTTAAAACCCGACAGCACCACAACAAAATTGCGCGTGGTATTTAATGCCTCAAGCCCCACATCTAACGGCATAAGCCTTAATGATCTGCTTTACCCTGGTCCAATCCTGCAGGCAGATTTAATGATTCTAATTTTGAGATGGAGATTTTTTCGCTATGTTTTCAATGCGGATATAGAAAAAATGTATCGTCAGATCTTGGTGCACCCCACACAAACCCCTTTTCAACGAATTTTGCATCGGAATTCTCCGAATGAATTACTCCAGGACTTTGAATTGAATACAGTCACCTTCGGAGTGAACTGTGCCCCCTATCTAGCAATTCGGACCTTGTTAGAACTTGCCCAAGAGAACGAAACCGCCTATCCTGAAGTTGCCGAGATTTTGCGAGAGTATATGTATGTTGACGATGTCCTTTCGGGAGCCCATACAATATCGTCGGCAATCAAATCTCGTGATGAACTCATAAAAGTTATGGAAACTGCGGGGTTTTCTCTACGAAAATGGACTTCCAACCACGATCAGGTATTACAAGGTCTGCCGCCAACACACTTGCTGGGTGAAGAATTCCTTCAGCTGTCAGAATCCAGTATCACAAAGACTTTAGGACTTCGGTGGAATGCGGGAAACGATCACTTCTACTTTCAACTCAAAGCTAACCCGAACCGGGAATTAACCACCAAGAGATGCGTACTCTCCGAAATTGCCAAACTATTCGATCCCGCAGGATGGCTATCTCCCAAAATTATCGTTGCAAAAATGATAATGCAACAAATATGGAAAGACGGTACTGACTGGGATGAGGATTTGAACCCCCTTACAATGAACAAGTGGCGCGAATTCCTCGACGATTACGTCAGAATTGAGGAAGTTAGAATTCCCCGGTTCATTGACTTCGACCCATCCTATGAAATTGAATTACACGGTTTCTGTGATGCCTCGGAGAAGGCGTATGCCGCCGCTATTTATATCCGCTCTGAAAACCAAGGATTAGTCAGTAGCCATCTGTTAGCCGCCAAATCGAAAGTTGCCCCTGTTAAATTTGTCTCTCTACCTCGTAAGGAACTTTGCGGAGCAGAATTGCTTGCTAATATGATCGATTCTATTACAGCTCAAATAACCCTCAAGCAATATAAACTCTACTTATGGACGGATTCTACAATCGTACTTGCTTGGCTGAAAAAACCAGCTCACAAATGGAAAACATTCGTCGAAAATCGAATTTCATCCATAATAGAAAAGGTAGGAAAAGACTCGTGGTCCCATGTCGACTCAAAAAGTAACCCCGCCGACTTGGCGTCCCGTGGTACTACCATACATGAATTAATATCGAGTGAGTTATGGTGGTATGGGCCCGCGTGGCTAAGGAGTCCCCGTTCAGATTGGCCATTAGATAGACAAGAATATGAAACACAAGAAGAAGCTAGACCAATCCACGCGCTCACTACCTCCATACAACAAAATGACATTCTGGAAACCTTTTCAGATCTACCACGGGCATTAAGAGTCATATCATATATTTTCCGATTTTACACACGAATCAAAGCCAAAAATCCAACAGAAAACATAAAGGGAACAGCGCTATCACCCAGGGAAATAATCTACGCAAAGAACCGTCTAATCATAGCCTGTCAGAAATATCATTTTTACGAGGAATACGTACAGTTATCTATGAAAAGACAACTGCCCCGAAAAAGCTCCCTCTTAGCTCTTAACCCCTCTCTAGATTCCAACGGAACCATGAGAATAAATGGTCGTCTGGCGGACTCCCCTACTCTAAGTTACGATGAACGATACCCCATTTTATTGCCTTACCATGCGCGCTTTACGAGATTGTTTCTCAAATATCTCCACCAATATTCCCTACATGGTCAAAATGCGCTTCTATGCCGCTTGACCAGATTGCGTTATTATGTCCCCAAACTCAAGACTCTCATAAAAACAACCCTCTCCCAATGTGTAACATGCGTAAAACATAAGCGTCAACTCAGTCAGCAAATAATGGCTGCATTACCCCCCGAGCGTTCGACTTTAACGCGCGCCTTCTTTTCCACTGGAGTCGATTTTGCTGGCCCTTTTGACATCAAATCCTATGCCGGTCGTGGCTGCCGAGTAACCAAAGGATATGTGCTAGTCTTCGTGTGTTTTTCCACGAAGGCAATCCATCTCGAGGCTACTGGTGATATATCCACTCAAGCCTTTCTAGCCGCCTTTGCTCGCTTCTTTTCGCGACGAGGAACACCTCAGGCTATGTATTCGGATAACGGCACTGCCTTTGTTGGCGCAGCTAACATCCTAAAAGGCGATAACAAGCAATTCCTTTCAATGATCCATAAGGGCCTTCTCGCGCAAGACGCTTTCAACCCCGTTGAATGGCATTTCATCCCCCCTGGCGCCCCTCACATGGGTGGCCTTTGGGAGGCCGGCGTTAAGAGTTTCAAAACCCACTTCAAAAAGCTTAGCCAGAACCACAATTTCACTTATGAAGAATTCAGCACCATGTTGGCACGCATTGAGGCGTGCTTAAACTCTAGACCCTTAAGTCCCATGAGTGAAAACCCAAACGATCTGTGCGCTCTAACGCCAGGTCATTTTCTCATTGGCACCCCACTCTTATCCCCACCAGAACCCGATTTCTCAAGCCATTCCATCGGCTATATCAATCGTTGGCAAAAGCTTAAGGTTCTTCATCACCAGTTAGCCCGTCGATGGAAGGAAGAATATTTATCCGAACTCCACAAAAGAAATAAGTGGAAGTACCCCCATCGAAACTTCGAAATCGGCGACCTGGTTGTCATCAAACATGACAATTTACCCCCCAATCAATGGCGTCTCGGACGTATTGAGAAAATATTCACTGGGCCCGATCATCGAGTCAGAGTAGCTGAAATACGCACAGCTAATGGCGTCGTCACGCGCCCCATTGTCAAACTCGTTTTACTCCCCCTTACGTCGTAGCAATATAATTCTCCCCCTTTTTTCCTCGTTACAGCAAACATGCCTCCCAGTAGCCAAGTCGCCACAATTGAGAAAACCAGCCAGGCGGAGAGACCGCGCTCCAAAAGCCCCGATTGCCGTCTATGCCAAAAGGGCCACCCGCTGCGCAAATGTCCTAAATTTCTAAAAATGACGGTCTCCGCCAGGAAAGATGCCGTGGACCATCATCGGTACTGTCGCAATTGCCTCGCACACTCCCACAGATTTGCTAACTGCCGCAGCAAAGAGCGCTGTCGTGACTGCAACGGTCCTCACCACACCCTTCTTCATCAGGCCGAAATAACCCGAGCCAACTCTTACCTGAGCCGGGCAGCCGACACCACTGTCACCCCCACTGTTATCATTCGAATAAAAATAAAAAATGATTGGCATCCAGTACGAGGCCTAATAGACCCCTGCACCCCCACGAGCTCCATAGCCGAATTTATTGTGGAACGGTATCATCTACCGTTTGAGAGGTTTGATGTCGACAAGTGGTGCCAATTCACTTTTCGGAGCCGGTTTGAAGAAGACCACGGGAATTTCACAATACGAGCCCGAATTAATACCGACCTGCCCGTGGAAACATCAAAAAAGACCTTGGACCGCAGCGTGAGTGACACATACCGCAATTTGAGGCTGGCCGATCCTGACTTTTTTGAAAGCCATTCAATCAACTTCATCCTGGGAGCGGATATCTACCCCCGCATGATCCGAAGCGGCATTCAGGTGGCAAACATTGGTCCACTCGCTCAGGACACGGTCTTAGGATGGGTCCTTATTGGAAAGTTCGGGGTGTAATAATCTTAATTTCAACCAGATCCATCATTTTATTGTTTTCTATATAATTAAAAATATGAATATTGAATCACCATAAAAAATTGCATTTTCCCTGTATTATACTTACCTCTTTTTTTATTAAAATTACCCCATTGTAAAATTATACACATATATTTACTTATCTCACTTACCTACAAGGTTAATTATACATATATCTACCCTATTCCCTAAAAACTGAATTCTCCTTGTATTATATTTACCTCTTTTTTTATAAAAATGAACTCACTGTAAAAAAAAAAAAATCACTATAAAAATTGAATTCTCCTTGTATTATACTTACCCCTTTTTTATTAAAATTACCTCATTGTAAAATTATACACCTATATTTACTTATCTTACTTACCTACAAATTTAATTATACATATATCTACCCTATTCCCTAAAAATTTAATTCTCCTCGTATTATACTTACCTCCTTTTTATAAAAATGAATTCATTGTAAAATTATACACAGATCTTTACTTATCTTACTTACCTAAAAATTTAATTATACATCTATACCTACCCTATTTCCTAAAAATTGAATTCTCCTTGTATTATACTTACCTCTTTTTTTTAAAAAAAAATGAACTCATTGTAAAAGTATATTATACTGAATTATATACATACATTTACTTTACCTTACTTATCTAAAATTTAATTATACATATGTACCTATTTCCTAAAAATTGAATTTTTCTTGTACTTTTTGTGAATTTTTATAGTTATACTATTTTTACAACATTATCATAGTGATTTTCTATTTTCATATAATGTAAACACAAGTGTCTGTCTGGTATGGATAAGGAACCCTGAACATTCCCCAACTTTGTTATCATGGATATAACAAGGGGGGCGGGATGTTTAGGCACGAAAACCCTATAAACAAGGGAAGTAATTTTATCGTACGGTAACACTGCAACTGCAGTGTTACTCGTTGCTTTTGTCTTTCTGTTTCTCATACCGACAGACAATTGTGGTGGTGGTTTTTAAAACCACACTCTCTTTTTATCAAACCATTAAAGAAGACACAAGCAAGTGTATCAATCACATTAAATTGTTTAGTGAAACACTATATTTAATTATTTGTTTTAGTTTTACACATTCCTATGGAATGTTATTCATTTAATAAAAAATTACTTTTTTATAATAAACAAAAAAAACTTATTGTGGTGCTGTTATTACTTTTTTGATAAAAATTACACACAGTGCAGATTCCTTTATATATAATTTATAATATAATAATTTATTGAAAGTGTGACATAGAGCTTAGAACTCTATAAATTGATTGTGGTTTTAAATAATTAAGATTAAAGACGGATAACCATTAAAGGACAGTGATATTTAAATCTATAACAGTGATTCCTGAAGATAAAGAAGGAATTCAAGTGAACCGTCTAAACCCAGTAGTGTCTTCCTAATGTTGTTTTGGGGTTTTTTTTTAAAGCTGAATTTAGAGCGCTAACGTATTATAGAACAGATTGAAAGGATTTCACTTCCGCACACCATACGTATTGGGAAACCAATTGCAGCGTCTGCTCAGCCCTCCATTTGGTTCAACTACTTGGACACCTCCATCATCCATATTCTCCAAGGAATACGGTGACTCATCCGCATCATTCCCCTCTTCCAGGAAGATAGGTAAAGCCTCCACAACATCACCATCACCCTACAATCAGCACAAGCAACAAATCGTAAGTCACTCCTACTCTCATTATATATATATTAAATTACATACCCCACATATACCCGTGTACCCATACAGATACTACTTTTCTGTAGTCATTTATGTACTACAGAGTCATATTTCGGATAGTGAAATATAATAATATTAATCTGTGCATAATTTTATGATGTTATTTGCAATATATTAAAAGAATTTTTTAAATATTAAAGTTGTCCCGAATTTTGGTTGCATAGCTCTCGCACTTCTAGACAAATTTTCAATAACAAACATGTCTGATAAACAAAGAGTATGTTGGGAAAATTTCATCTTCCTATGTCCTACCCACGATAGGCCCGTGCCTTTAAAAGACGGGCAGATGGACGGACATGTAAAGTGTGTTTATTTCAGATGTATATAACTTTAAGTTGATTTATGTTTAGTTTGATTTGGCTTTTCAACATAAATAGACTGACGTCTGAACAACGCTCCCAAATTGTGCAAATTTATTTTAAAAATCATGATTCTGTTGGAAATACGAAATCCTGATTTTCATAAGACAATTTGGTTTAGCGTTTAAACTTACTTTTGTTGGAATGGATACGTCAATAAACAAAACTGCCTTCTTTGGATGTGTCAGATTGGACAACGTTACATCGAGAAAAACTGACTGTTTGGTGTTCTTCATTGGCTGGTGGAATAATTGGTCCATACTTCTTTAAAAACGATGCTGGCCAGAATGTTACTGTCAATGATTGTTCATCAATTGAACAATCATGTTGCGGTTTCAACAAGACGTCCCAAGATGTCACACAGCTCGTGCTATAATTGATTTATTGAAGGAAACGTGTGGTAACCGATAGTTTAACGTTTCGGACCCGTGAATTTTCTTTCATGATCGTGCGATTTAATGCCACTTGACTATTTTCTATGGGGATATGTGAAGTCGCTAGTCTACGCCGATGAAACGACTGATCGCATTATTGAAGATATACGGCCACAAATGTTGGAAAAAGTCATCGAAAATTAGACCTCCAGATTAAATTCAGTCATATTTAAATTATAATATCTGAAGATTATCCTTTGAGTAAAGAAAATTTCGTGTCAATTTAAAAAAATCATCTTTATTTTATTTAATTTGAAAGTTCTATACATCTAAAAAACACACCCTTCATAAAGTAAACAACTGATATTGTTTAAACAAATGTTTTATCATTAACTTAAGAAAAATATAACTCATTAACAAAAACTAGTTATAAGAAAAAGGAACATAAACAAATATTTCAATTTTAACGAATTTTTAGTGTCAAAATAAAGTAAACCGGTTTATTAAAATTATGTTAAACATTATATTTAATATTCTGCTTCTAGTCCTTTTACCTTTATCACAGCTGACGATTTTCGAGACATAGAATCAACGAGTGATATCAGTTGAAATTTTGTTTAATTCATCCTGTATTATTGCCTTTATGTTATACTTGCAAGAAATATTTCTTTATCTAATTTCTTTGTCCAGATTGGATTGACATCTGGGGACTGCGGAGGTTTATCTGAAGATTTTGGACAACGATTGAGCAACCACTACTTTACTATTTATTATTATTTCTTTTATTTTGGAGATATGCTTAGGATCTTTGTCCTGTTGGAAAATCCAGTTCTGCGCTTATTCTAATTTCTTTACACTAGGAGCTACAGTGATTTTTTATATTTCGTGATAATAATCCTTTTGCATTATGGATTTTATAAAAGTAAGATTACCGATGCCTAATGTCGCCATACAACCCCACACACAGTATTGAGCCACCGCCATATTTTACAGCCTTGGTAACATATTTATTTATTTCCAAAGGCTTCGTTCTTAGTTCGCCATATTTTTAGGGGGTTTTTGACACCAAATATCTCAAACTTACTTTCGTCATTGGAAATAATATTTTTTTTTTCGAAATTTAAACGTTTGGTTTAGTTCTTCTTTGATATAAAAATCTTCTCGTGGCTCTCTACCATGTAAGCCATTTTAATGGTAAGATCTTCTAATCGTACTCACGCCTATAGGTTTTCCTGAATTTTTTAATTATTTTCAACTATTTTTACTACACTAGATGTTGATGGTGTAAACTGCTTTAGACGTTTTGCACCAGGCAAATATTCTATGATATTGTGTTGGGTATACTTGTCTATACTTGTATTTTCATTGTTCAGTTATTTCTTTCAACGATTTTACCTATTTCACGTGCTAATTTACATTTTCTATTTAAGTCTATTATGATTTGTCGTGTCTCCATGTTTGTCTTTCCTTTGTAAAATTTTGGAATGACAGGGGTTTTTTCCATACGAATACTAACTGTGTACTTTATTTTGACGCTTATATTTTAACAATAAAGCAATTAAATTTGCATAAATTTGTTTTTGTTTCTTTTCTTTTTGTGAATTCAATTCTACTTAAATCACTATATAAAAATGTTATATAATTTTCTAATAATTAAGCTTTTCTTTTAATAATATGTACTGTGCTATTGACTTTATTTTGACGCTCATAGTATCTAATTTTTGGTTTTGCAAACAGCATTTTGATGTGTTACAATTGGAATGACAAATTCAATATACCCTCATCTTTGGTATAAAAAAGTTCAGATAATTACTAAACATTCCAAAATATTTTCAACTTGGTTTAAAGTCCTACAAAGTCTAACTATGTATATAATTTAATTAAGTAGTATTTTCTCTTATATAGTTTTTTTTTAAATTTTCACAAAAATATTTCAAAAATGTATTTAGTAAACACAATAAAAATATGTATATGTTCATTTAATAGTATAATTTGTTAAAAACTTTTAAAATGTTATTTATTAGCCACGTTTCTCAGCCAAAACTATAAAATAAAATAAAAGAAAAAACACTTGCATGTTTCATACCATTGGCTTTTATTTTAAAATCATCATTGACTACATACTCGTACCATTCCAAGTATGAGCACTAAAAATGCAGTGTCAGAAAAATTATTACTCTCTGATGAACAAATAATATTTGGGTAGGTTGTCCTTCAATCTAGGCCCTATCGTTTATTCTGAAGACAGACAGGCACACGTACAGATATAGCCAGAACATCTTCGGTTTTTATAAGGACACAAATGTACTGTTGTTGGTGGTGGTTATAAACACATTTTATTCTTCAGTCGGTCATTTTCGGTCTCAATTGTTAACATAAAAGATATTTTTTCTTTTAGTGCATTCACCAATGCACTTGTAATTGCACCTCTATGTTGGTTGGTCATAAAACAAAATGTTCAGTTACCTTAATGTTTTTTGTTTAGTATGTAGTCTTACTTTTTTCTATGTAAGTTTTTTTTTTTTTTTTTTTTTTGATTGATAAGTTTAAAACATGCCAACATTACTATTTTAGTGTGTTGCCTGATAATGTCTTAATTTCTGCCAGTTACCAACACGTATCAAGTATTTTTTTTTTCAACGTAAGGAATCGCTCTATTAAATTGTTCATGTGTAATGCGAATATAATGAACTTAAAAATTATATAGCAAAGAAAAAAGTACACAAACAATAATTCTAACAAAATTACAAAATAATTTATATTTCAGCGTGATTTCATGAATTCGAAAAACGAATCTAAACAAAGCAAAAAAAACATATTTTCTGTGTTCTTGTGTAAGAGTTGAAATCTTTAAAGGAATTTCCTGTAATAGAATTCCACGAAATCAATATTAACTACAATTCAACTGTTCTCGTAATTAAATTGAATTCTTATAATGAATTTTTCTTTTATTACTTTATATCAATTTTCTATAGCAATTTTTTCCTTGTACGGTTTCTTTAGCTATTTTGCATATTTACTGTTAACGGTCATGAATTTTAAATTAATTCAATAAACTGCCGAAAAAATGTTCATTCACTTTTTGAATAAAAGAAATATGGCCACCAGCAATAATTTTAATGGTCTGTTTATAATGGTGGTGGCATCATTAATAACGTTATGTTGCCATTGTTGAAACAGTGGTATACAAAAGCCATAAATGTATAAAAAAAAAAACAGTTTTGGTGTTAAGTTCGGCTGTGGACATTGTGTCCATTTTAACAGTTTTGCGGCTAAATTTTGCTTAATTTAACATTGCTTAATTTAACATTCGGGATATTATTAATCTTTTATTCCTGGCATCAATGCTAGTAGACTATTAAACTTTTGATCCCTTAAATAGAAATACATTTAATTCTTATGTACTTAATAATCCTTAAAGGTTGACTACCGAAAAAAACCTTTTCTAATAACTATTTTTCTGATTGCAGAGAGCGACAAAATTTTTTTTATCATTTTAGAACAAAGTATACCAAAAGTACCAACTACACAATTTTTCACTTTTTGGTCCTCTAATTTTTAACCGTTATTACTATTTAGGTGTCGTATTATGAAAAACTAACTTCTCAAAAACATCGTTGTCTTAAAACAACATATACAAATGGTACCAAAAAAGTACAAAAACACAAATCTTTACCCTTTTTTACCCTTTCAGTTTGTATGTTTTTAATAAGTTTTTGGTCTTTTAATATATCAATATTTAAAGGTTCGAGTCTGTAGATCACTTATTAAGATTAAGCACAACATTCCACTTCTTACACGTTTTTATTCCCTAAAAGATAGATTTACAAAGATCTACTCTTCTAATACACAACTTTGTGACAACAGAAATGTAAAATAAAAATGTTGTTTCTTCATAACAAAGACAATCATTATTTCAGAGACAAATTTTAAAAATTTTCCACTTTTTGTCCCTTTCTGGTATCAACTTTATATTAAATTTAACCAGTTTTTACCCAATTTATCACTTCCTGAGCCAAGTCTTCCAAATAGATATATCTGCGTTCTACATTTCAATAAAATTAGTTTAGTCCTTTGGCTTTACCGGTTTTCCCCTGGTCTAAGTTTTCAAAAAATATATAGCCTGTTCACATTTTTAAGAATGGATCTATCAACGTTTCAAATGTCATTAAAATCGGTTCAGCCGTTTGGTCTTACCGGTTTCCCCCTTTTTATCCCTTCCAGGTCCAAGTATTGACAAATAATATAGACTATTGATGCTTCCAAGCATATATCTATCTACGTTATAAATTTCATTAAAATCGGATCAGCCGTTTAGGCGTGATTGCGGAACAAACAAACAAACAGACTTACAAAGACATTTATAATGTACTAGCTGAACCCGGTGTGCTTCGCTACCCCCTTTTGAGGTAAAGCTGTTAATAAACGTAGTAAAAAAGTAGGTGCAGAAGTGTGCATGGTCAAAAAGATTATCTTGTAATAAGTATTACTGAGTCAAAGCTGCACGCTGTGAAAATTTAAGATCAATTAACAGGTCCAGCCTCCAATATATCGCAAACAAAGGGGCGTGCTCTGCCCACTTTTCTTTTGGTACGTATTTCTATTCATGTCAATACCATATATAGCAAATACTGCCGCCGTAGGTCAAAAAATGCCTAAGATATGACGATTTTAAATTTTGGGTTTATGGGCGAGACCACGCCTCTTTGTCCACTCACAACTTTATATAGTCAAGAATTTATTATTTCGTAAGAATATCCTATTGTGAAAATTTAATGATGATCGGTCCAGTAGTTACAATTACACTTACAATTTTTAGTTTTTCTAAAAAGGGGCGTGGTCTCACCCACTTTTCTCCAGGTACGTTTTCCTAATTATGCCAATACCATATGTATAAAATATCAACGACGTACGTCAAAAATTATCAAAATATGGTGATTTGAATTTTTGGGTTATATGGGCGGTGCCACTTCCTTTTGTCCAATCAAAACTTCCTTCCAGAGTCACAGTAACATGTTGTAATGCACAAACATACAGACAAACAGACAGACATTCATTTATATACATATATACATAGATATAAGGATTTTATACAATAGTGATTCTGAATTTACCAGCAGGAGTATATATTTAGGAATTTAACCAATATAAAAGCAAAATGTTTAACTTAATATATAAAATCATATGCGAAATTATTGTTATTTTCATAAACATTTAGTTTCCAATACCAATAGTATTGAAGGTACAATTCAGACTTGTCTTTTGGAGAGATCTTATTATGAAACTGAAATAAGTATTTTGAAATGGAGAACAATGTACATAACTATGTATGTATATATACTCCATTGGTGGTATCAAAATTGTATAAGTTTATTTAAAAAAAAAACCTTTCTGAAAATTGCTTCAAAAGTAAAATTTTTCTATTTTACACAGTTTTGGTTTGTTTTTTTTTCACAAAACTAAAATCTTTCTCCACTACTTAGAATCTCTAAATGTTTATGTTTATATAGTGGCAAGATGTAAAAGTTATTTTACTGCTCCATATTCCACTGTGCTGCTAATACTGAGTGTCTGCGATTTTGTTGTCGCTGTTTCTTATTACATATAATTTTTATTTCTAAAAATTTTTAGTCCTTTATTTATTTTGTACAATTTTTATAGCCCCCAGCAATTTTGGCAGTTTTTTCCTGTTGTTGCTTTACAGAAAAGTTAATTGTATTATATTGTATTTCGAATTTGCAGTCAGTATGAATATTTTCGTTGGCAATTTGTATTATTTTAATTTTATTAATTTAATGGCATTATATTTGTTTATTTGAGTTTTTGTTTGTGCTGCTGTTTTTGTTATTGTTGTTTTTATTGTCACAGGTCATAAAAACCAAGCACGTACGTTGGCACCAGCTTAACAGATTTCTTTATCTTTATACTCCCAATAAGCTGCTGTTTTTTTTTTCTTTTTTTTGCTTTCTATGAATTGTTGTTTGTTTTTGTCCTTTAGTATTGTTTTTTATTGCTTTGCATATTGTTTTAATACTTAATAATTTTATTATCCTGCATTAAAAGCAAATGGTGCAAATGAATTGAAAAACTTTTTAGTCACTTAATGTGCAGACATTTTCGTTTTTATTTTTGTATTTGCTCCTTTTAATTGATTTACGTTTTCATGAAAGTTTCCAAAAAAAAAAAGTTTGTTTGAATGATGAAAGAAAGTTACAAATATAATAAAATTAATAAAATATAAATAAAAGGTTGTTATGGTAAAATTAAAAATAAAAGCCAGTAATTATAATATATTTTGTAAAATTCCAACATTGTCGCATAAATAAACAAGGATCTAACATTGTAAACTATAAAACTAATTTCAAGGTTATACAATTAACAAAAAGTTAAAATATTTGAAGAGTTTTCAAGGCCTACATTTGCATTTCAATAAATGCAAATGAATTCTTGAAGGTTTTCCTTTGTACATTTCTATTCTTTTCCAACAATTTTCAACTACATAAAAGATTACATATATTGCAATCATGATGTATCTTGAACAATTGCAAACGGGTTGTTCGTATTCATTTCCTTTAGTGTTTTTCATGATGCAAAATTTACAGTGAGTTGCACAATTTAATCAGGGTAATACCTGTTCATAATTGCAGCACATTCTCTTATTTTGTTGGAATAACAAACCAAAACATGGGTTGCACGCAGTTAGCGAGTATACACGAATGCTGCTACCCTTAGTCACACATCGAATTCATATGAATTGAACGCGATAGTCCCCCCTGATCAGAAAGAATTTTTCAAAAGATGTGATCCTCGAAAGCAAACCGTAGTCCAAACTAATTTTATCAAATCCGCCAGCTATTTCAGTCACATAAAAGTTATTGTAGATATAAAGTATGAACACCCATAAAAAGTCTAATTGAGTTCCTAACAAAAGCCTGGCTCTTTCTGATGTTAGAAAGACACTCTTCATTTGGTAACTGTGAACCATCTGTGTATCGTCTCTTTGAAGCAGTATTCCTATAGTTACCTACGCAAGTGAGCTTACGGAAAATGGTAAAGTACTATAAAGACCTTTGTCAGTTTGTACCTTATTAAATGCTTTAATATTAATTAATATAAAACAATCAAAAAGAACTACCACATGAAAAACAGGACTATTGTTTAGTTGTTGCTCCAAAGAGACAAATTCTGCTTATTGAATAACTATAGATATTGAAACTGTTTAAGAAATACAAAGTAACTTTAGGTACTGTATAAAACAGTCTGGTCTGGCTTGACCGACTATACATTTTTACCTGTTTTTTTTTTTAATTTTTATACCCACTACTAAAAAAATACCACGTCAAAATATTCTATGTCATTATATGATTCTAAAGTGATCTTGTCGGACATACGTCTGTCAGTCTGTGGAAGGCTCGACAGAGCTTCGAAAATAATTTTAAAATTTAAATTTTAAAATTTAAATAAATAAAGACTCTTTATATTAAAAAGAATCCGGTTTACTTAAACGAAATAAACCAACGTTTTTATAAGATATATATAGATGACATCCACGGTTGTCAATTGTTCACCTACGTCACCACAAATCGAGCTCAATATAGATACGATATATATGTATGCATCTACATCTGTACCTTTAATTTCACACATATATTTATAAGGTCCTAAACCTCTTTTTTATACACGTCATCTGTAGCATTTTCATCATTGTACATTATGTTAGCATTAAATATTTTTAACATATTTTGTGTAGGTACAAATAAGTTGCAACAAATTTAATTAACATTCATATAGATAATAATTCTAAGTAAGACATCCAAAAGTTTATATTTAATTTAATTGCGCAAACAAGTTTTAGTACAATTCAGAATTGAAAACACCCTTTCTATGCTAGCATTGCTACTCAGAATCTCCTTCTCCTTAAAATTAAATATTCCTATTGTATCACTGCAGTTGTAAACTTGCGGCAAGAATACTAGTAAGTTTGTTGGCATTTCTACTTTAAAATAATCTTTCCAATTAATGCAAGCTAATATTGAACACTAAAGTTCATACTCGCCTCAAGACACTTTTATATCTTGAAAAAGTTTTAAAGAGTTTTGTATCAATGTAAATGTAAACATTGAAAATTCTCCATATACTTTAAAGAGTCTCATATTTTCAGGCAAAATATTCAACAATTGAGACATATAAAACAATATTGACTTGGTCCATTTCCATATCTATTTTGATTAATTCTGTTTTAAACTCAGCTCCACAATCAATTGCATCTAATTAAAGAAAAGAATCGGCTAAATCAACGTCTATGTTACTTGTATTGTTACTTGACTATAAATGACATAAAGTGGAGACAGACCTGATGACGTCTGCAGTAAAATCTATGTCAGTACAGTACACAGAAAAAAATAAAAATGAGTTTCAATTAAAATATTTGTGGAATCAATTAAAAATTTAATTGAAATCGGACCTGTAAACAAAATGATAGTATCAATTAAAAAAAAATGTGAGATTTAATTGAAAATATCAGAAAAAGTAATTGAATCAATTAAAATTTTAATTGAAAATTATTTTAAAATCAATTAAAGGTTTAATTGAAAAAAAACAAGTTTTTTTTCTGTGTACAAATGTCGCGAATAAATCGAAAACTTATCGAGACGAACTGTTTATGCGTTATTGAGAATATATTCTTTATAAAGTTATGTTGAATTTGTGCGCATTTAAAAACAATACGAATCATATCTAATAAATAAGTAATTTTACATATCGGATTATACGCCAATCAATACTCAACAACTTCTACATAATGAATATATTATTAACCAGACACTACATTAAATGCTGATAAGTACTGACATGCTTCTAATTAGCTTTGTTAATGTTTGTTAAATACTCCACAGTTACTTATTAATTTTGTGTCTTCACAAATTAAACAAATCAAAATTCTGCAATAAAAGCCACAACATTTTTCTCATTTATTGAAGCATAAACTACAGCTGTTTTTTTTTAATTCTGCACAACAATTTTTTTACGAAATATTTTCTTTTTGTCTTTTTGAGCTGATTGTATAGTTTTACACCCAAATGACTTTAATACATTCTTAATTTTTTTAAAAGAAAGTAAAACACAACCCAGCATACCATTCTAGGAGCGCTCCGAAAAAGGAGTCAGAAAAGAGTCCAACTAAAAAGCATTTTTGGAGCGAAAAAAAAATTTGCTTAAAAAATTATTTTTTTTCCATTTTTATATATTTTATTTAAATAAATTCCATTTTATTTTTACTGTAAATACAATTTATTTAATTTTTTTCCATTTTTAATTTAGTTTATTTGTAAATGAATTCCCTTTTTGTTTAAGTAAAAACAATTTAAAAGAAAAAATAATAAATGCAACCTTTAAATTTGTTGTATTTAAAATTACAATGACTCTTTTTTGACATGATGTAAATGCTCTTTCAGAGCCCAATAAAAAACCCTTCATAAACTCATAAAAGACTCTTTTCTGACATTATCTAAGAGCTCTTTCTGACGGACCATTTTCGAATGTAATGACCCTCTTTTCTGAAGGTTTTCGGAGCTATAATGATTATTTTTTGGGCTCATAAAGATCATGAACGCTCCGGAAAAGGTGTCAGAAAAGACTCTTTTCGACTAATATGGCTTGCTGGGAAATTGGAAAGAAAAAAATGCACCTGAACATTACATGCAAAATGTGTTAAACATGCATATTAATGCCCCAGCAGTTCTGCACTGACTACAAAAGAAGGCATACGCCTACCTTCTATATTCCACTACGAAGTGAAACTGAAATCATTTTCAATTTCACATAGCAAATATCACGACGTTGAACTAAACTGGTAATTATATTTAAGTTTTCAAATCATTTTCACTAAAATTAGAATACAAACTTAATGAAAATTTCCCTTTCACTTCATTTTACAAATGTAGCTCCCAGGTGAATGTAACCCTTTTAGACAGTAGTTACCATGGCTTATCTTGGCTGACTCCAATTTATATATTTTTGAGCCATTTTATACATACGTATGTATATATGTATGCACTATGTAATAAGGAGTCATTTGTTTACTTTATACATTACGGGTAATCTAACGTAATCACTTTAGAGCACGCTATGCCCCGGGGTTCCGAGTGTTTTTCACATTTTTGACATACACAACACGACTGTTAACGAAACTCATTACAAAGAGCGTAACAAACCATAATTTCGCTCAGTTGCATGCTATCTTTCAAACAAGTTTAGGTTATTCTCGGTTTTTTATTATAAAACAACAACAAAACACCTTCACCCCTTTCTGTGTTTCGATTACGTTCCAGCTTTGAGTTACGCTTGAATAGAAAAGTGCTATTCTGAACAAAAGTCTAATCGAATGAAAAAGAGTATGTTTAATGACATATTGTTTACAAAAGTCAATAGTATAATATTTACATTTCGGTTCGATATGGATGTTTGTGTAGGTTAATGAGTGTTTGGTAGTAGTCCTGATGAGGGAACTGTGACCTATTACGGGCTAATCATCATACAATTCTGTACTATAATTTATATATACTATATGCGAATTATTTGTGTTGAGTTTCAACGTTCAAGATTACCAGCAAGCTATAGAAATATCACGCTCCCGAAAGAGGAGTAAAATTAATAGAATACTATAACACATTTTGCCGTTACGAGGAAGAAAAAATGTTTTTACTTCAAATTATCGCCGAAAATAGGAAAAAATATCCTTCGCATAATAAAAACGATTTAATTTAATTATCATTATACATAATAAACATTATTCAATTACAAAATTATATAAAAAAATTTTTTGATTGAAATTTTTGTATGGGGACCATCCTAATAACTGAAGATGGAGGATAGGTATGTTCTGAAAAAATGTTGAGGTAACATAAATATTACAGTAGGTGATACATTTTACTCCTCTAGGAGCAATCTGGGGGTAGTTAGGGCGGTGAGGGCTAATTTTATAAAAAAATAATATTTTGTATGGGAGCCCCCTTAAGGAGGGCAGATAGGGGGTAGGTGTGTTCATAAAAAATGTAGGAGAGGTAATATTAGTGAGGGTCGGTCTCACATTTTAACCCTGTTAATGCGACTCAGGGACAGTTATGAAGCTTTACGTGGATTTTGTATTCTTGTCTCCTACTGTTGACCCAGATGAGAGGCCATTTACCCCAATCCCACCCCCCTAATTTCTTGGCTCATGCATTGTTTTGTCAAACCCCACAAAATTAAGGGTTCTAGCGTATCCAAATCTAAGGATTTCCATATAAACTATTCCACACCTAATGTACATATGGATTATTTATGTTTAATTTAAACTTTATGGTAATTTTTATTTAAGTGATTTTCGAAAGTGGACTTTGTATAAGGCTGTGTCAAAATATGGACCGAAACAAACAAAATATGATTTTGAGATTTCTCTTAGCATGAAACTTGTTTTTGCTAAATTTTGTATGGATATTGCTTTTTTCATGATATTATTATATTATTATATTTGAAAAAATAACTGAAAAATATCGAGGTAGTCTGAAACTTTGATCTATAACTTGGATGCTACTAGACCGATTCTGGTCAATTTCACTATCAAAAAATTGGTAAAAATTGCAGTGACGGGCAGACATGGCTAAATCGTATTAGAATCTTATAAGGAATAACAAACACAATATACCCCCCTCCTTTTCGGCGGTGGGTATAACAAGACTATTCTAGTCTATAGAATCCTGCTGCATTGGAGGTGGTATTTTTCATTGTGGGACAAGCTTAATTTTTCATTAAATAAAAACAAGAGCAGTCAAGCAACAGAGATAATATATTAGTTTTCTATATGTCATTGCAAAACAAAAATAAAGTTTGTTTTAATTTTAGGAAGAAATGGACGTCTATGGTACACATTCGCATTATACTCCTTCATTGTCATTAAACTTGTCAGCTTTTCATATTGCTCAGGTGTTGTGTTTTTTGACCTAAAATAAATTAAATAAACGTTTAAAATTTGAAAAGAACTTTTTATAATAAATTTATACGTATCATTTAATATTTACATTTTATTTAATCTGTGATTTTTGGAACGACACACAGAATACTAAAGTTGCCAAACGTAGAAATTTACAATCCGAATGGAAAAGGGTGTTTGTACTTGATATTGCAAATATAATAAATAGATATCAACTGATTAAGTTCATGCCTCTTTTATTCAGTATTTTTAATATTTTCAGTACAACTTGAATATTTTTAAATTATTGCATATAGGTATTAAAATGTGGGAAGTAGTGGGAAAAATATTTTTATTTTCATTCATTCCATTATTTTAATACCAAAATATTGTTTAACAATGTTGGCACGAAATTTATCCCAGTATACTTACGACTCTTTAGAGTCTCTAAGCAATCTAGGGTGTAGTCACTTTTATGTCTATTGGGTAGTAAATTGCCATAAAGTGGCCTTTTGGAAGGCGTAGTATTCTCTTGGTAATTTATGTAGGGTCAATAAATTTCCACCTGCGACACGTACTATCGGGTGGTTAAATTTCAAGGGCCGATGTTGATTTTGAATAAAACACAAACTATTTAGGAAATTATTGTAATTTTATTTTATTAGGATATATTGGCATTACTCAATTATGTATGGAACAAAATATCGGCCAAATGGGCGCTGCCACCACGGCGGCACACCTCCATCCGATGGTCCAAATTTTCGATGACCCTGAGGCATAATGGAGGTGCTATGCCGTTAATGTGCTCTTGAATTGTTGCTGGCTTATCGACGTACACCTTTTTTTTCAAATAACTCCAAAGAAAAAAGTCCAACGGTGTCAAATCACATGATCTTGGCGGCCAATTGACATCGCCATTACGTGAGATAACACGGCCATTGAATTTGTTGCGCAAAAGATCCATTGTTTCATTAGCTGTGTGGCAAGTGGCACCGTCCTGCTGAAACCACATATCGTCCACATCCATATCTTCCAATTCGAGCCATAAAAAGTTCGTTATCATCTCACGATAGCGAACACCATTCACAGTAACTGCCTGACCGGCCTCATTTTGGAAAAAATACGGCCCGATGATGCCGCCAGCCCATAAACCGCACCAAACAGTCACTCTTTGAGGGTGCATTGGTTTTTCGACAATCACTCTTGGATTCTCATTCGCCCAAATGCGGCAATTCTGTTTATTAACGAATCCACTGAGGTGAAAATGTGCCTCATCACTGAAGATGATTTTCTTCGAAAATTGATCATCCACTGTTGCCATTTCTTGCAATGGTCTAGAGGCTTTAGTTCTTGACCAATTGCACCGTGTAAGCGTGTAAATGCAAGTCTTTATGCATAATGTTCATCAACGACGAGCGTGAGAGGTGCAATTGTTGGGCACGACGACGAGTTGAGGTGGACGGCTCTTCAGCCACACTATCGCGAACAGCAGCAATATTTTATGCAGTACGAGCTGTACGAGCATGCACTGGTGTTCTCACATCTTCTACAGACCCGGTTTGCTCGAATTTTTCCACGATTTTTGCGATTGTACGCACATTTGGACGATCAAATTGACCAATTTTCATAATAAGTCTGGATAACTTTAACACGTTGTTGGATTGTGTATCTCTCCATGGTTCAAATTGAGCAAGTCTGAAATAGAGAAATGTCAAATAAAATTCGGAAAAAAGCTTGGCGTTTAGGTGTGGTTCACATTCAACATCGGCCCTTACAATTTAACCACCCTTTAGTAACATAACTAATTATGTAACTAGTGGTGACTAGAATGGTGGGTAACTTAGCTGGAACTGCTGGGGTATTTGAGTATTCATGCAAGGCATGATTACACACACATACATATATATGTCTATGCAAAAAAGCAAATGGGTGACAAGTGCAACTACTACTTTGTTTATTTTAAGTTCAGAAAGTAGTTGCAGTATTAACCTTAACATACATTTGACTTTAATCGTACATGCATACATACATATTCATATATTCCTTTGCATTTAAAATCACTGCATACGATGAGTATTTGCTAGTTGCAAACAACAGCAACACTACTAATACGAAAATTCTTAATTGGTTTGTGTATTTGTTAAAGAATTTACAAAATAAAACATGAGTGGATTCAGATTTACATACACAAACATTAACAGAATTTGGTTAATATACATACATACTTACATATAAAGGTATGTAAGCGAATGTATAAAGAGTGAACCATCATGGAAGATGTAGTTCTTAAAATTATTATTTTTATACCAAACGTAATTGCAAAGTAATACAGTGTTTCCAAATATTTTCTAAAGAAGTCTAATAATATAGTGTAATTTCTTTAGAGCTTTTTTTCTTCCGGTCTTTAAATAAATTTCTTCAAATATATCTGAATGCCGGAATCTTTTCAGAAGCTTTCACAGTTATTTTTTATACCCACCACCAAAAAGATGGGGGTATATTAAGTTTGCCATTTCGTTTGTAACACTACTCATCTGTAGTAAATTTTGTTTGCATACTTGCATAATTCAAAGATTTAAGACCGGTAAACCCCAATTTCGTGACGACATTTGTATGGGGGCCAGGTGAAATAATGGACCGATTTCCACCAGTTTCAATCCCATCCATCTTTGGGCCGAAATATCACGTACCAAATGTTATCGAAATATCTTCAAAATTGCGAACTGTACTCTGCGCACAAGCTTTACATGGACAACCAGACGGACGGACGGACTCAGAAAGTGATTCTGAGCCGATCGGTATACTATAAGGTGGGTGTTGGACCAATATTTCTGGGCGTTATAAACATCAGCACAAATCCAATATACCCACCCCACTATGGTGGTGTAGGTTATAAAAACAATTATGAATAATATACATGAAACAGCTAAAGTGTTTTTATTTAAATACGAGTTATTCTTACAAGCTGAACTTTTTTAAAAACTAATTTAATTTATTTATCAAAAACATCAGTTGCCATATCGGATAAGCTCATGCAGTTCAGTTCCATTCCATATCTTTATATGAAATATTTTTTCAAACTAAACTTTTTTTTTATTAAATTATCCTTTCATTTAAACATTTTACTTTCTCATTTATATCTATTTTTGGAACTTTTAACTTTTTGGCTAATATAAAAATAATTCAATTAAGTCATGTAGTATCACATCAATTCACAGAAACTAAACATGAACCGTTTTAATATTTAATATCGATTGATTCAAGTGAATACACTTACTCGCACACAAATTGAATTTAAAACTTAGTAAATTAACTATTTAACAAATATCTGACTCTAACTTCTTACTCAACAAATGGCATAAAGTTACAAAATACCAACAAATAAAAAAACTTTGCCATTTCATACAAATATGAAGAATTGTGTTGTTGATTTTCGCAAATCCATGTGGAATGAAGTGAAAACTTTTTGTAAATATTTTAGATTTGTTATTAAACTTTTACTACTAAATGAATTTTACATTATGTTAAACTTGTCATCGTCTAAGAAATTAATACAAAAGAATATAGGTCATGACCGACAACATAATACCTTTCACTGGTTTCAAGTAGGTACTTTAATGTGGCAGTAACTGGGGCTAGTTGTGCACCCATTATTTTTATCTAATTGCAAGAGAGATTTCTGCTAATGTAAAATTCGAGTTTCTCATAGAATTTACTAAGTTATTTTTGTACACATGCATATGTATAACAAAGTTTCTATTGAATTTGTTTTGGATATAAAAGTCTTTTATCTCTTTAAATCTTCAGGATATGATGTAATATAAGAGGCTTTCATTCCTTCTTCAGGATATAAGGACATATTCTCAGTGTTGGGAGAATGGATAGAGGTTACAATTGTACAACTGTATGACAAACTTTATGGGGAATATGCTCAAGAGCAGAGACATTAATTTTAGTTTTGACATGAATAAAATAAGGAAAATTGTGAATAGAATTACAACGTAAAAATAAGAAATCTCCACTTTATGTGATCCAGTCTTTTAAAATGGTTTTCAAATGACATAAGCTCTTGATATACTGCTGTCATAGGTTTCATTCCGCAATATAGATCATGGCGCCATTGTAAAATTGATGTGCTCAACGGCCATGAAACCTATTTTAACATATCGTTCTTTTACCTTGTGGAGAGCTGTTAACTGGCTCCATGATTTCTATATTTTAGTCTAGTATACATAACATACTGGATATACGAGGACGATTTGAAACTTCTTAACCTAGCACAGAAAAACAATAGCTAGTTTTTTGAAACTTCCATACACCTTGATTAAAATAGTTTTCCTCAAGGCCTTTAAAATAGTGGTTTACAACTGTAATTGCATCTTCATTTGCGGTAGAACGCTTGCCAGCTTTTTAGATTTAAGAACAGGTAAAAGTCACTGGCAGCTAAATCAGGAGAAAAAGGTGGGTGGTCAAGCATCTCGTACTTAAATTCGTTGATTTTAGCCATTGTTAAAATACTCTTGTACGCTGGTGCGTTGTCTTAATGATAATTTATTTGTTTGTGTTGTAAGCCAGTACGCTTTTCTCGAATTTTTACATTTAATTGATTCGAATTTTTGCAATGGTACTCTAAATTTATTGTTGTGCCCTTTTGCAGATAGCCAATCAATAAAAATGTGTGTGAAGATAAATTCGAATTTGAGTAGCACAGACAAAAACCATATTTGCTAACATTGATAATGTTACAGTCAACAGACCACTGTTAAGCACTTAACAGTCAAATTTACTTGCATTTTACAAAATGTAGCTTTTAGGATGAAATTCTCTAGAAGAATTTGGAGAAATATCGAGTTGCACACGTATCCCACTATATAGAAAGGGTAGTCCAAAGGGTCCTAAATGAGACTACATTAGTCGAATTTCTGAAATAATTTTGGAATTTGAATAAATCGAATTTGAAAAAAATGTATTTTTGGAAAAATTAACTTTTAGGATGAAATTCTCTAGAAGAATTTGGACAAATATCGAGTTGCACACGTATCCCACTATATAGAAAGGGTAGTCCAAAGGGCCCTAAATGAGACTACATTAGTCGAATTTCTGAAATAATTTTGGAATTTGAATAAATCGAATTTGAAAAAAATGTATTTTTTGAAAAATTAACTTTTAGGATGAAATTCTCTAGAAGAATTTGGACAAATATCGAGTTGCACACGTATCCCACTATATAGAAAGGGTAGTCCAAAGGGCCCTAAATGAGACTACATTAGTCGAATTTCTGAAATAATTTTGGAATTTGAATAAATCGAATTTGAAAATATGTATTTTTGAAAAAATTAACTTTTAGGATGAAATTCTCTAGAAAAATTTGGACAAATATCGAGTTGCACACGTATCCCACTATATAGAAAGGGTAGTCCAAAGGGTCCTAAATGAGACTACATTAGTCGAATTTCTCAAATAATTTTGGAATTTGAATAAATCGAATTTGAAAAAAATGTATTTTTGGAAAAATTAACTTTTAGGATGAAATTCTCTAGAAGAATTTGGACAAATATCGAGTTGCACACGTATCCCACTATATAGAAAGGGTAGTCCAAAGGGTCCTAAATGAGACTACATTAGTCGAATTTCTGAAATAATTTTGGAATTTGAATAAATCGAATTTGAAAAAAATGTATTTTTGGAAAAATTAACTTTTAGGATGAAATTCTCTAGAAGAATTTGGACAAATATCGAGTTGCACACGTATCCCACTATATAGAAAGGGTAGTCCAAAGGCTCCTAAATGAGACTACATTAGTCGAATTTCTGAAATAATTTTGGAATTTGAATAAATCGAATTTGAAAAAAATGTATTTTTGAAAAAATTAACTTTTAGGATGAAATTCTCTAGAAGAATTTGGACAAATATCGAGTTGCACACGTATCCCACTATATAGAAAGGGTAGTCCAAAGGGTCCTAAATGAGACTGCATTAGTCGAATTGCTGAAATAATTTTGGAATTTGAATAAATCGAATTTGAAAAAAATGTATTTTTGAAAAAATTAACTTTTAGGATGAAATTCTCTAGAAGAATTTGGACAAATATCGAGTTGCACACGTATCCCACTATATAGAAAGGGTAGTCCAAAGGGTCCTAAATAAGACTACAGTAGTCGAATTTCTCAAATAATTTTGGAATTTGAATAAATCGAATTTGAAAATATGTATTTTTGAAAAAATTAACTTTTAGGATGAAATTCTCTAGAAAAATTTGGACAAATATCGAGTTGCACACGTATCCCACTATATAGAAAGGGTAGTCCAAAGGGTCCTAAATGAGACTACATTAGTCGAATTTCTCAAATAATTTTGGAATTTGAATAAATCGAATTTGAAAAAAATGTATTTTTGGAAAAATTAACTTTTAGGATGAAATTCTCTAGAAGAATTTGGACAAATATCGAGTTGCACACGTATCCCACTATATAGAAAGGGTAGTCCAAAGGGTCCTAAATGAGACTACATTAGTCGAATTTCTGAAATAATTTTGGAATTTGAATAAATCGAATTTGAAAAAAATGTATTTTTGGAAAAATTAACTTTTAGGATGAAATTCTCTAGAAGAATTTGGACAAATATCGAGTTGCACACGTATCCCACTATATAGAAAGGGTAGTCCAAAGGGTCCTAAATGAGACTACATTAGTCGAATTTCTGAAATAATTTTGGAATTTGAATAAATCGAATTTGAAAAAAATGTATTTTTGGAAAAATTAACTTTTAGGATGAAATTCTCTAGAAGAATTTGGACAAATATCGAGTTGCACACGTATCCCACTATATAGAAAGGGTAGTCCAAAGGGTCCTAAATGAGACTACATTAGTCGAATTTCTGAAATAATTTTGGAATTTGAATAAATCGAATTTGAAAAAAATGTATTTTTGGAAAAATTAACTTTTAGGATGAAATTCTCTAGAAGAATTTGGACAAATATCGAGTTGCACACGTATCCCACTATATAGAAAGGGTAGTCCAAAGGCTCCTAAATGAGACTACATTAGTCGAATTTCTGAAATAATTTTGGAATTTGAATAAATCGAATTTGAAAAAAATGTATTTTTGAAAAAATTAACTTTTAGGATGAAATTCTCTAGAAGAATTTGGACAAATATCGAGTTGCACACGTATCCCACTATATAGAAAGGGTAGTCCAAAGGGTCCTAAATGAGACTGCATTAGTCGAATTGCTGAAATAATTTTGGAATTTGAATAAATCGAATTTGAAAAAAATGTATTTTTGAAAAAATTAACTTTTAGGATGAAATTCTCTAGAAGAATTTGGACAAATATCGAGTTGCACACGTATCCCACTATATAGAAAGGGTAGTCCAAAGGGTCCTAAATAAGACTACAGTAGTCGAATTTCTCAAATAATTTTGGAATTTGAATAAATCGAATTTGAAAATATGTATTTTTGAAAAAATTAACTTTTAGGATGAAATTCTCTAGAAAAATTTGGACAAATATCGAGTTGCACACGTATCCCACTATATAGAAAGGGTAGTCCAAAGGGTCCTAAATGAGACTACATTAGTCGAATTTCTCAAATAATTTTGGAATTTGAATAAATCGAATTTGAAAAAAATGTATTTTTGGAAAAATTAACTTTTAGGATGAAATTCTCTAGAAGAATTTGGACAAATATCGAGTTGCACACGTATCCCACTATATAGAAAGGGTAGTCCAAAGGGTCCTAAATGAGACTACATTAGTCGAATTTCTGAAATAATTTTGGAATTTGAATAAATCGAATTTGAAAAAAATGTATTTTTGGAAAAATTAACTTTTAGGATGAAATTCTCTAGAAGAATTTGGACAAATATCGAGTTGCACACGTATCCCACTATATAGAAAGGGTAGTCCAAAGGGTCCTAAATGAGACTACATTAGTCGAATTTCTGAAATAATTTTGGAATTTGAATAAATCGAATTTGAAAAAAATGTATTTTTGGAAAAATTAACTTTTAGGATGAAATTCTCTAGAAGAATTTGGACAAATATCGAGTTGCACACGTATCCCACTATATAGAAAGGGTAGTCCAAAGGCTCCTAAATGAGACTGCATTAGTCGAATTGCTGAAATAATTTTGGAATTTGAATAAATCGAATTTGAAAAAAATGTATTTTTGAAAAAATTAACTTTTAGGATGAAATTCTCTAGAAGAATTTGGACAAATATCGAGTTGCACACGTATCCCACTATATAGAAAGGGTAGTCCAAAGGGTCCTAAATGAGACTACATTAGTCGAATTTCTGAAATAATTTTGGAATTTGAATAAATCGAATTTGAAAAAAATGTATTTTTGGGAAAATTAACTTTTAGGATGAAATTCTCTAGAAGAATTTGGACAAATATCGAGTTGCACACGTATCCCACTATATAGAAAGGGTAGTCCAAAGGGTCCCAAATGAGACTACATTAGTCGAATTTCTGAAATAATTTTGGAATTTGAATAAATCGAATTTGAAAAAAATGTATTTTTGGAAAAATTAACTTTTAGGATGAAATTCTCTAGAAGAATTTGGACAAATATCGAGTTGCACACGTATCCCACTATATAGAAAGGGTAGTCCAAAGGGTCCTAGATGAGACTACATTAGTCGAATTTCTGAAATAATTTTGGAATTTGAATAAATCGAATTTGAAAAAAATGTATTTTTGGAAAAATTAACTTTTAGGATGAAATTCTCTAGAAGAATTTGGACAAATATCGAGTTGCACACGTATCCCACTATATAGAAAGGGTAGTCCAAAGGGTCCTAAATGAGACTACATTAGTCGAATTTCTGAAATAATTTTGGAATTTGAATAAATCGAATTTGAAAAAAATGTATTTTTGGAAAAATTAACTTTTAGGATGAAATTCTCTAGAAGAATTTGGACAAATATCGAGTTGCACACGTATCCCACTATATAGAAAGGGTAGTCCAAAGGGTCCTAAATGAGACTACATTAGTCGAATTTCTGAAATAATTTTGGAATTTGAATAAATCGAATTTGAAAAAAATGTATTTTTGGAAAAATTAACTTTTAGGATGAAATTCTCTAGAAGAATTTGGACAAATATCGAGTTGCACACGTATCCCACTATATAGAAAGGGTAGTCCAAAGGGTCCTAAATGAGACTACATTAGTCGAATTTCTGAAATAATTTTGGAATTTGAATAAATCGAATTTGAAAAAAATGTATTTTTGGAAAAATTAACTTTTAGGATGAAATTCTCTAGAAGAAAAAATTAACTTATTTAATGTAAACAAATTTTTTATTTTATTATTATATAAACAGATAAAAAGAAAAATTCAATATATAATGGTAAAAATATGTTATTACATACATTAATTAAAAACTATAAGGTACAATTTTTAATTATTTTAAATGAATAGAAAAAATTAACTTATTTAATGTAAACAAATTTTTTATTTTATTATTATATTTGAAAAAAATCATTTCCCAACATGAATTCCACATTTCATAAGTGGCAACACCTTTTTTTTCTAAAATGCCAGTCAAATCTTACAGTAAATTTTTTTTTTACAAATAAGAGTAAGTACCTGTTGTTTGTGTTATAATGCATGTTGTGTTTTATGTATGTTGAAACTATCAAAAAATTTAATTCTCTGAGCACAAAATTCCTACCAGTGTTGCCATTTTGGCACTTTCAGTGCTAGATTTAGCATTTTGTTTCTCGAAAATGCATTGAAATTTTTGAAAATTATGCTAAATGCTTTCTAATATAATTTGCTTGATAAAAAAATTTTGCAAATCTAGCACTGAAAGTGCTAAAATGACAACATTGGTAGAAACAGAATAAAAGTTAATTTCAACATCATTATTTTCTTAAGCATTAAGTTTCTCTCTGAGAACATTACTTACTCACGCAGAGAACTATATTTGAGAATTTGATTATCTTTGCGAAAGATTCTTTGGAGTTTATGTGTAGGAATCAGTGTTGCCAGAAAATGAAATTCAAAATATGCTAAAACTTGAAAAACTAAGTGATAAAATGTTCTACAGAAGAAAAAAAATGCTAAATATTTCCAATGTAACAATACAATTTTTATTTCAAATGTTACAAATATAAATTATAGTTTTTTCTAATTCTGTTCATAACAATTGTTGACTTGTTTTAATAGATTACATTTCATATATTAATTCAAAAATTTCCGTGTTCATTTACTTACCACACCGAAAGAAATTTTGTTGAAATATTAATAAAAGTTATTTCTTATTTCTTCAAAAGTATTTTTTGGAGTAAAATAGTAAAAATTTGTTCGAGAAAAAAATAGCATTTTATCAAGCAAATTATGCTAGAAAGCATTTAGCATGATTTTTAAAAATTTCAATGCATTTTCGAGGAACAAAATGCTAAATCTAGCACTGAAAGTGCTAAAATGGTAACACTGGTAGGAATTTTGTGCTCAGAGAATTAAATTTTTTGATAGTTTCAACATACATAAAACACAACATGCATTATAACACAAACAACAGGTACTTACTCTTATTTGTAAAAAAAAAATTTACTGTAAGATTTGACTGGCATTTTAGAAAAAAAAGGTGTTGCCACTTATGAAATGTGGAATTCATGTTGGGAAATGATTTTTTTCAAATATAATAATAAAATAAAAAATTTGTTTACATTAAATAAGTTAATTTTTTCTTCTAGAGAATTTCATCCTAAAAGTTAATTTTTCCAAAAATACATTTTTTTCAAATTCGATTTATTCAAATTCCAAAATTATTTCAGAAATTCGACTAATGTAGTCTCATTTAGGACCCTTTGGACTACCCTTTCTATATAGTGGGATACGTGTGCAACTCGATATTTGTCCAAATTCTTCTAGAGAATTTCATCCTAAAAGTTAATTTTTCCAAAAATACATTTTTTTCAAATTCGATTTATTCAAATTCCAAAATTATTTCAGAAATTCGACTAATGTAGTCTCATTTAGGACCCTTTGGACTACCCTTTCTATATAGTGGGATACGTGTGCAACTCGATATTTGTCCAAATTCTTCTAGAGAATTTCATCCTAAAAGTTAATTTTTCCAAAAATATATTTTTTTTAAATTCGATTTATTCAAATTCCAAAATTATTTCAGAAATTCGACTAATGTAGTCTCATTTAGGACCCTTTGGACTACCCTTTCTATATAGTGGGATACGTGTGCAACTCGATATTTGTCCAAATTCTTCTAGAGAATTTCATCCTAAAAGTTAATTTTCCCAAAAATACATTTTTTTCAAATTCGATTTATTCAAATTCCAAAATTATTTCAGAAATTCGACTAATGTAGTCTCATTTAGGACCCTTTGGACTACCCTTTCTATATAGTGGGATACGTGTGCAACTCGATATTTGTCCAAATTCTTCTAGAGAATTTCATCCTAAAAGTTAATTTTTTCAAAAATACATTTTTTTCAAATTCGATTTATTCAAATTCCAAAATTATTTCAGAAATTCGACTAATGTAGTCTCATTTAGGACCCTTTGGACTACCCTTTCTATATAGTGGGATACGTGTGCAACTCGATATTTGTCCAAATTCTTCTAGAGAATTTCATCCTAAAAGTTAATTTTCCCAAAAATACATTTTTTTCAAATTCGATTTATTCAAATTCCAAAATTATTTCAGAAATTCGACTAATGTAGTCTCATTTAGGACCCTTTGGACTACCCTTTCTATATAGTGGGATACGTGTGCAACTCGATATTTGTCCAAATTCTTCTAGAGAATTTCATCCTAAAAGTTAATTTTTTCAAAAATACATTTTTTTCAAATTCGATTTATTCAAATTCCAAAATTATTTCAGAAATTCGACTAATGTAGTCTCATTTAGGACCCTTTGGACTACCCTTTCTATATAGTGGGATACGTGTGCAACTCGATATTTGTCCAAATTCTTCTAGAGAATTTCATCCTAAAAGTTAATTTTTTCAAAAATACATTTTTTTCAAATTCGATTTATTCAAATTCCAAAATTATTTCAGAAATTCGACTAATGTAGTCTCATTTAGGAGCCTTTGGACTACCCTTTCTATATAGTGGGATACGTGTGCAACTCGATATTTGTCCAAATTCTTCTAGAGAATTTCATCCTAAAAGTTAATTTTTCCAAAAATACATTTTTTTCAAATTCGATTTATTCAAATTCCAAAATTATTTCAGAAATTCGACTAATGTAGTCTCATTTAGGACCCTTTGGACTACCCTTTCTATATAGTGGGATACGTGTGCAACTCGATATTTGTCCAAATTCTTCTAGAGAATTTCATCCTAAAAGTTAATTTTTCCAAAAATACATTTTTTTCAAATTCGATTTCTTCAAATTCCAAAATTATTTCAGAAATTCGACTAATGTAGTCTCATTTAGGACCCTTTGGACTACCCTTTCTATATAGTGGGATACGTGTGCAACTCGATATTTGTCCAAATTCTTCTAGAGAATTTCATCCTAAAAGTTAATTTTTCCAAAAATAAATTTTTTTCAAATTCGATTTATTCAAATTCCAAAATTATTTCAGAAATTCGACTAATGTAGTCTCATTTAGGACCCTTTGGACTACCCTTTCTATATAGTGGGATACGTGTGCAACTCGATATTTGTCCAAATTCTTCTAGAGAATTTCATCCTAAAAGTTAATTTTTTCAAAAATACATTTTTTTCAAATTCGATTTATTCAAATTCCAAAATTATGTCAGAAATTCGACTAATGTAGTCTCATTTAGGACCCTTTGGACTACCCTTTCTATATAGTGGGATACGTGTGCAACTCGATATTTGTCCAAATTCTTCTAGAGAATTTCATCCTAAAAGTTAATTTTTCCAAAAATACATTTTTTTCAAATTCGATTTATTCAAATTCCAAAATTATTTCAGAAATTCTACTAATGTAGTCTCATTTAGGACCCTTTGGACTACCCTTTCTATATAGTGGGATACGTGTGCAACTCGATATTTGTCCAAATTCTTCTAGAGAATTTCATCCTAAAAGTTAATTTTTTCAAAAATACATTTTTTTCAAATTCGATTTATTCAAATTCCAAAATTATTTCAGAAATTCGACTAATGTAGTCTCATTTAGGACCCTTTGGACTACCCTTTCTATATAGTGGGATACGTGTGCAACTCGATATTTGTCCAAATTCTTCTAGAGAATTTCATCCTAAAAGTTAATTTTTTCAAAAATACATTTTTTTCAAATTCGATTTATTCAAATTCCAAAATTATTTCAGAAATTCGACTAATGTAGTCTCATTTAGGACCCTTTGGACTACCCTTTCTATATAGTGGGATACGTGTGCAACTCGATATTTGTCCAAATTCTTCTAGAGAATTTCATCCTAAAAGTTAATTTTTTCAAAAATACATTTTTTTCAAATTCGATTTATTCAAATTCCAAAATTATTTCAGAAATTCGACTAATGTAGTCTCATTTAGGACCCTTTGGACTACCCTTTCTATATAGTGGGATACGTGTGCAACTCGATATTTGTCCAAATTCTTCTAGAGAATTTCATCCTAAAAGTTAATTTTTTCAAAAATACATTTTTTTCAAATTCGATTTATTCAAATTCCAAAATTATTTCAGAAATTCGACTAATGTAGTCTCATTTAGGACCCTTTGGACTACCCTTTCTATATAGTGGGATACGTGTGCAACTCGATATTTGTCCAAATTCTTCTAGAGAATTTCATCCTAAAAGTTAATTTTTTCAAAAATACATTTTTTTCAAATTCGATTTATTCAAATTCCAAAATTATTTCAGAAATTCGACTAATGTAGTCTCATTTAGGACCCTTTGGACTACCCTTTCTATATAGTGGGATACGTGTGCAACTCGATATTTGTCCAAATTCTTCTAGAGAATTTCATCCTAAAAGTTAATTTTTTCAAAAATACATTTTTTTCAAATTCGATTTATTCAAATTCCAAAATTATTTCAGAAATTCGACTAATGTAGTCTCATTTAGGACCCTTTGGACTACCCTTTCTATATAGTGGGATACGTGTGCAACTCGATATTTGTCCAAATTCTTCTAGAGAATTTCATCCTAAAAGTTAATTTTTTCAAAAATACATTTTTTTCAAATTCGATTTATTCAAATTCCAAAATTATTTCAGAAATTCGACTAATGTAGTCTCATTTAGGACCCTTTGGACTACCCTTTCTATATAGTGGGATACGTGTGCAACTCGATATTAGTCCAAATTCTTCTAGAGAATTTCATCCTAAAAGTTAATTTTTTCAAAAATACATTTTTTTCAAATTCGATTTATTCAAATTCCAAAATTATTTCAGAAATTCGACTAATGTAGTCTCATTTAGGACCCTTTGGACTACCCTTTCTATATAGTGGGATACGTGTGCAACTCGATATTTGTCCAAATTCTTCTAGAGAATTTCATCCTAAAAGTTAATTTTTTCAAAAATACATTTTTTTCAAATTCGATTTATTCAAATTCCAAAATTATTTCAGAAATTCGACTAATGTAGTCTCATTTAGGACCCTTTGGACTACCCTTTCTATATAGTGGGATACGTGTGCAACTCGATATTTGTCCAAATTCTTCTAGAGAATTTCATCCTAAAAGTTAATTTTTTCAAAAATACATTTTTTTCAAATTCGATTTATTCAAATTCCAAAATTATTTCAGAAATTCGACTAATGTAGTCTCATTTAGGACCCTTTGGACTACCCTTTCTATATAGTGGGATACGTGTGCAACTCGATATTTGTCCAAATTCTTCTAGAGAATTTCATCCTAAAAGTTAATTTTTTCAAAAATACATTTTTTTCAAATTCGATTTATTCAAATTCCAAAATTATTTCAGAAATTCGACTAATGTAGTCTCATTTAGGACCCTTTGGACTACCCTTTCTATATAGTGGGATACGTGTGCAACTCGATATTTGTCCAAATTCTTCTAGAGAATTTCATCCTAAAAGTTAATTTTTCCAAAAATACATTTTTTTCAAATTCGATTTATTCAAATTCCAAAATTATTTCAGAAATTCGACTAATGTAGTCTCATTTAGGACCCTTTGGACTACCCTTTCTATATAGTGGGATACGTGTGCAACTCGATATTTGTCCAAATTCTTCTAGAGAATTTCATCCTAAAAGCTACATTTTGTAAAATGCAAGTAAATTTGACTGTTAAGTGCTTAACAGTGGTCTGTTGACTGTAACATTATCAATGTTAGCAAATATGGTTTTTGTCTTTGCTACTCAAATTCGAATTTATCTTCACACACATTCAATAAAATACCTTCGAAGTCCCAAAAAACCATTGCCATAACCTTACCAACCGATTGAATTGTTTTTACCTTCTTTGAGACACTTCCTCCAGCATCAGTTTTAATGGATTGTGCTTTTGTCTCTGGAGTATAGTTGTGGATCCATGTCTCATCAACAGTTATGAAACGATGCTTAAAATCCTTTTCGTTTTTCTTAAATTGATCCAAACAAAGTTGAGAAATTTTCATTCTTATGCGTTTTTTGTAGACTGTTAACAAATGCGAAACCCATCTTGCAGAAAGCTTTTTCATCTGCAGTTCTTCATGCAATATTAAATGGACTCGATCATTTGACATGCCCGTGATATTAGCTATATCACGCACTTTTATTTGTCGATCATTTAATATCATATGTTGCACTTTGGCTACAATTTTTATTGTTGCTGATTATGGACGTCCACTACGTGGTTCATCCTCAGTGCTTATGCGACCAAGTTTAAATTCAGCAACGCAATTTTTACTGTTGCATATAAAAGAGCACTTTCACCTACAACATTCACCATATCATTATGAAGTTCTTGTCCCGATAAACCTTCCTTTGATATCGACTGTGAGACTCAAAGAGCACACGAATTATATATTAAACACACCAAACTTTTGACTCTAAGATCGGAATACTGACATGATGTAGAATTGAAAATAGATGGCAATCGGTGATAACTATGTATAAACTCCCGGCTCTCAATCGAGGCTCTCAATTGCAACGCTATAGGATTCAAATATTAAAATATATATTCTCAATTGCGTTTATTCCTTAGAACAACACATTGTGGAAGTACATAGAGTTCCAGGAATGGGGGAAATGAAATTGTTGACGAATGTTCTTACGGGCCGTTGTTGCTTAACTGTGGTTTTGAGTGACATTCTTGTTCTCTTGAATAAATGGACGAATTAAAGGAGACGGAACTAGGTGGCTCTCTCTGGCACGGGAAACACCAAGACTCTCTGGCTCTGAATAGGAACTCTACTTCTTATATATAAACTTACTGAGCACTATATGATTGGATTAGGGTCAATCAGATGCAAAAATTCTCTGAAAAATTGCCATAGTTTTAGGACGTACCCAAACAAATGTAAGTAATGTTATCAACTGCTTACGGTGATGTAGGGTATAATGTATTTTTAATTAAAATTACAAGGCATTGAATCATGCTTTATAATATCACGAAACATTCGTGAAGTGCCGCAGTAAATATTTAGGAATTTAATTTTTCAATATAGAACAGAACATAAGTAGTATTTCTGCAATCTAGTTAAGTACGGTCTCCACTTCTTCGAAACATTATTGTTTATAAACAATCTATTAAGTGCTTAAAGTATTTTCAAACTACCTTTTATGGCCGAATTCTCGTCATTAGTTAACCATTGGTAAACTAAAATACTAACTATTGTTTAACTATTACTTGGTATTCTTATGGCAAACTAAGCATTGCGAATAAAGAATCATTAGTTAAGCCTTTGCCATTAGCTAACTAAAGACTGTGAATTTAGCCATTAGTAAACCATTCTATGGTCAACATTCTTTGCAATTATAAAGCAATCTTCATAAGGTCATTATTATATAGGTTTATACTTTAACGTTAATATCCAGTTATGAGCACTAAGCTGTAAAAGTTATAAAATATTTTAATATTTACTCTCATTGTTGTAATCCTTCATAAAACATTCGCACATGTTGATGTACATCCTTAAGTACATTTACAAAATAAAGGCAAAAGCTTTAAGAAGTAACGCCTTGCAAACTCTTCCAACAAACAATATTTGAATAATAATCAAGCACATAATGACTGAACGGAACGGGAAGTTCATCATTAAATTCAGCACAATGGCAGCAAATCAAAAGGCATAAAATCTGATTGAAATTAAAAGCGCGTAATAATTAAACAAATAATGGTATAACCAAATAAAAGAGAAAGAAGAAGGATTGCAAGTCAGCAGTGGAGAGAATAAATGAATGATTTTATGAACTTTACTTGTGTTTGCTTTGTGAAAATAGTTTTCTATTTATTAGAGCTAAATTTAAATAACAATGAAAATGTAAATGTTCAAATTATACATAGAATAAGCCAATGATTTTATGCGAAATTTTTAAGTACTCTTTAAACAGCAGTAAATGTGTGTTAGTGTGTTTTCTTAAGGGGTGTTCTATATTTAATTGATATCGTTTTATCATAAATGTATTCTTAACTTGTACTTGTTATATTAACTGCAAATTTACACTATTTGCTGAAACTTATTTAAATCGTTAGCGTAATTAAAATTTGTATAAAAGTATTTAACTGGTTCACCCGATTTTATAAGTTCAAACAGGGTTTTCATAAATTATGATCCAAAACATTTGAAAAGTTTATATTATATTATATTTATATTATATATAAGCAATAACTATTAATAGTAAATTCTTCTTTTATCGAGCGAAAATCAAACTACTGGATTTCGTGAGTATCGGTTCATATTTCCTATCCATACAAAAATTGTCTTACCGATTTTTATGAGGATCGGCCCATAATTGGTCATTGTTCCTACTTTTGTTAATCTTTAAGTACGGTGACATTTGGCAAATCTTGACTTAAAAAAGCGTAAAGAGTTTTGCAAGATCAAACAGCGTCAAATAGAAATCAAATAGGCCTAAATAAGAAAAGTTTTTTTTTAAATAAAAAAACGAGTTCAAATATATGTTATTTAGTGGTTACGTCTTTTTTTGGTAAATATTTTCCAAATTTAACCGTACCTTTATAAACACCAGCAATTATCAAGTTGAAATTCATCATCAACAGTCCCTATAATTCGACATCAAAATCGACGAATGTAATTTTTTTTCACTTTTTTTGGATCAGCTCTAGTTTGCGAAATATAATTTTTTTTTTAAATTACGTAGTTACACGATTTTGAGTAACATAACTAAAGAACGGTTTAACCTACTTAGTGTAAAGAAAAAATCAAAATTTAGCTGGAGATGTAGCCGAATATATGATGAAATAAAATTATTTGTTTTTAAAGTATTCATAAAAAATAGATATAATAAGAAAAGTTCCAATATTTTTCTGTGACCATATAGGCAGATATGTCCTGCATAAAATGCAATATTTTTTGTTAATATTGGGTCCATAGTTTTGATTCTATTATTAATTTTATAAAACAACATCGTGGTTTTTGCTTGCTGTTTAACAATGTCTATGTACGCTTGTATGTACTATGTACGAGTATTACAGAACTTAATTCCGTTCGGAAGTGGAATTAATTCCGTATTTTGCTTCTATAGAAAAAGTAAAACGAAAAATTTTTTCGGAATGAAACCTAGAAATTCTTAAATTTACACATAGCAAATTTAAAGTGGTTTCATTCCAAAAAAAAATCGATTTACTTTTTCTATAGAAGCAAAATTAATTCCACTTCCGAACGGAATTAAATTCTGTGATATGGCTGATAGAGTTACTTTATTTAAAAAAAAACCACAGTTGTGAATGGATTATAACAAGATATTGCTTGATATATATGTATGTATGATATATATGTAATGAAAAATATGTCGTTTTCTCTATTTTTGATAAATTAAAAAAAAATGTATGAAAACACAAATTTTAATTCAAAGTTCAGCGATATCTCATGGAATCAAAATAATGTTAACGCAGCATTTAGATATTATTGTAGTCGAATTTCGGTTTTTTATTTTTACTGAATAGAATGAACCATTTAATAGTTACGTTACTATAAATTGCGTTACCACGTAGTTTTCTTAAAAATGTAATATCTCAAAAACTACAGCTGATACAAAAAAGTAAATTATAGGTATTGAAGCCCAATACCAGATGCATACATATATTGACTAAGAAATCCAATGTTTATCTATCTCAGAAATAGCGATATCGAAACATAATTTCACACAAATCAGAAGTATATATTCAAAAATCATACTATTGGATTTTTAAACTATCAGTCTATAATTGGCCATACTGCTTCGCCTTCCATACAAAAAAAAGGTTATGTAAGTCACCCCTAGGATAAAAGATATCGTAAAAACAATTCCAGAAATATATTTTTTTTTTGCCACGCCTACAAATACCATCATTTTTTACTACCACTTCAAATTCAAATCATTACTTTAAAAAATGCGTACAAAAATATTCAGCATTATTGTGGGTACTAGTTGAGATTTTAAAAGTAATGGCTAGAATTTGACGTGGTAGTAAAAAATGATTAAGGACATAAATGTAGCGCTTGTTTTTTTTTGGAATTATTTTTACACTATCTTTAATCCTAGGGGGTGACTGACACAACTTTTTTTCGAACCACTCTACCATAGCTCCCATATAAAACAGAATTCTAAAAAATCTATAATTATTTACTCCTACTTTTTAAACATGAAAATGCCCTCTCATTTCATTTAAAACTTAATAAGACTACAAACGGTAATATTTATGTAGCAGTGTTTATATATTTTCTTGTGTGTGTCTATGAGTGCGATTTTCTCTTTATTGTAAACAATAACACTTTTTATGCGATTAAAATAATCATAGAACAACAAAATATTCAAATGTATAGTACAAATACCAGCTACATATACATACATATAATACTTTGCAGACAGTCAAAAAGAAAAGTTGACTGCCAAAGCAATTACAAATTGTTTAAAACCATGTAGGAAAACTTTAATCGCTCACTGTTTATTTCATACTATGTACTTTGTATAATACTCGTACAAAGTAAAGACACAGCAATACTTGTTGTTCTCATTATAATCACAACTTGTGGTGGTCGTTTCCATCATTGTTGTTGCTGTTTTTCTCATTGTTTCAACTGGAATGGCATCATTTGTAGTTGCTTGTGTTGTATGTAAGTAGTGCTTATTGTAACCATTTTACAATTTAATTATATGCTGAATACAGAATAAATTAAAGTAGCTAATGTTCTAAAAAACATCATTGTAATGAAAGAACATCTGACTGTAATATACAAGAGACTGGGACTGAGGATTTGCCATATTTTAAACTACAGCAATGAGTTACAACTATATATATAAAATGTACTTTTTCGACCTCCACGCAACATTTTTAACATTACTTAATATAACGAATGTTTAAACAAATTTATACTTGATTGGTATTGATTTATTGCAAGTGATAAAAAAATAGTACTTCTTAAAAATATCATTAACTAACTTCTGGTGATATTATTAATGATACAAAACTGGTCTCTTTTCATTGCATGTTAGTTAGTATATGTTGTAATATGAAAGAGACCCTATTTTGCTGACACGAAGACAACCATCCGTATTGCAAAATCGTTTTAGTTTTACGCCTGATTTGACCGCTCCAGACTTCTTTTTGTGGGGCTTTTTGAAGTCGCGGGTTTATGTCAATAAGCCTCAGGCTCTTGCAGCTCTGCAATAGCATTATATTGAAATTGTACCAAAAGACTCGTAGTAGTATCACACTAACAACTGTGTCGAAAATAAATCAAAGAAAAGTATAATTCTAACATGTTTTCCAACCCTGAGTTACAATAACACTCACGCATATATAGGGTGATTCATTTAGACCTAATGAAACACTTAAAATAGAACAACATTAATTAGTGCATTTAATTTTAAAAACATTGTTTAAAAATTTGGCCGCAATTACACTGTAGGCATTCCAATTTTTCCTACAATTGGTAACTTGAAAACTACGACTCTTTTCAGCATTGCTACCGTTAACTCGTTAACTTCAAAGAAAAAAACCAGAGAAATGAATTCATAATTTCTAGGTGGCTAGTTAACAGTAGCGGCAAGCCATTAAATAATATGGAGACATTAGGGTGTAAACCTTTCCATGATTAATTGTCAAACAATACTAAATAAAAATAAAATTACAGTTGAAACCAGTCAACCGTGATCTATGAACAAAAAAAATGAAAACAGGTCTAAAAGGATCCCCCATTACACATGTATTTACACACATACAACATGAAATATGTAAAGTATATAAGAGATTTATTTAATTTATATTTTCTGTTGTCAGAATGTTTCGCTGATTATGCACCATAGTGGTTACAATGGTTATAATAGCGCTCGAGTGTTAAAAATATGTAGTGAAGGTCTTCAAGGCAACCTTACTACACACAGAGAAAAAATATAGTTGTATCATGTACAACCACATTATTTCAAGATTATCACAATATATGATTATGGCAACCATAACATTTGTAAGTTATGATTCACAGTAATCATATATATATATTGCTGTAGTAATTAAGTATTGTATCTGCCAGAGCCAAACATTTTTAGACTACTGCTTTCTGTATTGCAAAAACAAACGTACTCAAGCTAAATCATCAACAAAAATGCACAAACAAAATATAATATCAATTAAATTGTAGAATTCTGAATATAACTATAAAGTTATTGGAGACCATCTAAAAGTGTTTTAATGTAATAAACAAGTCCTACAAGCCAAAAACTTTCAGGGTGTTACATAACAATTTGAAATAATGCTGTATTAAAGACAAATAACGCCAGCTATTGTCTAAACTTGTTAAAATTGACTTGAATATTTTACTTCAACTAAAATTGGAAATCTCTTCAGCGAATTAAAATAGACTGAAATAATCTACTCCTGATAAAATTCTGTCTATGTGATACAGACGGCCAAAAAATTTAGGATTTAACACTATTCAGTGTCAATTGTATATGGGCACTAATTGTACACGAAAGTTGTCAATTTGACATGAAAAACTGCCGTTTATACCGTCTGTTGTTCGTTTGAAATTAATAATGATTATTGTTTTCAGCAATTGTTGTATGTTGTATGTCGTATTTTTATTTATGTTTCAATTAGTGTCACTAATTGATTTTACTTATTTTCCTCACTTTGATTAAATATTTAAGCACTGACTAATAATTTGTATTTTTGCTATATGTGTGTGAATGATTATTATGACGACAGCAGGGCAAAATAATCATTCACATAAAAACGTGTGTATTTAATTTTTGACATATTGTACTCCGTAGCCTGTTGTGGCAAATGTGTTTAATGCTTTAGTCTCCATTGTAGTCTTGATGATTCATCTCTTTGGCTGCTCTTAATTATTTTCTTTTTTATACGGCTTTGTAAATTTTATGTCCGAGTATTTCAACATGCCTTCTTCAAGATTTTGGTAGAAATAAGATTTAAAATATTTGAAACAATAGCGAGATTATTCAATTGCTTGACAGAGAGAGAGAGTACTTTCTTGACGAAATATCTCAGTTAATTATGTCTGGTAATGGTACATATGTACATACATTGTAAGCTCATTTTTTTCTATCTGCAGAAGTTTCCTCAACTTGGTGATATTTTTTAGGTTTCCATAGAGCTTTCGTATGCTTACATCATAATGAATTATTCCAAAGTGATGTTGACATCAATATCTGTTCCAGTGTTCTAGTTGAAACTATAGAACTAAGAATAAAATCGACAACGTCTGGTGTCGTTTTGACATCTTATTTATTTCACTGTATCATTTCTTCGTTGACAAATTGACTCCTCCGTTTATAAATTGTATATATAATGAGGAGATTTAACCACCGAATGGAGTCATGTTGTGCACGGATATAATCATAATAACAACATTTACGAAAAAACTTTAAAACTAATAACATTCTAGTTACTAATGAATCTGTACTGATAAGCTTTCTATGAATCTCTTTAATGGTCACAAGTTAATTGCTATCGATAAAGACACTCTGTTCAATATAATTAGAATGTTATATAGCTATATACGATGTTAAGTATGTTTGAAATTAAAGAACTTGTTATAAGATAATGAAACTAAATAGTTCTTAAACTCACACTTCCATTTCTAGTAACTTTATTTCGTTTAATTTTGAACCCACAAACCCCAACAACATTTTTTGTTTCCTGTCATCTCCAGAACATTGTTACCACTGTTTACCATAAATAAATAAATAAAAAAAAAAAGCGCCAACAAAGGCCATATAATTTGAAAATTATGATAAACAAAGTTATCCTTCTTTATAAAACAATTTTTTATTTCATTCAAACTGTTCAAGTTGCAAGAAAAGCTAAAAAAATAAAAAAAAAACAATACGCGTATTCATACGTTTTTTTTTTGTATGCAAATTAATTAGCTTTAGTGTTTACATTAGAGAAAATAAAAATGCTTATAAAAATGTATTTCTGTAAGAGTGTGAGTAGACACACACATACATATGTGTGCAAAAATAAATATTGTTGTAGAAGTGCGTCTGAGTGTAAAGAGTGAGTCTGTGTGAGGGAATTGAAAACAAAAGAATACAAATGAAATGCAAAAAATATATTATAGTAAAAGACTGTGTAACACTAATTTATGATGAACAAGTATAAAACCAAACCGAAGTAAGAAAAAATAAAAAGTCATGAAAAGGGTTAAAGGATTTAGCGGCAGCCAACCATTCAGAAGATACACTGGATGCATGGTTGGCTTGGTGTGTTTGTGTAGGTGGCATGTTACTAATTATGCAAAAATATAAAAGGCATGAAACACTTTAACAATACATGCCCACATACACTGGCTTAGAAAATGTAAATAAATACAGTTATTATACAAGTATGAGCTGAAACAAATAGAAACAAGGCTACATGGTTACTTGGTAAATTATCATTGCATACAATATGGGATCAAATGTTCCAAACCTTTCTTGTACCCAATATATAATGTATAATGGATTTCTGCTGATGTTTGTAATGGCCAAAATAATTAGTCCAGCAGCCACCTTAAAATATTCCGATCCGTTCGTCCGTCTGTCTGGTTGGCTTGCTGACTGGGTGTCCATTTAAACCTTGTGAGTAAGGTCGCAATTTTGAAGATATTTTGATAGAATTGGGTATATGATATTTGTTTCGCTTGATATTGAAACTGGTTAAAATCGGTCCATTATTTCACCTAGCCCCCACACAAATGTCCTCCTAAAATAGGGGTTTATCAGTCATAAATGTTTAATTTATGCACGTATCCCAACAAATTTCTCCAGACATAAGTTGTACATGAAGTCTAATCTTTTTAACAAATTTTGTGCAGATCGGTCAATAATTGATCATAGCTCCCATATAAGGCCCGCTGCCGAAAATCACTTTAAACAACATAATTCTCTTAAAAATGTTGGTATTCAAATCATATTCAAGAAAAGTCTGTTTCATTTACACAACAATTATTTGGTCCAATTTTGTGACGATCGGTTCCATATTTCCCATATAAGGCCCACTTTTCAAAATCACTTTAACAACCAGTAATCTCTTAGTATCCAAATAATTTAAACACAGATAAGTTTCATATATACAGATATCATAACACTTTACAATTTGATAACGGTCGGTCCATAATTAGTCAGTGTTCCCATATAAGATCCCCTTCGAAAATAACTTTAACATCTATAAATCTTTTATAAGTTTTTATGTCGAGTTAAAATTTAATACAAAGAATATTTATTTGCACAGACGTCATGCCTCTACATTTTTAAATGATCGGTCTATAATAAGTTATAGCTTCTATATAGAGCCCATTTCTAAAAATCTGTTTTTACACATATACTGGGTGTAGGGTATTATATGGTAGCGCTGTATAATAATATTTGTATTTCACAATTATTTTATCTATAACAAGTAACAATTGTAGCCGGTCAAGGTTCAAACATGTCAAAGTGATTTTCAGAAGATAGTATGGGAACTATGAGGTGACTTTTGTATATTTAAAACTTATTTGTATTGATTGGGAGCTATGATTAACTATTGACCACTCTGCACAACATTTGTGAGTGTGATTTGGTTTTATATCAAAATTATTTGTGACGGAATTTGTTTGAATAAATTTAAATGCAAATATACCAATAAAGTCCTATTTTGGGTAATAATGGACTGGTTCCAACCAATTTCAAAATTGGGACTCTTACTTTGGGCACTAGGTTTACATGAACAAACATCCAGACATGCGGAAGGAGGAAAATCGTTAAAGTAACACTGAAAGTGACCTCGAGTCTATCGGTATACTTTATTTTTGGACATTACAACAGCACAAATCCAATATACCTTCCCCAATATGGTGTATGAAAACTTGCAGGGGATAGCAAGAACCATTAAGACTTTAACATACGATGATTTCCAAAATTTTCATAATCAGTAGGAACGCAATAAGGGTTTTAGAGAACTGAATTTTTGAATACTTTTATACCCCACTGTACGCTTCACTTTACAACACTCAGCCATAATTATGTACATATTTATGTGCACGTTGTTTTGTCTCATTATAAACCGCATTATGGTTTAAATGAGGAGAACATTTTCATTTATAATATCATGTTTTACAAATATTCGTACTGGTGGAAAGAAAAACGAAACAGTAAGTATAAAATTATCTGAATACATAATGCAGATTAGTGTCATTCTGTTATGTTGGCTGCATTTTTATTGCACTTATCTATCTTTAGAGATGACTAAGGGTTACACAGGAGTACCAGTTAATTATATGCAGATTAATGTATGCGATTCTTTAATTAAGTTAATTTTATTCGCAGCTGCAAATATTTCATGTAGATAAAGTGAGGGGGCTTCAGTTACAGCACATGTGGACTCGGAAAATCATAATTTTCTAATTTAATGGGGGTAATTTAATGATGTCATATATCAGGAATTGTCATTTATACATATATAAAGGAACTACATAGGTAATCACACTAGGTTAACGTTGTGTTAGACACATTATTAGCGGACTATTTGAATTTGAAATGAACCAAAAATTCTAGAACAAAATATACGAGGAGAGGCAAACAGTATTTGTTAATAGCAATGTCCCAAAATTATCAAATTAGATTGAACCGGTAACAAGCTGTGGATCAAGATATATATATATACGACAAACCGGACTTATTTAATGCATGAATTAAAAATATAGTTGAAATTTACCACTGAAATTTATCCAATCGGTTTAACTGATAAATGTTTCTATACAAAATGCACACAATTCGGTAATTTTACTCATTATAATACTCTTGTTTGTTCAATTTAATAAATTTTAATATTTAAATTATGTATTTTTGAATACCTATTTATTTAATCCTTTAAATATCCCACACTTACACTTACATATACTACAATTCAACACAAATTAGTTCTAAGTAAAAATGTAGTTCTTTTGTAATGGTTTGTTGTAATGTACAAGTGATTACAGTTAAATTTTTAATTTCCGAAAACAATTATCAATTTGCTAAACTATCAACATTTAAAGCTTTTTGTACATTTCACATAAAATACTGTTGGTATGATAAAATGCATTTTTATCTCTTTTCATAGCAAATGCATGTGTCCGTATTTATTTGTAATTACGCTTTTTCAATTAAAAGCTATAATTTCAAATTCTGACAAATGTTTATGTTATACTAAAGGAATTGTTTCTCTAATAATTATTCACGTGAATTCAGTTGATAATTGAAAACTATTCCATAGATTTGCACATGAAGACAAATCTTAGCAAATGCGAGTGTATTTTTTTTAGACCACCAGTTGGAAAATGTAGCGGCAATATAAGAAAAAATTGAAAGTCATTTGGTATTAAATCGAATGATAATATAGACATTCCCGTTAAAGAGTGTGTTAAACTATTAGGCAAAAATCTAGATATATTTCTATATGTTAATGATCATATAAACCTTCAACTTATATATAAAGCTTCAACTTATAAAAGCTAGAAAAACTTTTTTTTTGCTGATGTTTATAACGCCCAGAAATATTGGTCCAACACCCATCTTAAATTATACCGATCGACTCAGAATCACTTTCTGAGTCGATTTAACGATGTTTGTCCGTCCGTTTGGCTGGATGGCTGTCCATGTAAAGCTTGTGCGCAGAGTACAGGTCGCAATTTTGAAGATATTTTGATAAAATTTGGTAAGTGACGGATAGGATTGAAACTGGTGGAAATCGGTCCATTATTTCACCTGGCCCCTATAATAAAGTCCTCCTGAAATTGGGGTTTACCTCTCATAAATGTTTGAATTATACAAGGAACCAAACAAATTTAATCACAAATGAGTGGTAAATGAAGCCAAATCACATCTACAAATTTTGTGCAGATCGGTCCATAATTACTCGTAGCTCCCATATAAGTCCCACTTCCGAAAATCACTTTAAAGAGCATAACTCTCTCAAAAATGTTGGTATCCAAACAATATTTAACACAAATATTTTTGATTTATACACAAATAATACTGTACAATTTTATTATGATCGGTTCATAATCAGTCGTAGCTCCCATAAATGGCCCACTTCCGAAAATCACTTTAAGGATCATAAATTTCTTAAGAATATTGGTATTCAAATAAAATTCGACACAAATAATATACAGAAATGATGACACCTAACTGTATAATGGTCGGTCCGTAATTAGTCGAAACTCCCATACAAAACCCTCCCCGTAATCAACTTTAACCTTCATAAATCGTTTAAAAGCATTTATATCGAGATAAAGTTTAACATACACAATATTTATATTCACAAAAATCATGACACTAAATTTTTGGATGATCGGTCCATAATAGGTCATATCTCCCATATAGCGCACATTTCTGAAAAACTGTGTTATACCGATACTGGGTGTAGGGTGTTATATGGTCGGGCTTGACCGACTATACTTTCTTACTTGTTTGTTTATAAAAAATTATTTTTATTTCTAAATATATATAGTTTTAACCAAGGGTAAAAATTATTATGTACCAATCTTTAATAAGACCACTTCTATCATACGGTTACCAACTATGGTTTAACTTATGCCCTTCGTTTATGGATAATATACGAAAGATCAAAAACTAGTAGCTACAATAAATGCATATCAAAATACATAACAAAATTCTTTATAAAAAAGCTGGCATATCTAGATTTGATAATTTTATTATTCATATTGTAAAATATCACATTTTAAACAGTATGAAAAGCACTGAAAATAATCTAATTATGTCTCCATACTATATATCTGAAGAGTACATTTCAATAACATTACAAAATGGATTCATTTCACCTGAGGCTTTTCTTTTCCTAGATAGAAATTATTTTATCAAACATGAAAATGGTATTCCTATATTTTACCATATTTATATTCATCCAATTGTAATGAACTTACTTCGGAAAATTGCTGTTTAATACAAAAATATCAAAACTAATTTGAATACTAAGGCTATGTATACACGATGGTCAGATATTACAACGATATCCAAAAAATGGTCAGAAAATGTTTAACAACCGTGAAATCTTAAAAGTTTTGTCTTCCAACGTTGTAAGAAAAAGCATTTTCAGTACATTGGGAGACAAGAATATTGTCAGACATCTAACAATCGTGTAAACACACAATTTTGTCATTGTCATTGTTTTAAGACAATTGTCAAACACTTTTCATTGTCATATGTGCATAACAAATATTGGTGGCTTACTCAAAATTAAATTTTTGAATTTTAACCCTTGACTTAATATTTTATCTTCGATCATATTTAAGTAAGTCTTTTTAGTTTGCATAAAATATGGCTTCTATACAAAAGTTGTAAAAAAAAATTAATAAGAATTACTTTTATTAAGAATCTAAAGAATTTTGAATTTCCAAGAATGAATTGCATCTTGTTGCTTCCATTACTGACACGATACAGCAATACGTAGTGTAGTATTGAATAATCTATCTGGCTATTGCAGTTACAGACTTACCCCCTTATTCAACAACGATTATTAAATTTAACAAACGTTTATTAAGCAAATTTTTATATGCAAATATGTCTTAATAAACGTTTGTTAAATTTAATAATCGTTTTTGAATAAGGGGGTTAGTCAGCTTATGACTGTAATATAACAATAACTAACAATAGCAGTTTTCGCTATACTTTAATGTTCAGTTTTACTATGTGGCTTGATTGATTAATTTATAAAATTCTAAATAAATAAACAAAGAATACATTCAAAACACTGATATTTATACCAATTTTATTGCCTGAATTTATATATGTATGCTAGAATGTAAATCGTTAGAATACAAGTACATTCATCAGCCATTGTTCATATAAATTACGGTCGCACAAATATTTTTTTTTATTTTTGTATCATAAAAATGTATTGAATTCTTTTGAAAAACAAATTCTTACTCATTATTAAATTTGCTGAATCGTATTAACCTTATTACTATGACTTCCTTCCACTTCAAGCAGTGATGGGTTTTTGGATTTTGTACCAACTATATAAATAAAATGTACATTTAGACCTCCACGGTACCATTTTTAATATTTTTTAAATAATAAAGCTTAAGCAAAAACTTATTCTATTAAAAATTCTATATAACATTTTTAACATTACTTTAAATAACGAATGTTTAAACACATCTATACTCGACTGGTATTGATTTATTCCAAGTGATAAAAAAGACTTCTTCAAAAAATCATTAAATTTCTGGTGATATTTTAAATGCTACAAAACTGGTCTCTATTAAAAAATGCTATCAGATAAAACGTTTGTTCACGACATGTAACTAGTGTTCCAGGAAGAAAGAAAGGCAAAGGAACACAGTTCGTTTCGTAATAAAATGTTTCCTGTAAATTATCTTTATTTGGGATTTGTTTGTAATTGTTTAAATATAGAGTTAGAGGGCCTCTTCTGAATATTATTTGCTTTTATTAAACCGATTATCTAAAATATTCTTATCTATGAAGTATCGGATTATTTGCGACAAGTTAAACTTGTTAAATATAAACGTATATCCTTCGATTGTATATAACCAAAATTACTAGATTTATAATTACAAGAATAGAGGAAATAGGAGGGTTAACTTCTAACGATTTACAAATCCTGGCTAACTATATTTTAAGCTTTAGTTGTTGGATACAGCCTAAAAATCATTTAATGTGAATTAATATGTCAGAGGCTCCAATTGCTCGATAATTCAACCAACCATTTCTTGTCGTAATAATCGTCTTATAGATGCATATTTAAAAATGAAATTGTTTTATGAAACTTATTAAAATCTCTTAGCATAAATAGTACCTACCTAAAATGATATATTTATCTATTTCATCTGGAATACCAAATTTAGATGCAACAGTATTTTGGAATTGTACCAAATGACTCGTGGTAGTAACACGGTACCAACTGTATCTAAAATATATCAAAAAAAGTACAATTTTACCATGTTTGCCAACACTGACCTCAAGAATTTAACATTCCTTAGAAAATAGTCCAATATTGTTCAATTGTTCAAAACTTAGGGCGTACACATATTTTTTCTATTACGTCGAACTGATTTCTTCGACACAAGTTTATTGAATTAAATAAAATAATTGCAATTCTTGGAAATAAAAGTGTCAAAATCGAGCACAGTATAATTATCCGATGTCGTAGTTGCAAAGGTGACATAAGGAGGCTCTTCAAGCCGCAACTTCGAATTCTTTGCAAAACAATTGCCTTTTGATCAAAATTATCCATTTTTTAATATTTATCTTTTGTTTCGCAGCAACTACAATCCTGTTGTCGTATGAGCTAAATTTTTACACAAGTTTCATCGTCCATAATGTTTTGCACTACGATTTGAAACTGTAATTGCGCGATAGGTTTGAAAACCAGCATTCACAAATATTCTACTTGCAGTATTTTAATGAATTCCACCATAATAAGTGGTGAATAATAATAATAATATTGAAAATCCAACTTTCAAAAATGTTGATTTTTTTCATTATTATATATGATAGAAGGACAATCTCTGTCTTAGATTTGAAGAATCGGTTAATGTTTCTCCCAGTCCCCAAACAGTATGGCTTTATGGTAAATAAATGCCTATAGAATAGCGATCTACACATAATATTCAGCAACAAGAAATCATTGTTGTAAAAAACATCATTTGATAATCTTTTTTGTGTAGCTGCTCATTTTTAACCTAGCCTAGATATAAAGTCCATTTCTGAAAATCAGATAAATACATAAATACTTCTAACTATAAACATTGATATTCAACATAAGAGTATATAAATCTCATATTTATATACTGTCAGAGTCAAAATAAAATCAACACCACGTATTATTAAAAGAAAAGCTTTAAAATATTACAAATATCTAAAATTATTTTACTAATTGTTCGACCTTTAAAAAATATTTTGTTTCGAGCTTAAGGTCAGTTGTTTTTTTATTGATTTGTTATTTATTCCAATATTTCGCTACAGCCATGTGTAGCATCTTCAGGGAAAACAGTAATTTTTTATTGGAATAAATAAAAAATAAATAAAAAAGAAATTAACCTTAAGCTCGAAACAAAATAAGTTTAAAATATATTTAAAAACTTTATTTAATTTTTATATATGTACATACATAGTTACTTCAGTAGAATTGAACTCACAAAAAACAGACTATACCAATTTTACGTGTCAAAATAAATTTTTGAGAGTATAACAGTAAAGTACCTTTGAAGAGTTTCACAAGTTTATCATTAAAAAGATTAAGTTCTGACGTTAATTAATAAAACATTTACAATGTGAAGACAAACATCTATTGAGACTCTGTAAATCATGATAGACTTACATAGAAAAGGTAAATATCTGCATCGAATAGGTAAAATCATTGGAGGGCATTACTGAACAACAAAAGAATTATAGACAAGTATACCAAACACAATACCGACGAAAACTGGCCTGGTGATAAACGACCAAGTCGTCTTACAAAAACTCAACATCTAGTGCAGTGAATATAGTTGAAAATGATAAAAAAAAAATTCAGAAAAACCTGTAAGCACGAGTGAGATTAGAAGATCTCTGCATTTAAATGACCTACATGTTAGAGTGCCACCTAAGAAATTCTTTATATCAAAGAATTTCGCAAAAAAAAAATATATAAGCGAGCCTCACATTTTTTGGAATAATATTATTTTCACCACTGAAAGTCCGCCCTAATATAACGAACTAAGAACGAAGCCTTTAGTAATAAATATAATATTTACCAAGGCGGTAAAACATATCGGCTGCTTAGTAATTATCTGGGGTTGCATGTCGACATTAGGGTTACCGACCCCTTACATTACATTTCTAGAATCTATAATGCAAAAGGAATATTATTACAACATTTTAAAAATCAATGTTAATTCTAGTGAAAAGAACTTAGAACCAACGCAGTACTCGATTTTCTGACACGACAATGATGTTAAGCATACCTCCAAAATTGCGAAAACAGTGGCTGTTCAATCATTGTCCAAACACTTTAGAATATCCTCTGTAGCACCCAGACCTCAAAGCTATTGAGCACCTGGAGGAATATCTGCATAGAAACGGAAATATTTCTTGCAAGGATAACCGAAAAGCAATAATACAGCATAAATGTAATAAAATTTCGCATAATTTCAGTAAAACTCTCGTTGATTCTATATCTAGGAAATTGTCAGCTGTGATAAAGGCAAAATGCCTACAAACAGTCTTTATTAAATTAATTTAAAGTTTCTGTAACCCTCACTTTATATGTTAAAGTGAAAGGTATTAAGAATTTGACACAGCCGAATATAGCACTGTAACTTGTTTTTATCGTATTATTTTAAGTGTTTATTGTCAAGAAGACAAAAGACGGATTTTGCATTTAGTTACATTTTTGCTTTCTTTTTGTTTACGATCTGTGCTTAAAAGGTTTGCTTGTATCATTTTGTAATATAAGTTACAATACATACGAAAAGCTTTTATTTTTTTTTTGTAAACATTCAACCCGAAAATGTCGGATTATGATGGAATTTCTTTTTATTTCAATACTTTTCAAATGATTAGCACTCGTTCAAAAACATTGTATTAAAGATTAAAGTTTTTGAAAGAATAACGAAGAAGGCAACACCTTCAGTTTTTTTTTTTTTAACTTCAGTAGAGTGACCGGATATTATGTGAACAATGATTTACGTGCCTCAGCATATGAATTGCATGTACAATATATATATAATTGATTAAACATTTAAACGCTAAAAATGCATCAATCGAAATAAAATGAAAGAATTATTCGACACAACAGTAACAACTACAATAATACAAAAATGAAAATGAACACACAAAAAAGAACGACAACATAATAAATGATGACAAGTTTTTGTTGTACAATCAAACTAGAACAGTCAGACAGACACTATATAATCATTTTGTGTCCTGTACAGGACAATACGTATTATGCTTGCATATGTATTTGTGGTAAAATTTAAACATTCCCACACACATATATAAACACACACTTGCATGTGCACACATCGCTATAAAATGTTTATACTTGTATGAATGTGTATCTTCTACTATTACTAACTAATACACATTGATTATGCGTTAGTTAGCAATTCAAATGTTACAAATTGCATTTCAAATTGTTTTGGAGTTGGCAAGCAATATGCACAGTAGCAGTAGCAGTAGCAGCAACAGCTACAATATCAATAATACCAACATCGACAATAACTCTAATAGCGAAAGCGACTAACACTCCTAGAAAGATGAACAAAAAAAAAAAAAAAAGAAACAACGAACGAACAACACAAAACAATTGTCAAAATGTTGATTTCCATTGAATGAAAATTGCACATTGTTGTAATTGTGTTGTTGCAGTATACTCAGTACAAAATGTAGGTATGCTTAATGCACACACAAATCAACGTACATATATATGTATGTATATGAACGAATATGAATATGTGTGTTATTATTTTTTACAGTTTCATGCATACAATAATACATATAATAAAACACTGAATATTTTGGATGTTGGGTTTATTGGACAAATATCCGGTAGGTCCAATATTTCTATCTATGATTGCTTAACTTATGGTTGCTTAACTTAACTCCAATGTCTGTATTTATAGGAGTTTGAACAGAAATTTGGTATAAAGTTTTATTTCAAAATATATGAAAGCATTACTAAACATATCTTGCTTTCGATAACATTTGAATGTATGAATCTAGAGTCTAGGTGAAATTTGCACTAAATATTGTTGGTGGCTATAAACTAGGCGCTAATATAGTTGATGAAAATAAACATACAGATGAAAATTAAGCTGTACGATAATTTTCATCTCGACAATAATCTGGTTTAATGTAACTTTTGGAAATTGACAGGGATGGGCAATATCTGGTTATACGTGAAAAAGCCACTGATTCTGGAATCTTTCTAAGAAAATTTGAGGGTGCTGTAGGTTAATTGGTTAGCGCATTTGATCATTAAGCATGAGTTGGTATTTGTAGCCCAGGTTTGATTCCCAGCCGCTGACTCGCAAACAACATTAGTTTCTGATAATTATTACTTTTCTTCTATATATCATAACTTATATTTATCACAGCGCCCTCCTTCAGTGGTATAGCATTCAAACGCCACCGAAATAAAATAATATAAAATCAAGCTTTAACATTAATGCGCCTACTCACCATCAGAGGCGCTGCAATACTGCACTAAAACAAACATAATGCGCAATTGCAGAGTTGTGATATAAAAACCACCATTATTTCTTCAACTATCACCTTTCCAAAGAAAGTAGCGCAAGTATATATAGTCATATTAAAAGAAAAATGTTTTAATGTCTTTATAAAATAAAAGCATTCATACATAGATAGATTGGTGTTATTAAAACTTTGTACAGAAAATCTAACAATTACGTTACTTACGTTATGCTGTTTTGCATGTCATAAGCGAACAGTAATGTCTAACGGAAATGACAAAGACTTTTTAGTTTTTGTCTTACAAACAAATCCTTGTGTGTACAGTATTAAGAATATAATTACAAGTAGCGCGTAATGTCCCCGAGTAAACTGTATACAAATAATGTAGCCAAAAAAAAGTGTTCTCTTGTCCGATAAACATTTAATATAAACTTTACATTTTTCAACGTTTAGCTGTTGATAACTCTATGTATAGCCATTTAGATCTTTTAATTCATTATTGCTTGAAAATTCATCATGAAAAGGCTCATATCTCAATAACGTATCCAAATTATTCAGCTGTGGTATGAAAATCAGCGTCTTGTGAGAAAAGTTGTACGTGTTCTTTGATTAATATGAGCTTAAATTAACCTCAGCATTTTTTGAAAACCAACAACAATTAAAAACATGGAAGCTAACATTACGTAATTTGCGAGATACTAGAATGAACGCTGGAAAAAGTAATTAAAATAATTAGACTCTTCGAATGATCCATGTACAGCTTAAGGTATGGTCACGCATGGCAAATATTTACTCAAAAAAGCGTAACCACTTGTTGTATCACAAATTTGTTTGGCGTTGTTTACTCTTAAAAAGAGTTTTGCAAGATCAATCATCATCAAATAAAATAAGAATAAATTTTATTGTGTCTTGTCCTAAATAAACGTATTTTTTTAAATAAATAAACGAGTTCAAAAATATTTTATTTAGTGGTTACGTCTTTTTCGGCATATATTTGCCAAGTGTGACCGCACCTTTAGTTGTGGCCAACATTTGAATGAAACTATTTTTAATAAGTAAAGATTACGAATCCAGTTTTATTAGTTTAGTGTTTAATGAAAATTAAAAAAATGTCTAAATGAATCACCCGTTATTGAAAATGAGACGCGGTAATCACGAGATTATGTAAAACTGGTTTTGAGAGACAACTTCAACCTACTCGTATCGATTGTTCTATGACGAAAGTACGGGTAGCTGCTCAAACAGATCCGCCATCTTAAAATGCAAGTTCCTTATAAAAACAGTTAAGAAATTAGTTAAATTAAGTTAAGTGTTAACATATCTAGTTGATTTTTTTTTATTACTTCTATTTGTTTATTGTATCTTAATTAAAAACGAACTAAGTCCCAATTAACACAAAGTCATTTTTATTAAAAAGTTTGATATAATTTTTTCCTTGAAATTTCTTCGGTGTTCACACAGGACAATTTTTATTGCTTAAATCGCTCGTATTTTTAGAGTAAGAGTTCGGTGAATAGTTTATTTCTCGTTTGGTGGCGGTCCATTGGCCGCCTAGATCGTGTTTATCGATTTAACTCATTTTCACTATTTTTTGTAAGCCTGCAACTGTTGACGCACTGGAAGCTAATATTAAAGAATTTATCCGTGAGTTACCGGCCGAAATGTTGGAGAGAGTGTGCCAAAATTGGGCCCAGCATATGAACTATTTGAGGCGTAGCCGCGGTCAAAATTAACATGAAATCATCTTTGAACATTAAAATATATAAATCGTTCTTTTGACTTAAATAAATACTCAAACATACTATCTCTAAATTGTATATGTCAAAAACTGAGCTGATTTGTTTACTGAAATATGGATGTGTAAGTCCCAATTTACACGAAGTAATTTTTATTGAAAAGATTGATACAATTTTTTCTTACAATTTCTTCGGTGTTTACACAGCACAATTTAAGCTTAAATCGCTTGTATTTTTATTTGAAACTATACGCACATTTGTATAATACGAATAAGAGAGTAACGCGAATTGCTAGTACCATCAAGTGTGTAGTCGTCTTATCTTCCTCTCACCCCAGTGTTTAAAAGGTAGTAAGCTTAGCTTAAAGAATTGCTTCGTGTAATCTGGGACTAACAATAAATATTTTATATCTTATAGATATTGAATTTTATTTCTTTAGTCCGGGATGAAAATTTTTTGACCATTGCTTATTTTATCTATTACGTAGGCAGTCTTCATTCTTGTCTTTGGCTTAGATCCGTTGCATCTCTTCGCCTTAATCGAATATATACACTATTATTCAAGTTTTCTGCATTTATTGGATCTGAGTGTTTACCAAAATTAGTTGTAAGATCCTTATAATTGTTTTTGGATTGAACAGCTCAGTCACTTTATCAACAGCCTACTGCTAGCGTTATATCTGTTGCTGCAGTAAAACAAGACTTTTTTCCTGTAGGAAAAGTCCCGTTAATACAATCTGTCGCTAAATTGACAATTGTTGGCCGATTGAGACTCTGGTGCTTCCAGAGCGTAAATTAAATTGTCGTACGTACGAGCGCTTTGGAGTTAAACTAACTAAACTTGATTAGCCAAAGGCTTGTTTGATAAGCAAAACTTTCTTATTTACCTTTATATTTCGAAGAATATTAGTTAATTAAGATGTGTGCATCGCAATTATGGTTGTATCTTCCTGACAATACAAAGTTTTAACGTATGTTATTGCATTGATGAAAAACAAAATGCTGATGGCGTCAATTTTGCAGAATGTTGTTTAGAGAATACACCACCACCAACTACATCATGTTTGCCTTTTGGCCAACATCGTTAACACTTGATACAAATCATACAAACGATACATTCGCATTCGATATGCGCTGGTTATATTGGTAATACTTGCGATGATGGTGATTATTGATGTACCGACAGATGAATGAACATGTTAGTTGCTGTATGGTATTTTCATTTACGAAAATATGGATTGATAATAGTTAATGAAAATTTAGTCACCTATTTAAATGTGAAAATAGCAAATAAATTTAATGACTTTTAAAATGTGTCCTTATGTTTTTATAATATTTTATCCAGCAATGATGAAAGATATGTACGTAAATTTATTCATTATTAAATGTAGTTGTAATCTTAAACAAACAAATTTATCAAATTTATATGATCTAAAGATGGATTCACCCATTCCTTTTGAACAAAATTTGACGTCTCTCTTTTTAAGAGAAAGAAAATAATCATAAATATTCAGTTTGACGTCTCTCTCTTAAGAGACAGAGAAAGTATTCATATGAAAAAACCATTGTGTAGTTATAGTTACATCATGAAAAAGACTTTGCCCGAACAAATATTTTTTTCAGAACAAATGGGTGGAACCACCTTAAGAAAACAGAAAAATATATTTCTCCCTAGTTCCCCAAGATATACATAGTTTTATTATTTTCTTTAATAGTAAGGCTTTAAATAGCAAAAATAAAACCACTTAAATATTTTTTACTGCTAGAAACCCTTGGAATAGAAAAAGCCATATTTTTAAAGTTCTTGGCCAAGAAAACAGGAATGATTACAGTTGCGAAGAATTGTGGGAGTGACATATCAGTGACATATCGCTTTTCAAGACAAGATAAATTGCAGAGCTTATTCATATCTTCATTAAATAATCTAACTAACACAAATCGTAAAGCATAAAGCTCGACTCAAGATCACTTTCTGGTCTAGCTGTTATATAATAATATATATACAAGGTGGCGCAAAAGTAAACTTCCGATGTTTTTTGGCTGTAATTAAAAAAAAATGAAAAACTTTGATTCTTCTTGTGGATTATTTTTATTTGATCTTTTAATTTTTTTTACATCAAGTCGAGAATATGATTGTCATTTGAGCCCTTTTTATGGCATTTTCCATCACATCGGCCAAAACTTCCGGCGATAGGTCCTCACATTCTGGACGGATATTGTCTTTAAGAGCTGCAAGAGTCTGAGGCTTGTTGACATAAACCCGCGACTTCAAAAAGCCCTACAAAAAGAAGTCTGGAGCGGCAACTCAGGCGGTCTTGCTGGCCAGTGCAAATCGCCAAAACGGGAGATTAGGCGCCCGGGAAATGCATATCGGTTGTGGCACGTGCAGTGTCTGCCGTTGCACCGTGCTGTTTGAACCACATGTTTTCCAATCCCAATTCATCAAGTTGCGTCAAAAAGAATTCGTTGATCATTGCCCTGTAGCGCTCACTCCGATGACTCCTCCAGCGAAAACAGCACACCATACAGTGACTTTGAGCGGGTGTAATGGCTCTTCGTGGATTACACGCGGATTTTCAGTGCCCCAGAAGCGTAAATATTGCTTATTTACGTACCCGCTAAGATGGAAATGGGCCTCATTTCATGATTATTTTTGAAAAAGTTACCGACCGATTATTGGTCAAATAAATAGTCAGCAATATTCCGCGTTCTGGAACAATTCAGCGTAACATTGTTTGTTAACGTGTATTTCGCATGTGTTTACTACACAAATGTCAAAACAGAACTGACATTAGGAGCCAATCGCAAAATTTATAGCAGGATTACTTTTGCGCCACCTTGTATTTTATATTATACTGAGTATATGAGTAAACTTTGTTTTTCAGAAATGACGCTAAATCGGGCGTGATCTTAATAAAATTAGTTATCACATTTGTACATATTAAACTTATTTGTGTTGTATCATGGTGCAACTATACAAGGTGAGTTCAGTAGCCCAGCTGACTGACTTTGTTTACAATTTACTTAAGTATGTCAAAAGTAATACTTTTTCTCTTTCCATTTTGTGTTGTGTTTGTTTTCAATTTGCACTCACCTTGTATAGTTGCACCATGTGTTGTATTTTATTTAGATACCAATATTTTTATTATTTGAAATTAGTGACAGACTGTATTAATTCATTTAAAATTCTTTGCGTAAATAATTTAAAAATATAAACAAAATTTGTAAAATGTTAAAACAATTTTCCGACACTCTAAAACTTCTTGTACGCCAGTTTGCCACCTCCAAATCTAGTATAAATCAATGTAATTGTGTTGATACTAAACTCCTTAAAAATGCACTCAACAAACTCTATGCCGAACACGTTAGTATACCGATTGTCATTGGAAATCAAATGATTTTTACGGGGAATGAGCAAAATTTACGTATGCCTCATAATCATCGTAGGATTACGGCTAAATATTATTACGCCACCAAAAACCACATCAATTTGGCCATACAAAAAGCTATGCAAGTTCAAGAAGCTTGGAGTTGCACGGATGTCAAATTAAGATCAAACATTTTCCACAAAATTGCTGATAATTTATCGGACCCTGTTATAAAAGCAGAGCTAATGTCGGCTGTAATGTTGAGTCAAGCTAAGACCAGACAAGAGGCTGAAAAAGATGTTTGTAACTTGATTTTGATGTTGAGGACAAATGCGGACACCTTGCTACAATTGTCAGAGTTAAAAGTGCCCACAATGACAGCCAAAATTAGAAACAGGTATATAATAAGGCCATTGGACGGTTTTGTGGTTGCTACTGGCCCTCTTTATATGTCGTGGATTTCAGCCAATTTGGCCTTGACGCCGCTACTAATGGGTAATTCGGTAATATGGAGGCCACCACCGAATTGTGTGCTTACCTCGTTCATTATATTCAAAAGCATTATGAGAGCTGGTGTGCACCGGGGAGCTTTGCAATTTCTGCCGTCCAACTATAAACTATTTTTTAATACTGTTATTAATTCTGACGATTTGGCGGGTATAAATTATGCTGGCCGTGTGGCTACCTTAAGAACTTTGTGGCACGAGCTCTCCATACGTTTGCCCCACTATAAATGTTTTCCCCGTCTGGTGGGTGAATGTGAAAGTAAGGGTTTCCATTTTATTCACGAATCAGCAGATGTGGATGTCGTGGTAGATCGTACAGTTCAAGCAACTTTTCGTTATTCCGGGCAAAGAACATATTCCTGTGGTCGCTTCTATGTACCAGACTCTTTGTGGCCTGAACTAAGCTGCCAACTGCAATATGTAATGGAAACCTTAAAAATAGGTGATCCAACTGATGATAGTGCTTATGCCTCTGCCATTATACGTGAGGATATGTACGATAATATTGTTGCTTATCTTGATTATGCAAAATGTAATGAAAATGTTCAAATTCTTATGGGTGGTAACTGTACGAAAACGCATGGCTTTTTCATAGAACCCACCATTGTAGTGTGCAAAGATCCCAATGATCGTCTGATGATCGATGACATTATGGGTCCGGTACTTAGTGTATATGTTTATGAGACCAATAAACTGGATGATGCCTTAACAACTGTGGTCAAATCTCAGAAATTCGGAAGTTGTGGTGCCATATTTTCCACTGATAATCAGGTTACCGGAAAACTTTTAAACAAATTACGCATGACAGCTAGTAATCTGTATGTAAATGAGCAGTGTTGCGGCCAAGATTTAAGTCATCTTCCATTGTCTGGCAATCGCTTGTCGGGTACGAATGATAAACATGGCTCGGCTCATTATTTGATGCGATTTGCAGCTCCGCAACTGATAGAGGAACCATTGGAACAGGCTGTAAATGAAAAAGAAATAACAAATCTAAATTGTTAGTTCAAATAATTTGTGTAAAGGTTTAAAAAAAAAACTAGGAAGTGTGTCTCCTACAAATAAAATAGCTTAATGTACAAAATTTCACTGTTGTTGAAGGTTGATCTGGACTTTTTGTAAATATATTATTTTCCATCTGTATACTTCAAATAGAACGATTCACATAAAATACGGCTACATAAATGTTTTAGTATTAAAGCGATTGAATATTTTTGTACCACAAATTAATAAATATATTTATTTAATATTTAAGAAAATATCAAGAAAAAACTAAGATTAATTTCCTCTTTTAAAAATCCATGCTTTTGATTTGATGGATCCCATAAAGAGTGCACTGCCGTATATCGCACATTGCGATATCACCTGCTTTGCATACTTACTCCAAATATCTAAACAAATATTGGTGGTACTGTATCACTGCGTTTGAAGTTTACTTTAATAATGGCTCAATATTTTTAAATTGGCCAAATTGGGGACAATTAAGGAGTTCTTATATGTTTCTATTACAAAACCAATCCATTGCAGCTTTTTGAATAACGACAGAAAGCCAAATCTTGCCAAAACATAAATGAAGAGCGGGATTCGGCAGGCTTTGTTCTTAGAATCGGTAGTAGAGGTTAATTTTTTACATATCGTTACCGAAAATCCACAAGGCCGTAACTACACATTTTAAAATTTTAAGACTATTTCACTCTTATTGGCCAAATTTCAGAGTTAACCTTAAAAAACTATTGCGAATTTGATTTAGTACAAAAACTAAAAAATAATAGTAGTTTTTTAGTAATTGTACATTTTTCTGAAACCAAAAAGACGTAACAACAAAAAAAATTTTAATAAAAGTTAAAATTAGGATGAAAAAATTCCGCTTTTCACTCTTATTAAACATTTTTTACTTTTTGTTTTCTGTGTTTTGAATATAAAAGATACAAAACTCATTACAACGAGTTTAATGAATTCGAGAAAAATATACTTTATTTAAGAAAAGAAAACAAAATTAAAAAAAAAACGAAACGAAAAATCTAATCTGAGTATGGTAAATTATCTAAAAAATTGTGGCAATCAGCCGGAAGTAAACATTTAAGTTTCCGGAGATGGCTCTACTTCTTGTTGGATATTTTTATTTTTTCTTTATGTAACCAAACTGGTTCGACAAATATACCACCTTCTTAAAGGAGAACCTAAACCTATATGCACATTTTGCAACCTTGCTCCACTTACAATATTCCATCTTTTAAAAGACTGTCAAGCTTTGCATCTAACTCGTAAGAAATTATGTAATTTATCAAACATAATACCTTTATTAAAAAATCCGACAGTAAAAAATATAAATTATATCTATAATTTCCTACAGCATATAAATTAATTAACAAGATTTAGTAATTTTAGTTTTAAGCCGATAGCCTGTAGTAGCTAGTGCTTGGTATATTATTTATTGTAATTTAAATTATAATAAATTTGAAATAAATAAAAAATAAAAAAAAATGCCAACTTTGTTTTAATATATCTCACATTTTTTAATTAAAAGTGTAGTTACGACTTTTTGGTTTATACAGTTATTAACATTGAAGTTGAGGAGGTCTTTTAAAATGTTTTAATAAAATCGACGTTTTTCGGCATATGAGAGTAAAATTTTAAAAAAAGATGTATTTTGGTTAATTGCATAATAATCAATCAAAAAATCGTTTTGAATTTTTTGCAGTTACGGCCTTTTGGATTTTAGGTGTCAATATGTTTCATGCATAACAAGGCAATTTGAATTTTGGCTAAACTTTGTTTTTATTTATAATATTTTGAGCGGTCATTTACTTGTCATTTGCTTTATTTTTATTTAGGATAATTTTTTTCATACAGTGTTTTTTTTTATATAGTAGTCTTTAGAAGCTTGAGCTTGTTTGTAATCATTTTACCTGACATTTATCCAACATTGGGATTTTGAATTTAATTTTCCATTGTTCGTATATTCCTATTGCTTAAAATAGAAATAGATTGCTTTGCGTTCTCTAGATTCCGATCGATTTTGTTTATTCCGAAAAAAATTTTAAATCTCGGTTTTTAATTTAAATATGGTAACGTTGTGTATACCAGAACAAAAAACATATAATTTTTGTAATAAAAAGTATAACAACTGCTAACAAAGAAATTTTATATAAAAGTGAAAAACATTTTTTAAAAATGCGCGAAATTTCAATTGTTGTTGTTTTGAATGAACAAAGACATCAAAACGCATATTCCAGTTCTGTGTAAATATTTTTAAATTCTGTAATTTTTTGACAAAAGCTTTTCTATTGCTGACACCAACTTTGAAATGTTTAATACATGGTGCAACTATACAGGGTGAGTTCAGTAGCCCGGCTGACTGACTTTGTATACAATTTACTTATGTCAAAAGTAATATTTTTTCAAGTATTTTTGACAGTAGTACATTTTATTACACAAACAAAATGCCTGTTTTTTCTGTTTTGTGTTGTATTTGTTGTCGATTTGCACTCACCTTGTATAGTTGAACCATGGTTTAACATTTTATTTAAATATCAATGAGATAATTAAAAAAAAGAATGAAATAATAAAATTAATTATTTAATTGTCATTATAAATTAGTAGTATGAGTTTTTTTTTCAGTATAAAATCCTAAAAAATAACAATTCCACTTTAGAAATCTAAAGTAGTTTCATTCGTTTCCTAAAGACTTAATTTACGGAATCAAAACCACTTTCGATCGGAATTGAGTTCTGTTACACGGCTGATTATGTTGGAATTCTTTGCCTTGTATCTTCTTAATAAAATTCTTGCACATTATTGAAATAATTTTATATTAACGCAATTCACAATCTTGTGCAAATGGTATTGCATCATTGCATTTGCAAAAAGGTTTAGCATATTTTGGCTCTTGCTGTGTATTTTGTTAGTGTAGAGCAAAAATAAGTCAACCTTTATGCAAATACAATGATGCAATACCACATGCACAAATTTGTGAATTGCCTGATTTACTTTTCTAACATAACGCTACGCATTCACCTGACTAGAAGACTAAAAAGTACATTTGCCTAAGAAACATTCATTCATGTTTTTTTTTACAAAAAGTATTATGTTTAGCCTTTGATAACTATTTATGAAAAATTTTTAAAAATTTTATCTCAATATCACGAATATTTGCAACTGACTGACTGTAGTTTTTTTTGGAGCAACATTTATCTTAATTTCTTTGCCATATCATTTTCTAATGTTCTACATAAAAACAGCATTTACTTCCTCCCGGAATTCTTGACATCCTTGCATTCCCAGAGAATTTAATTTATTCCAAAAATGCAAGTGCTGGCAATGTTAGTATGTAACTATACATTGTAGTCCATCTTTTGTTTTTCGTTTTATATTTTTAGTACGAGACTACATTTACTCGAGGTTTTGTTGTCTGTTTTCTTAAAATGTTGCCAGGACATGTGCGAAACTATGTGTGAGTGAATGTAGCTGACAAGTAGTTATGCACATTGAATACATGTAAAGTATGGCTGATATTACAGATGCCAAACAGTAAAACCAAACTAACGTAACTTAATATTAAAACAAATGCTTATAAAAATATATTGGTTACATAAATGTGGCTGCAAGTGGGTTGGTATGTGGGTGTATGTATGAGCATTATATGGAATTCTTGAAAAAATTGCATTATAAAACTTACCACTACATTTTACAAATAGTTGTTCACTAAACTACTAAATATGAACAAACAATTTCTTTCATTTATGTATTTTGACATGTTACCTTTGAATCTTTGTTACTCAGGAATATGTTTTATATGAAAAGTAGACACTAGTTATTGTTCGAAGTCTTTATATTAAGGGGGCATGCCACTTTAACATGGCGTTGGATTTGAAATTGACATCTTTCAGATACGTTTTGCCTGGTCATGAAACTAACACAAACGAATTTTTTTATTTTAGATTTTATAATACTGGCCACAAAATTAGACAAGTGGATCTTGAACAACTAAAATATAATAGGGCCTAAACAAGGAAAACTTGAAAGAATTTTCAACAAATATTGATGCTAATCAAAGCTAATATCAATGTCAAAACACTTTAGATAATCTACCGAAGTCGCCAGACCTCAATCCAATTGTGACCCTGCGGGAATATCTGGCAAAAAATAAAATATTTCATGAATTTTATAAACTCGGTTCGTACCCACAAGAATGCTAAATATGTTTGTAATAATTTTTAAAAGTCAAATGAATAAGGACAGAAAGGTACCCCTTACAGAGCCATGAACGCCGGTATACAAAATGTTAGATCGGACTAAAAATAAAGACACAGTGAACAAAATACCAAAAAGCCGGTATTTGTAGGCGTGGCAGAAAAATAAAAAAATAATTTTTGGAATTGTTTTTAATTATCTTTAATCTTAGGGGGTGACACAGCTTTTTTTCTACATGAAATGCGAACCACTCTATTATATAACAAGGCCTTGTAAGATTTATGTTAAATTGTTTAAAAAGCTATGTATTTTTTATTAAGCATTTTTAACCTCACAAAACTGCAACAAGTTCTAGGACTAAATGGGTTTATTTTCGAAATATCAGCACTTTTCTAAAAAAAAACTCAAAATAACTAAGACAGATTTCATATACAAATTAGCTTAATAAACGTTTGTCAAATTTAATAATCGTTTTTGAATAAGGGAGCAATTCATTTCAAGGCTCACAATACGTTCTTGGATTACGTTATATTATATAGCATTCGAAAGGCCTTTCCGAGCACTTTGAGACGGTAACCATATTGACCAATAAAGTTTCAAGAAAGCAACTTATACGAAAACTCTTACGATAATACGTTTCCAATTATTCGATCGTGACAACTTTTCTGCAACACTGGCAATTAAACAATTTTAATGATATTTAAAAACTTGGAATAGTAGCATTTTATGAAAGGAACCACCGATCTGATAGATAATAAGTATTTATTTTGTAAGAGAGGAGTTTTGCCCACTGTTCCAATATTTACCGATTTAAAGTTATTGTTTTGTAAATCAAACCACATAAAAACATGAATAATTTGAAATTCGATTTATAAGGTCTTTTTTCAGAATCAAAGGCTATGTAACACGAGGGATTACTGTATGTTTTGTTCTCTTTTTTTTCCAGATAACGCCCGTGGCCGTGTTTGTCAAGGTGGGTTTTATTTTTTTATATTAACTTTACATTATAATATATATTTTAAGTTTACAATAAAGTTTAAAATTTGTAATATTTTTAAATAGAAAATCTCATACGAGTATAGGACAGTTGAAATACTTTTATACAATTACTTAGAACACAACCAATATAATAATATCGAAATTAAGCATTAATAATTAATAATCAATAAATTGAAATCAAATAAAAATGTTTGCTTGTAAAAAAATGATTCCTTTAAGGAAGTAAAAAATTAAAAATCAAATATTTTCTATATTATATTTCTTATTTCCTATTAAATGAAATCAATTTCGTTTGTACTGCAAATAGTGTTGCTGGTAATTTATAACACGTTTTTTCATTAAATTAATTTTTTCGTACTTCCGGAAAAGCAAATAAAAGAATAAACCAAATTTGTAGTTAAAAGTGTTTAACATACCAAGCACGTTTCCCAGAGAAGATGATGATGACACTACACAGATTTTACTATAAACTTTGCCATAAAAGCAAACAAGAACAAAAAAACCGATAGAAAAATTGATCCAGTAACAAATGTGGCAACAATTTTACTAGTCAATTTTTACGATTAAACGACACTTGTTCTCCGTTTCTGTTTTATGTCAGGAAGAAGGTTGTACAAATCTGTTAGTCTCATCACAAACACACCGCAGCATCATTCTTACTATGATTTAATCAGCAGCAGAATTAAGGGACAACAGAGAAGATAGCAGCATTTAAAATTAAAACTAAATTCAATCATTCTGAGCACGTACAATTGAAGTTTGGAGTTGGAAAATTTAAAGGATTAAAATTAATGAAACATAAACAAGGAAATATTTAAATATATGCAAATATAAATTAAGGTAATCATTTTTACTATGAGGTAATTAAGGTTGCCTTTTCTAAATGTTAAAACTAATTTTTTCATTTAGTATTAAAAATTAGATAAAGGATATTTCTAAATAAATGATAAACTGGCAAATTTTGCTAAAATATTTATAAAAATCCTGTAATTTTAGGCATTATTGAAATTTCTTAAACAAATCTTTGTTTTTATTTTATATTAAAGTTATTTTCAGAACAATTTATTATTTTTTATTCGAACTGTTAATTTTAAATTTTTGATATTTTTATTTTAGTCGGGCTCGAGTTCATTAAATTTAATTTTCATTAAATTATTTTTACTGAAGGTAGGAATTGTTTTACAACTTGAAAAATTTTTTTTTTATTATTAAAATTTTTAAAGATAATTTTTCTTGGCTGGGATTCGAATCTGGGTTGTTGAATTTACATATGTTTCGAGAAACACCACTTTCTCTCATCAGAATTCTTTGCGTTCTAACCCTCTGCACCACTTGCGGTGCCTGCTAGCCAACAGACAAACATCAATCTTGTAACCAGTGTTATGGTGGTTCGAAGTTTTCTGTAATTATCATTTTTATTTATTTATTAATTTTCTATTTTCATGTTGCCTCCTTTTTCTTCAGTTTTTATTATTTTCGAATTTCATAATACATACAACATATGTTGTTATTATAATAAATTTTCTCCTGTAGATTTTTACAATTGTAACAGGTCTCTTTGTTTTGGAAAGTTTTTTTCCCGGGGAAAACAACATCTCTGCCCAAGTGTCGTTGCGAATCGTAAATGCAATATTAAAATATTGACGTTAAACCTTAAACTTCTCACACATTTACAGTTGGTTTTTTAATTATGCAAGTCGAATTTACCATGTTAACTGCAACTCGGAGTGTTCGACAGCGTCTAAAGAAAATTTTATATACGAGTATAAAATCAAATGTTTAGCTGAGTCTATCTTGTATATTATGTTTTTAAGCAAAATTTGTTCTACAAATTGTATTTTATATTTACAAGTATTTAAAATTTATTTCTGTCTATTTTTACTTCACCGAGTTGCATTGTTAGTTAGTAATTTTGTGGTCTATCATTGTAACTGCACACAGAAAACCATTGATAGATTTATGTTTTTAAAAGGTAGACAAAGTCAATTACAATGACAACGACAACGTAAGGACTTTTTATGTTTTAAAACAAATTCAATATAATTGCATTACACTTGACTGACACTCACGTCGTAGGTTACAATGCACACAATCGTGATGTGGCAGCATAATAAATATATTTTGAAATATGACAGATGGGATTTAAATTTAAGCTTAAAGCTACATTTACACGATTGAAATTTTCTTCAAAATTGCTCTTCAAAATGCTTCAAACTCGTGTAAACAGCAAAATTTCTTCAAAATTTATTTAGTATATAGTAACTAATAGTTATTAAATAAATAAATTTTGAAGAAATTTTGCTGTTTACACGAGTTTGAAGCATTTTGAAGAGCAATTTTGAAGAAAATTTCAATCGTGTAAATGTAGCTTAACGAAGTTATTTGCTTTTCATAGCAATTTAATTTGATATTTCAATAAATTATCTTTAAGAAGTTCTTAGATATTAAGGAATTCTCTTGAAGATTTTACTGCTCCTTTACTGAGCCATAATTAAGAGTTGCCTGCAGTTTTACTTCTCAGGATTCTGATTAGAGTATTCGAAAAATTAACTTTTTAAGAAAACCGGTTTTCCTATTTTTGTAATAGCGTAGACAGACGACACCGTTAATTTGCATTAAAATCTCACTAATATGAATTAAGATTTTACCCTGACAGACGACAGTTTTTGCATTTAGTAAACAATTTTGTTTGGCATTTACATCGTGATCAAATGAAAAGAAAGCCCAAAATAAGATTAGCAGCTATGCTGTTGGTGAAAAAAGCTGAAATTACTTTTGATGAAACTGCTCCATAATGCAAAAACTTAAATATATTTTTAGAATTATTAAATTTTAGATTTAATAAAATTTTTATATCTAACTTTGTACTGGTATTATTGCATAAAATGTGTCTTAGGAAGAAATAAACATTTTGTGCAGCGCGGAGCAAATATTTTAGAATGCGTGTTGCTTTGCGATCCGATTTCGTATCAATAGCCACAAAAATGTAGCAACGTCCTCTTAATGGTATCTGGCCAGTTTTATCCCGCTTTGATGTTGCCAAATGGGCCTGCAGTATCCTGAGAAAGTTCCTTAGATATATTTTTATGTTTTATTAGGTCGAGAGCTGCTCGCACGTTAGCGTATTGTATTATACGATTGTCATTGGCTCTTTTTATTTTATATTTTTATATTTTTTGTTTTATTCTAAAAATTATTTATTTCTCTCTTTCCGTTAAAAGCCGGCTCCCCTGGAGAATAGTGCATTGCTGACAATAAATAAACACTTTTTTCTTCTTCGTTACAACAGACAAAAGCGTATATCTGTTGCATTTTTCTGCTTAAAATACAAAAAAACTACGTACACATATACATTTACAAAGAATTTGTATTTTACATTAAAATAAGAATTTTGGGATGCCCCGAATTACAATGCAAGGCATTGTAAAGATATTAAAATCGTAAGGGAAAAATTAACGTACACGGATAACCGTGTACTCTTATCAGGAGTCAATGTTGTCAGAACGGTTAGGGTTAAAATGTTTTACGGCAGTCGGCCTTACATATGTGGGAGCTATGGCCAATTATGAACCGACCTGCAAAAAAATTGTAGGTCTGATGAGGCTTCATGTACTACTTATTTGTGAAGAAATTTGTTTAAATGCGTATGTATATAAATTAAACATTTATGACCGATAACTCCCTATTTCGGGAGGACATTTTTATGGGGGCTATGTGATATAATAGACCGATTAAATTCAATCGCAACCGTCTTCAGGCCAAACAAAAGTCTAAAACTTAATTTAATTGAAATATCTTCAAAATTGCGACCTGTACTTTGCGCACGAGGTTTACATGGACAACCAGCCAGACAGATGGACATCGTTTAATCAGATTAAAAAACGATTCTGATATGATACTTTAAGTTGGATACTGGACAAATCCCATATATCCTCCCCACTATGGTGGTGTAGGGTAAAATGTTTACATAAATACTTGTCAAATTAATAAATAATGATAATTGTATTTTAGATTAAAACTCGTAAGTTTTCTTTATTTGGGGACAACATAAATACATATTTGTATTTGTATTTTAATATATATGGGCGTTGCAAACATCAGCACAAATCCCATATATCCTCCCCACTATGGTGGTGTAGGGTAAAATGTTTACATAAATACTTGTCAAATTAATAAATAATGATAATTGCATTTTAGATTAAAACTCGTAAGTTTTCTTTATTTGGGGACAACATAAATACATATTTGTATTTTTTCATATTCATTTGAATAATTGTTATAAATAAACTGAAATAAATGTTTATTAATTATTGGTTTTTTATCACTGGTTGCTGTTGAAAAACAAACAAATGAAAAACTAAAAACAAAGACAAGTAAGAGTTTCTATTCGGCTGTGCCGAATCGTATAAACCCAGCACCAAATAACAGTATGGTGATCATGAAACTAATTTTTCTTACATTTTCTATGAATGTTAAGCATATTCCAGTTATTCGACAGAGTATACACAGATGTCACGAGACGGCAGATAATCAGGTTTTATATTTAACTCTTTCTTTTAAAACGCATAAAACTGACTTTGGCTTTCCGAAGTGGAACTTGTATGACAGCTAAGTCCAATTAGGATCTAACTTTCACAAAAGCCAGTAGTATTATTTTTACATGCTTATAAAAAATCTGTGTAAAATTTCGGTTCGATATGGATGTTTATGTAGGTTAAAGTGTAGTCAACATAAGTGAGTAACGACCTATTATGGGCCGATCTGTATATGTTTTTTTATAAAAGAAACTTTTGCGCATTTCTGTAATTTTCGGAAGTGAACTTTATATAGGGACTATGGTTAAATATGAACCGAGTGCCATTAAATTTGGTACGATAATTTATATGTATATGCATTTAAGTTTTTTTCAGAAGTTTAATGAACCTTTTTATCCCTCAACTTTGTGACTGTACATGTCCTATTCAGAATCCCTCACACCTGCTAGTTTACTGCCCTAAATTTACTAGTGAAAAAAGCAACATTTTTAACGAAATGGAACCAGTTAGAGCCCTATCTAACCCTTACCTTGAAAGTATTATACAAATTATTAATTTTCTAATAACAAAAAAATATGTATAATTAGACATAAATCACAATTATTTAATAGTTTACTTACTAAGTGTATAGTGTACAATTAATATGTATTATACGAGTATTGAGCTGACGGCTATAGTCGCTATTGAGCTTATAATTATATTATCCTATAATTTGTAATTATAAGTTAATAAAATAATAATAATAAATATTTTCGGAAGTCATCATTATATGGTGGCTATATGAATTCTCTTATTATGAATGCTTTTCTATATGACATTTATGTACCATAGAGGGATAGTCCGGGATGACATTTGCATGGGGGCTATGAGAAATCGTGCACTGATTCTTGCCATTTTCAGGATGGGTTCTTCTATAATAAATATAAAGCATGAACAATTTCATGATATTATCTTGAATTTATTTGAAGAAAATAGCAAAAAATATCTGAAATTATATCGTAGTAGTCTGAAGCTGTGGTCTATAACGCGGATCCTACTGGACCGATTTTGCCCATTGTCAATATCAAACATTTCAGTGTTTGGTAAAAATTTCATTTTACTAAGTATTTTTTCGAAGCTCTTCTTTCGTGCCTTTGGCAAACGGACGGACATGACTAGTTCGTCTTAATATATTATAGGGACCCAGAATATACATATAGACTTTTTGGCTCTACGACCAATATTTCGATGTGTTATAAACGGAATTACAAACTTAATATACCCCAATTCGTTTTAGTTTTGTGTGTAAAAACAAAAAACAAAAACTTAAACACAGTTATTATTATTTATTGTGTCAATAAATTTATTGTTCATTATTATTTTATTGATGTTGCTTGTACTATATTTTTTTGATTTTCGTGGCCTTTTTTTATCCTTATGAAACAAATCTACGGCAATTATTTGTAGCTATTTTTATACAAATATACATATACTTATCACAGTACATTACACTAAGGTATTAAGCTATACTACCTTCATTCGTGTAGTATTCCAGAAATATTTACAATAAACTATTTACTAACTAAAACTGAATAAATAAAGAGGCAAATAAGGGATTGCTGGATTTAATAATATATGTAAACATACATACTTACATTTATGAATTATTTATTATAAGGATCTAATAAGACTGCCTGTAGCATATTAACTGATTTATTGAAATTTCGTAGAAAACAAAATTATTAGCAATGTCAGAAAAAAATGCAATATACTATAAATAAAACTGTAAATGGCCAGTATAAATTTTAACATATAAATAATTTTATATATTATTTATTATAAAAAAAAAAACTGCAATATGAAAAACAAGTGAGAAAGCCAGTCAATACCTAAAAATACCCTACACCGAAAAAATGAGCAATAACAGTTTCTTTTAAAATAAAACTTTGGCGCTCACTCTTTTGCATTTCTAAACAAATTTTTAAATTTTTTCTTTTAAGATTCTCTTTAGTAGCACAATATCTTTATATTTTATGTGATAAAAGTTTTTCAATACAGAAATATGTATTACGAAAAAATTGAATTCTAAAACTCATTCGTTTTCGTCTTCGATTTCCATCACATGCCTGTATATCAGCGATGTGCCTGCCCGCAATAAGTGATAAGGGTAACCAAAAATATGCTTTTTGAAAAATGCTCTTAAAAACGAAAAATATGCCCTTCAAATATAAAAAAATTATTGAATTCATATTTTTTTTTGGTTATTTCAGAATTAAGATTAAAAAATAATTTTTTTCTTTAGAATTTCTTTATACACACAGAGAAAAAATATAGTTGTACATGTTAACACAACAATGTCAACATTTCTACAATTTTTTCAACAATATTATTGTAACTGTAAATATTTATATGATTGCGGTAACCATAATATAGTTAAGTTACGATTTAGATGATTACTACAATCACATGCAGTGCCTCACATTGAAAGTCAGCCAAACTGTTTGTAAAATATTAAACCCTATTTGAAAAAAGAGAGCTTAGGATTTTTTTCAAAATTATATAAATTATTTATTATTAAACACAAAAAAAATAAATATGCTATTCTACCATTAATGTAACAGAAACAAAGACAAAAGACTCAAAAAAAACCTTAAATTCAATCATTAAATTTAATTATTTATAAGATATTTAGTATTTTGTTTTTGATTCTTGACAACTTGGAGCCTTTTTGGAATCGATTCAACCAGTTTTTTTGCACATATTAGGATTTATTTGAGCTGGTCTTTACTGGTACATAAATACTCGATTACGTTAAGGTCTGTACTTTGCGCAGGTGTTTTGAGGACTTTAAGACAATTATACAACAACCAGTTCTTCGCTATCAGCGATCTGTGTTTCGGGTCATTGTCCTGGTAAAATTTAAAGTTATTGGCAATCCCCAATTTATGAGCACTTTGTTTAACATTTGCCTTCAAAATATCAAGATGCATGTTTTATCCCGGAAGCACCGGAAGCAGAAATGCAACTCCAGACTGTCACTGACAAGCCCCTGTGCTTTACAGTTTTCTTAGTATTTTTAGGACAAAACTCCTCATTAGGGGGCACCACACATAACGCCAGCCATCGGACCCAAATAAATTGAATTTGTTTTCGTGCGTGAAAAGAACCTGTAAATTTTTAAAGTGCTGATAGATATAGTCCACCAGTGTTCATTGAAAGAAAATTTTTAAAATTATCTTGCCCGACTTTGAATGTGTGCTACTTATACGATTGTATATACGATGTATATATTTGTTGCGATCATGTTTATGATGAATCCATTTATCATAATTTGTTGTTTTTTGATTATGATAGAGAACAACATAATATGGTTTAATCTTTCATCATAAAACTGATAGCCATAAACATTACATAATTGCTATAATCATATACATGATTGCTGTAATCACGTATATGTTAACTTGACCATATCATGGTTGCAGAAATCATATAAATAATTACTAAATATGTTTTTGTTTCGACCTTTTTCAAATTTCAAATGAATTAGGTAAATAATCAGGCTCGAGGACTGTGTTATAATCAATTATCTTATTTATTTATTTATCAATATTTCGCCTACCATCGGTAAGCATCATCAGGAAAATAAAACAATGAGTTACAATCATCAAAAATTAGACTTTAAAATTAAACATTTAATATTGCAATAAATAAAATAATTACAGTTACCTTAATATTTAAAAAAAAAATTAAAATGTGGAAGTAGTTGTGGTAAACAGGCACAACTATACGAGTATTTTTTCTCTGCGTGTCCATATATCTAGAAATAATAAATAAATAAGAGGTCCAATTTTACTTTGATAAATATATTTATATCAAATTTAAACTATATCGTTAAGTGTTGCAATATATTTATTGTGGGGAAGACCACAAGTTTTAGATACACAATCCTAATCTATTGGTTATTGTGATATTTGCACAAACGCATAGAGTCCTCCTCACAATGGTGTTGTAGAGTACAATTAGATTTATATAATATTGGTGTGGTTGTCACCTGCAGCTAATAGTTTCAAGCAAAATCATTATTTTTAATTTTTTTTCTGTCATTACTTAGTTTTTTTTTATAATACAAACATATAGTGTGTATTTATAAAATATTGTTTCCATAAAAGTCAGCAGATTACGAATCAGAATGAAAAAAAATTATTAAAAAGAATTATGCGTTTTTTTTTCAAGTATGTACATCGAATATAAAAAAATTGCGTCCATAGGTTAATGTGATCAAAAAAAAATTAAATAATATTGATAAAGCTTAATGACAGATTGCGTCCACTTAGGTAACATACAGGCAGAGTGCTAACGTTAGATAGACAACAGTTTTTTTTTAATTTTAATTTTAGCAAGTTTACTTTTTAAATGCCATGTGAGGTCATGAGTTTAACCATGTATAAACAGTTGTTATTAAAATTTTTTTGTGTTTTAATTTTAATTACTTATATTTTTTCTATTAGTTATTTTGGTTTATATTGTTGTTCCTGGCAATGAAATTGTTAACAGAAAATGCACAATTTCATATAATAATCTAAAAACACCATGCGAATGATGTTTTTTTTTGGCATAATGCCACTTTCATAAGCTTAAGTTTGCATGTTATGAATAAGCAATATTTACCTAAATAATATTATATCAAAGAGCCAAACATTTAGTGTTGTACGTACGAGTATTTACATTAGTTTTACATAAAACTATTACCAGCTATACAATTTACTAATACAAAATCTGTCAATTTTTTACTCCTTAGATCAAAGGAGTGACACTAACATTATCCAAACATTATCATTATCAGAATGTTAAATATCTTGTCTCATAAACTGAGCACCACTAAAGCAGAAACTATAGCATATAGCTGTATCAAACAGTAAAGAGAGGTGTCATGAGACAGAAGATCATCAAGTTTTATATCTCTATCTTTCTTTGAGAACTGCTTTTTTTTTTGTTTTGTTTATATTTTTGCATAAAGCGATTTACTTTGACACAAAGAAATTAGCTAACAAAAAGGATAATAACTTTTTCTTTCTATGAGAATTGCCCTAGGAAACTGATTTTTGCATTTTTGAAACGTCAAAATTGTCACCTCTAAAATGTGTTTTATAATAACCTTCACCACCAAAATTTGTTAATGAAATAAGTTTGTCATTTCGAGATAAACATTGATAAATATTCATCTGAAACCCAAAATAATATTGTTCCTTCTTAAATTCTAACCCCCTTATTTATAAAACTTGTCAAAGATTTATAATAGGCTTATAAAGCAAATATCCATACAAAATTTGCTGTTATAAACCCTTGATAGGTTTTTATGAATTTTCACTGTAAGTCAATAGAGCTTTGTCCATTTGAAACACCGTAAAACACTAACACGTCTAAAATATACAACCGTAATCAATAAATAAAAAGTATTGCAAATTAATAAATTTAAAACAAATTATGAATCAATATGTGTGGAACCCTCTTAAACTGTTGACATTTTTTAAAAACGTTTTAAAATTTTGTTAAAATGCATACAATATGAAATATGAAATTTTACACATATTATTCTAATAAAAATAACTTAAACCATTTTAAAATTTCATGCTAAAATTCAACATAAATAAGTCTTATACATATACATACATTTTTACATACAGTGGGAAGCACAAATTTGGACCGAAAATACGTTGAAATATAATGGGGAGCACAAATGACAACACCATGCAAAAACTTTTATCTTTAATATTTACATAAATTTGTTGGAGTTAATTGGAATTGTTCCAACTGTCTCTTTTGAGCACAAATTCTCAATCAGATTGAGGTCGAGCCTTTCTGCTGGTCACTGCATCAAAAATAAATTCTTTTCGCTAAGCCATTCTTTCACGATTTTGGAGGTATGCTTTAGGTCATCTTTTAACGAAAAAGTAACTTCATCCACATGATAGACGCCCTTATCTACATATTGATATTGACATACATATGTGTAATATGCGACATATGAGTTTAGTTAAAAATAAACAAAAAAAAATCCATTTTTTTAATACCTTTTAGACCATCTAGACACTAAAACAACATTTATTTAAGAATTTATTTATGTAGAAAACAAATCAATTTGATTTTTCGACATTAAGTTAAGTATGCCGCGCACATTTGCCTATCTACAAAAAGTATAAGCGGCAAAAAGCTGATTGCCGCACGCGGCCGCATGCCGCTTACATTGGCCTTCCACTAGAAGATGAGTTTGCAAAATACGCAGATAGTCTTCTTTCCACATTATTGCAACGATTCTTTGCAGTAGTCTGAGACGGCACTATGTAAAGCAATCGCATATCATTCCGTTCATCTTACCGTGATATATTTTTTGCTCAATATGGTGTCTTTAAATCCAGTAATATTGTTTATCTTCGTTTTGAAAAACGTTTCCAGTAATCTACTGTCCAATTTCAATGCTGTTCTTAAAATGTTTTATCATATTTTATTCATTATTTTTCCTGCTGAGATATTACCAATATCGCAAAGTGCTGGTCTAGCTGTTCATCGCCTAAAATGTTTGCCTATTGCTATAGAATCATATTGTGGTGTTAAACACTTGCCTCTTTTAATTTACCTTAGCAATCGGTAATAGCTTTTGGCGGCCTCTGATTTGTGGTTTGCTAACAATAGAATAGCACAATTCACAATCTTATGCAAATGCTTTGCATCATTGCATTTGCAAAAAGCTTTAGCATATTTGAAATCTACAGTGTAGAGTCTACTCTAACAAAATATACTGCAAGAGCAAAAATATTCTAAACCTTTTTGCAAATGCAATGATGCAATTCCATTTGCACAAGATTGTGAATTGTGCTAATGTATTTTTTTACTTTTACGGTCACTGGTTGTCTACTTTATTACTTGTCTAGAAGACATAATTTATGTTTTTACTAGGATATTGTCTTTAATGGCTCTTGACAGGATCTTCATAATTATTATTATATATATTATAATTTAAGTTGGATAATCTGCAAAAACAAAGTGTTATCACATGCAATTAAAGTCTTAAACTAGACAAACATATACAATTTTCAAAAGACATACTTGTGCAGATATTCTTGTTTATTCCCAAAAATAATATCCATTTTGTATTGTAATTTATTTTGTTAAGCATTAAACATAAAATAAATGACAAATAACATTATTAAATTTTCTTTGTTGGTTTAATTTTTATGCAATAACAAGTGTATTCATTTGTGCTCTCCATTGTATATACAAATGATTGCAACGTATTTCATTAATTTGCGGCTTATAATTAATTATAGCATTAATGTAACGACTACTTACCCAAAATTGTGATGATCGGACTATAATTGTTGACAGCTCCCATAAAAAGACCAAATCCGAAATACTCCACTTCCGAAAATAACTATTAAGCCCATACAAATCTTTTAAATAAATTTATAGCGATGCCATTTAAATTGATGTGAATAAGTTGTTGCTTAATTTGCCACTTTGTAGTGTTTAGGATTTGTTATTCCATCTGAGGTTAATGAGGGCCAAAGTAATTATATGAATGAACACATATACATATTATTATGAAACTGTAACAACAAGTTTTAGCCAAATTTGTTAGTTGTTCTTTATTCTTACAAGTGTTGCTTGTGCTAGCCTACCTTTATTTATACAAACCGTTTTTTTAAATAAAATAATTGTAGTTTTATTAGAATTTGTAGAACACATATAATTTTCACTTCAATATTTAATCAATAAAACTTCTCACTTATACACTATATTTATGCATAAAGCCTTTGTTAAATTAAAATTGAATTCACCACAATTATTAAATACAGGCCACCAAACTCAGTACATACTAAAAAAGTAAACAAAATTACTAATTAATAGCTTAATAATTCAAAATAAACTTAATGGTACCAATAAAAATCGCTGTTAGAACACAGGGCAAAGTGCTTTATCTTCAGATTATTAAGCTATTTATTTATTTATTCGAAGCATTAAAGCCTTTATTCATACAATTTGGTTACTCTTGAATAAATTTGTTCGTATTTCTTTCGCTACATAAATTTCCTTTTTATGGTCTCTTAAAATGTTTAACTATATACATATTTACTTGCCATTTTTGTTATTATTATTTTTATTGCTACTGCTACCGCTATTGTTATTTTATTATTTTTTTTTTTTGTTTATTTTTATTTCACAAATATTTAGTAATTTTCATAGTAATTTATGGCCACATATAAAATTCACTTTAAATTGCCTACTCCGACGAAGTATGTGTCCGTCTGACACAATTTTCATGTCCAAACATATAAAACTACCCCGGAGACCAATTATGTACTCTAAATAATACCTGTGCGAAATAAACAGGCAACAGTCGCTGCCACAATAGCAACGAATATAATGCTGTTAATGGTTGCAACATGTAGTCCTTGTCACATGTATAACTCCTTGAACCAAATTAAAATAAGCAGCTCCAACCAACTTCAAGTCCAGCGCTAAAATGCCAGTGTATTTATAATGCCATTACTGGCTGTCATACTTTTCGTACTTCAAGAAACCGCCCTTCCTTCTTTATGAACTCTCCAAGTGTAAGAATAAGTATAAAAATATGTATGTATATGTGGAACTAACTAAACAAACCACAATAACTTTGTTTTGTTGGCGTCAGCAATAAAGTCAAAAACCAAAGACAAAGTAGACGTTTGTTTGGTCTTTTCTGTGTGCCAGTAAAATAATTAAGTAGTAAACTTACGAAAGTAACATGGCAAAAAATTCAGTTTAACTTAAAGTTTTTATAATACACTAGTGTTTTCATACCCCCCCCCATTTTGTCATTCTATGTGTAACACTGAGAAAATTCAGCTGAAAGCCAAAAGAGTATATATGTATATATTATTGATCTGTCTGTTAGTCAGTTTACAAAAAACCGTTTATAATTCGCAAAATCGGTATAGTAAAACAAAAGTTATGGACCAAAATGTGTAACAAGCTCCATCAAAATATTATATTTTTTACCAGTTCTTTTGCTATTTTGTTTAAATACGAGTATATGACAGAAAATACCACGCAATTTTGTCAACGTTATTTTTAGAATTTTAGAACGAAAAACTGTAATGAAAATAGGAAGAATCGATCCATGGTTTTTCATAGCCCGCATACATATTTGTTCGCGATCATTGGAATACCTATGCAATATTTGTATCCGTTATTAGCAAAAAAAAAAAACTATTTTTGTTGGCTACAAAAGTTACAAATTTAATTTTCTGATGCGAATATCTCGTAGATCTATTCCCCTTTTTTTGTTCAAACTTTCCCACTGAGTGTTGTCAATTAAGTTTGAATTTAGGTTGAAGGTAAATTTGAATCATTCCCTCAAAAAAAAAAAAAAAAACATTAACTGTTTATTCGCAGCTATTCTTTACATCTAAAGGCTCCAACCTGCGATCTTTAATGCCAAACTGCGGCCCGCTGTCATGGGACTATCCTAATTACCAGAACACAGTCTATCCATTTTTTTTTTTTTTTTTTTTTTTTTTTTTTGTAGGAACAAAATTTATGGGCGTTACAAACATCAGCAAAAATCCAGTATATTCTTTCCACTATGGTGTTATAGGGTATAATAATGTGTCATTTCGCCTTGAAAAGCTTCTTAGAAATATTAAGGCATCAAAAGAGAGTCATGTAATCAGAATCTTGATTTAATTTTGGTAGCAATGTCATATATTGGCTGGCGAAAACCATCGTTCAAAATCAATGCATTTCTCACCTTACGAAACAAATAATTATACATATATATATCTTATTCTATAAGATATAATTTAAATATTTCAATTACATTCATTATTCCATTCGTTTTGCAATCTTAATATGGGAATTTTCACGTCAAGCGACGCAATTTTTAAAATCGATGTCTTCCGATTTGGATGAAATTTGCACCAAGATTACTACTATTGGACAATTTGCCAGACCCAAATTTTCAGCGCTATTATTCAAGAAATGCTGGAGTTAGAGGGGGTCAAAGTTGGACTTTTTGGTCATATAGGTTTTTTTTTTTAAATGAGTGTAACTTTCACCTATTGGTCCTAGCAAAAATTGTCCAAAGGACTTTAGATAGCTATCAATCATTCCAAAAATAATTTTTTTTTTGATATTTATTTAGTCGGGTTCGAGTTCATTAAATTTAATTTTCATTAAATTATTTTTGCTAAAGAAATTATTTATATTATTATTAATTTTTTTTTTTAATTTTAATAAATTTTTTTTTTAATTTTTTTTCAATTTGGGCACTTTTTCCCCTCAAAAGAAAGCTTATACAATTTTCTTTAATGCCTTTATAATTGCTTAATGGGATGCGAGTGGGATATCTATCAAAGAAATAATTTTTTAACTCAAGAGTAGGATTTTTCAAAATTTGGCACATGTATCATTTTCCCCCATTGTTTTTATTTTTTGTTTCAAAATGGAGTTTTCTTTTATTATTCCTCAAAAGAAACTTTAGACCATTTCTTTTGAGATCTTTGTGGTCACTTAGTAGCAAGAGGCATATCTATAAAAAAATATTTTAACTCAAAAACCAAAGACTTTGAATTTTACTAAAGTTTATTTTGAGGAAAAATAAAAAAACTTTATTTTGGAAAAAAAAATAAAAAGATTTATATCGCTGCGACAAATGCCTTCACTGTTACTTTAACCGGATTTAATATGACAACTATATAGCTACATATTTGTTTAATTAAAACAAATTATTCATCTGTCATCTGTTGTGCTTTAAAATCAGTTAATGATTTTTTATAGGAATTTTCACATCAAATGGTGCGTTCGAGTTTGGAATCCAAAATTAATTTTTATTATTTCCCCTTTATTTCTTTAACATACTTTTGTAAAATTTTATTTTTTGTTGGTAACTTTGTAAATAATTTCGAAATTCTGACCTTTATGACCTTTTCAATTAGTGATTTAATGTGGAATCAGTCATTAGATATCTTTTATTTGCTTTTATTAAAATGCTAAAACAACAATGATTTATGTTAAGTGAAAACGTTTTGTATTTGTGTATGCCACAAAATGCCCAAATAAATCCCAAAATTTCTTAAAACAAATCCCAGGATTCGGGATTTTCGGAATCGGGATTGGAATCAATGGTTAAGATGAGAGTTGGGCTTATATAAAACTAATAATGGTATAAGCTATAAAAATCTACCACTGAAATCATAATAATAGTATTTTTGCTGAAACATCCTTAATAAGCCTAAATAAAGTTTTAAAAAAATCATAATTTAAATATGCAAATGCTTGAAATTAAAAATTAATTTTTCCTATGAATAAATAAAATATGCATGTTTGTATGTATTTAAGGGGTTTCATTGACACAGTTGATTTATGTTCTTATTTTTGTGGGCTGTTTTATATTTTCTTTATGACATTTATGCTGTCAATTACTTTTAGGTTGTTGTTAAATTTAAAATGGTCTTGTGTTGATCTTAATTGGTTAACCTTTAAGAAATATAAACATTTTTCTTTGTAATTACAAATTATGAAGTTTAACATGTTAAAATTTGTACTTGAAAATGAAATTTTTGGGAAAATTTGTTACTGCCTTTTATACTCTACATCACAATAGCGGGAAGGGTAATATGCATTTGTGCTGATGTTTGTAACTCTTAAAATAAAAATATTTGTCTAACAATCACCTAGTATAACGATCAACTCAGAATTAAATTAGGAATTGTTTTAAGAATATCCGTACCGCCGGCTGGCTGTCCATTTAAACCGTGAGCGCAAAGTACAGGTCGCAATTTTAAAGATATTTCGATAAAGTTTTGTTTGTCCATAATTAGTAATAGATCCCATTCATAAAATCTTAAAAAATTTCTAAAATTTCAAAACGTTTCTAAATTTGTTTGTATCAAATAATTTTATATGTTTGTATCTATGTATATAAATAAGTATATAGAAAACTTTAAAGATCAATTTTATCTAAATATATCTCATTTATGTTTAGTTTGTTATATTTTTTAAATTTGTTTTATATTTTTACCACACAAACAATTTTCACTTACCGCACAAACAAAACTGCATAAAACCAAGTATAAATATTGATTGTTTTAATGGAATTCTTATTTTGCATGCAATGATTTTATTTTCTTTTACCCAAAATGCAAAACGAGAAGAACAAAAATATAAAAAAAAAAAATTCATTTAAACCGACTTCCGTTTTATTCAGCTGATTGCATTGTTCAACATTTATTCCCTTTTCCTTAAAACAAGAAATCAAACAAAAACTGAAACTAAAATGAAAAGTAAAATGGTTGAGAAATACTTGTAGCACACACAACAAAAAAAAAATACTTATAAATCTCTGTCTTAAACTTAAAGAATGAATAAACGTTCTTAGAAATGATGAATTATATTTTATAACGTTTGAATACCAAACCTACAGATTTCAAATTCACAAAGACACAATCTTCTAAATACATGCTCATAAATATTTGGTAGTGCGATAGAATAACAGATACACATATAGATAGATAAATTAAAATTTATGTATTTGCCTGTGTTCAGTTATAAACGACTTCTATCAATATATGTAAGTATAACTATTTGTGGAAATACATTGTCCTTTCATGTTGCTGTGTCTATTTATTATCTTCAACTCTTTTCTCAAATTGGCTTGTGGAATATGGGTTTGGTTTAACTTTTGAATTTATGTTGAATGTCGAAATTAAATTGTTTTTATATTTATGCACGTGTTATGAGAAGGTGTTAAGGTTATTAAATATTACACACTATTCTCTTTCATTTTATTATTATTAGTTGCTGCAGTAATAAATTATAATATTCCAGGAATATAAATTTACTAGTACATATATAATTTTAAAGTCAAACCAAATAATATAAAAATTTAAAAAAATTTTGCCAGTTAATTACTAATAATAACATTGAAGATTCAGGAAATCAAGTTGAATCGAAATATTCCGCAACATTTAATACCCATTAATATGGGAGAAATCATGGACTGATTTTTACCATTTTCTACAGGTCCTTTTGTAACAAAAATAAAGTTTGCACAATTTTATGATATTATCTGTGTTGTAGGTATATCTAAAGAAAATAGCAAAAATAACGCTGTTGTCTAAAATGTTGGTCTATAATCGATTTTGTCCATTTTCAATGCCAAACATTTCGGTAGAACAAATAATGTTTGGTAAAAATGTCATTGTTCTATGTCTTTTTTTTCGAAGATTTATCGTGATTTCAACAGACGGACATAACCAGATCGTCTTAGAATCTTATAAGGACCCAGAATATATAGAAATTTTTGCTCTGCGACCATTTTTTAGATGTGTTACAAACGGAATGACAAACTTAATATACCCCCATCTTTTTGGTGGTGGGTATAAAAATAATAACTTTCGTGAAATAAATAATTAGCACAAGTGTGTCTTTTGAAATGTTTGCTTTGTTTGTGACTTTAAAAAACAAACGTTAGTTTGATAAATATTTAATTGCATGCGGTAAACACTTTTTGAAAATTATCCAACACCAATCAAAATAAAATCAGCATAATCACAAATACATATTCCACGGGGATTTTTCCCTTCTCCCATCCGCTTTTTTCTTCTCCCTGGTATTGTGTCATTTTTAACAACCCTGTAAAAGGGAAACAAATCTAAGAGAAAAAGTAGCTATTCTAATTGATTTCAGTTTTGGTTTTTCCCAAAAAATTCATTTCTAAAACAGAAGGGAGTTTATACAAACATGTATAGGGTTTTCCAATAAGGACTTGACAACTTTTTTTTTAAATAAAACGCAAACCGTTTGAGATATTTCCAAAACTTTATTACCGACTTGAAATACATTCAAAACATTTATGAATGGAACTCGACTTCGTTCATATGGGCACCGCGGCCACGTCGACAGTGGTCGATTCGTTGGACCCAATTTTGGATGACTCGGTCACACATTTCGGCCGGAATGGCCGCTATTTCGCGTTCAATGTTGGCTCTAAGTTCTTCCAACGTTGTCGGCTTGTTGGCATAGACCAATGATTTGACGTAGCCCCAAAGAAAAAAATCTAGAGGCGTTAAATCGCAAGAACGAGGCGGCCAATTGACTGGTCCATTTCTTGAGATAACACGCTCGTCAAACTTACTCTTCAGTAAATCGATTGTAACGTGTGCTGTGTGGCTTGTGGCACCGTCTTGTTGAAACCACATGTCATCCAAGTCCATGTGTTCCAATTCGGGCCAAAAATAATCGCTAATCATTGCGCGATAACGATCGCCATTCACAGTAACGTGACGATCGTTATTGTCGACGAAAAAATATGGCCCAATGACGCCGCCGGCATGCAAAGCGCACCAAACAGTAATTTTTTGTGGATGAAGTGGTGATTCGTGAAGCACATGTGGATTTTCAGCAGACCAATAACGCATATTTTGCTTATTGACGAACCCATTGAGCCAAAAATGAGCTTCGTCACTGAAGATGATTTTGCGATGAAATTCATCATCTTGGTGCATCTTCTCCAGAGCCCAATCGGAGAACGTACGTCGACTCAAATGGTCCATCGGCTTCAATTCTTGAGTCAGCTTAATCTTGTATGGGTGTAAACCCAGATCCTTACGCAAAATTCGCCATAAAGTGGTCTTGGGGATGCCCAGTTCTTGAGAACGCCGCGGAATCGACTGATTTGAATCGTTTGCTACGGACGCCTGAACGGCAGCGATATTTTCGGAACTTCGACCAGGCCGTTGTCTCACTGGCACGACAGCATCACACAATGAATATGTAGACTCAAATTTTTGCACTAAACTTGTTATTGCTTGTCTACTAGGGCGATAATTACGACCGAAAATTGGAGTTAACGCTCTTAAAGTTGCGGTCACCGACTCCGAATTTCGGTAGTACATTTTTATAATTTCCAAACGTTGTTCCTTCGTGTACTTTACCATAACGAAAATGTTAAGTTTACTGAAAAAAAAGAAAGCAACAATTAGATGATCAGTGAAATAGTGCGTTCACAATTTAAATTCAGAGTTGTCAAGTAGCTATTGGAAAACCCGATACATAAGTAGAAAAGTTGTATTAAACTAAATGAAAGTTGACTGGGCTAATGATACGTCTGAATCTTTTCCAACACCAGTCTGCTGGTATCTAACTTCGGAAAAAAAAAACGCAAACTCGCACTTAACTTTACAATATGAGAAACTCCAAATTGCTGCTTTGTTGGTGGGTTATAAATTGTCAAAACTTCTAGTAAATACATTAAATCTAGTTTACTAACTTAATAATACTTTTCAAACATGTTGAAAATTATTAATTTCAATAAGAGTTTTGCAAATGTGTACTTAGAATGATTGCGGCAGCTCAAGCGGGTTAGGCGTATCCCTTAAATTGCAATATTCATGATATTTGTTAGTTGCTGCTCTGCAGCAGTTATGTACATGCTCAACAAGAACTTGCATGGCTAAGTTATTCACTTTTACGTTTTTATACCATATAAGTTTGTCATTCCGTATGTAACACTGAGAAATATTCATCTGAGACCTAACAAAGTATATGATCCTTATGGAATTCTAAGTCGATTTAGCTATGTCCGTCTGTCCGCCTGTCTGTCTATCAGCAAGGGTAACAAAAAATCATTTATAATTCTCCTAAGCAGTTTGGTATTAAAAATCAGCAAAATTGTTATAGTAGAACCAGAGTTATGGACCAAAATGTAAGACAACCTCCATAAAAATTTGATATTTTTAAATATTTTTCTTCCAATTTTTTTTTTTAAATATGTTGCGGACATTGCCATGCAATTTTGTACACGTTATTTTTATGATAAAAGATAAAAGTTTGAGGAAAATAGTAAAAATCGGTCCACGATTTCTCATAGCCCCCATACAAATATCTTCCTGAAATATGGCTTAATGATAAATAAATGTTTGTAAAATTGGAAGATTAATACAAAATTCGGCAAAAATAAGTGTCATGTAAAAAGAAATCGCAACACGAAATTTTATTTTGTTCGGTCCATGTTTGAGCATAGACCCCATATAAAGTCCACATCTAAAATTCACTGGTACAAATATAGTTACCGATATGGTAAGAACGGTAATTAATTCAATTATAAACGGTCAAAATAAGATAAAATTTCTAAATATTTAGAATATTTAGGAATTTGCAATTGAATGGTTTTTTCTCGAGAAAAGTATTTTTCGTGAGAAAAAATTCCATGGGCAAAGTCATTTGTCGATGAGCAGCAAAATGAGCCGTTTGTGACATTTTAGCAGTAAAAAATTAAAACTGAAATGTCGATAAAAAGTTTGCTAAAGAGCAAAGAAGTTGGACAGTAAATAACTGGAAACAGACCAAATAATTCAAGGGCACAATGTTAAGGAAATAATGAAACATGGTGCTTCATTTGCAACTGCAAAGAATCGAAGGAATAATGGCAAAAGAAGTATATCTGCGTGTTTTGTAAACTCATCTTTGTCTTTTGTATACATATATAGATAAGAGCGTCTATCATGTAAATGAACTTACTTTTCAGCTGGATTGTGACAAAAAGTATACTTCAAAAATCGTGCAAGATTGTCTTAGCGAGCAGAATTTCCTTTTGATGCAGTGGCTAGCAAAAAGTACTAATCTCAATTCCACTGAGAATTTGTCATAAATCGTGTAGCGATAGTTGGAACTATACCGATTAACTCCAAGCTATTTGGACTAGCTTTGGCAGCGGGTTGAGCACAAAAAATTGGTGGAAAGTATGCCAAAACACTTTTAGCATTCCTTAAAATTGAGGACTTGAGTTTTGTATGTCTTTTTACTTAGAACTTAATACTTTTAATTTTGATTTATTTGCCCTGATATATATCATAACGCCATCACCAATATACGGCTTACGCCTAAAGGAGACTCGTCCAGGAAGCTCCATCGACCTATACCTTCGTATAGGAAACCGGATTTCTCGAACTCAACTCCTGAGTTTAATGGTCTCTACCAAGATCCGAAATGAGTGTTGTTTGGTACTCCACCACGACAAACTTATAGACCATAACCAAAAAACGATAGCATGTGGTCAATGCAAACTTCGAGACACCGTAACGCGATACAGTTAGACGACGCCAACGGACGTCCTGATTACTCGTAAAAGATAATGGCAATGACACGCGAGTTCTTTCTCCACCCAGATCTAAATTACGACTGATTTTGACTTATTAATTATTTTATTAAATATAAGACATAAAAGAAATAACTAAACAAATTAAATTTATTTTAATGAAACATTTGTGCTTCCCACAGTATAAATGATGATTATTAGTTATATTTAAGTGATTTTTGGAAATAAACTTTATATGTGGGCTATAGTTTTCAATCTATACAAAATATCGTTCAGTGATTTGTTTTCATATGAAACTTATTATTGCCAAAATTTTGTGGAAAATATTCACTTTTCTGAAGGTTGTTTCACATTTTGATTCGAAACTCTGGTCCTACTCTGCGAATTCTTTATACCAAACTTGTAAACTTTACTCATGTTGGTAAAAATGTTTTACAAAGACAAACGGGCAATCGATTTAGAATTTCATAAGGATAAAGATATTATGGACTATGATCAACCAACCAAATCCGTATTCAACACCGGTTGTTTATATATTAAATTTTTGAAATAAACCGAAATTCTGCTTTCTTGCAACACCGTTTTTTATATGCTAATTTATCAGTTTCGTGTTATTGTAAACTTTTTCACGGGTTCTTATTTGTAACCTTTCGAAGTTCTTCTATTTTCACAAGTCTAGAAATGATTAATTTTTTTTTTTTTTTTTGCAATTGTCACACAATTTCTATAGATTTTAAAACTCTTCTAAATGGGACTTAACATGTTTGCACAGTAAACCAGCAGTAGTTAGTTGCCTGAAACAAACGAACATGAATTACTGCTTTATTGATTTCTACACGCCATTGAATTTCCACATCGACTGTTCACAGGTGTTCGTTCTAAATAATGTTTTTCTTTTCTTTATAAACCTTCGTTGAGAAATACATATAAGCTGTATGGTTCTGGCATTATAACAAAGATATCAAACATATACAAAGAAAAATTTTAACATTTAAACCAACACACACTTACAGAAATTAAATATTTCATGACAAAGGCTTTATAGTTGTAAAAAGGCAAAAGATGCATTGTTTAAAGTTTCCTATCTTGGTGAGGTTTCCTTTTTGTAAATTTTACTTTTTTCATTATCTTCAATTGCGGCACATATTCATAAAAGCTTGTCTTTTTTTCAATAGCCCCAACTTTTTTTGTAAACGAACCCAGACAAACATTATTAAATACACTTTAGGTATTTAAATATTTATACATTCTTTTAATGTGCAAAAACAAAAACTCACACATAGAAAATATAACATGTGACATCTTTTGCCTTTTGGGTGTTTCATACACTTGATCTATGTTATGCAACACGTCTTTTATTATTTCAAACCACACACACATGTATGTAATACAGTCGTACAAAGAACTTACAACCTACAAAAACGGATACATAGCCATACTTTCAGACACATGCTTTGACACAGATTTGTTAAGATATACATACATATTTTCCATAGACTTTTAAGGAGACTGATAAACCATAACAACATATACAGATGAACAACGTACACATGTAAATATTTATGTATGTATATTCAACCGTTTTCATAGAAAATTATTTAGTTTCGTTGAATAGTAGGTAAATTTACTTCCATGTGCATAAATACAGTGGAAAGCCGAAATAAAGCACTAAAACATTTTCAATGACACAATTTTATATCGATGCAGCTTGGATTTTTACCTCTTTTTATTCTCCTGGCCATAGTGCAATGTCCGTTATTTTAATAAATGTACTAAAATACATCAAATTTATTAAAATTTAATAAAGCATTACAATGTTATTCGATTCAAAACATTGCTCATATGGCAAAAAATACGCATTTAGGAGTAGATTAAATGGTTTGTAAAAACATTTTTAAAAATTGTAATGAAACTCTGTTTGTGGCTCGATATATTTTCAGTACATACTGACACCTTTTTTTTTGAAAAGTTTTGTTCCACACTGTTGTTGGTTTTTACCAGCTTTCATGCTCTGATGTTCATTTAGTTTTTTGTTGGCAGTGTCGTTTATGTTTCTTATTAAGGGCTTCTAAGTTTTTTGAACATCAGCAATTTGTAAATATTATTTTTTGTCTTTGTTGAGAACTTATATGATTTTTGTTGGCAAATTATTTTGTCCATGAAAAAGAACAGAGCAACTGAAAATTTTGGATACAAAAAAAAATAGTTTTAAAACTTGCTATTAAAAGAGTAAATAATGTTAATTTTACTATTACCGCTGTTTAAAAGGATGACAATGGTTCGATAAAGCTAAAAATTTATTGATGCTTCCAAGTAATTCACACATGCCGGAATGTATATAGGTCGTATAACCAAAAAGTATATATATATATATATTCTGGATATTTATAAGATTCTAAGACAATCTAGCCATGTCTTTCCGTCTGTCTGTTTAGTGAAGGCCTACCTAAAACAATGTAATTTTACAAATATTCTTTGTTTCACTGAAATCTTTTTTATTTAAAATTGGCAAAATCTGTCCTTTGGTTCCCATTTACAGACCAAAGTTTCAGGCAGCCTCAATATTTTTCGAATTTTTTTTACTATTTTCTTCAAATATAATGTAGGTAATATCATGAAATTTTGCACACTTTATTTTTAGTATAGAAGGACAAGACCTGCTAAAAATGGTAAGAAATGTCTTAATTAGAATATAGCACTATGGCATATAAATTCACCAAAAATAAGTTTCATGCTATGGAAAAACATAAAATGATATTTTGTTTGCATCAGTGCATATTTGACCAAAGGCACCATGTAAAGTCCTCTTCCTAAAATTACTTAAATTATCATAAATCGCTTATAAAATGCACTATCTAGTTAAAATTGGACAAAAATAATTCAAAAATAAAGTCTAATTCCGAAAATAGTCTAAATCTGCATAAATCTCTTACAAACACCATTAGCAAGTTGAAATTTTATACAAATAATCTACAGATATGTATGTAGATGTGTGTTTAAGTTTAATGTTAAATCATTGGCCCATAATTGGTTATAGATCCCATATGAATAATACTTCCTAAAAACTCATAAACCTATGTAAATATCTTATAAATTATGGATCAGTTGTATTTAAGTTAAAATTTTACTATTAGGTTATAGCAGGCTATAGCTGCCAATCCGTTTCCCTTTTTATTATTACCCAATAGCAATTACTAATTTAACGCCGATGGGGTTCTGGATTTTATGACGATCAGTCTCACAGTCCACTACCGAAAATAGCAATATTCATAGTTCTTAGAACCATGACGAGAGCACCATGGTACATAAGGAATGAGAACATCCATAAAGACTTTAAAGTACCATTGGCTAAAGAAGAATTTAGGAAAATTCGTTGAAGTTGCAAAATCATCCGAATCCGCTTGCGACAGTGCTTACTAGAACTCAAACAGGAAGAAGGCTTCGTAAAACTGATTTATCACCCTACTAATGAATAGATAATAAAAAAGTTAACAAAAGCAATGTTCAAAAATTAACAAAATAGGTTGAACCGGTAAAAAATTTTCGATAAAAGTATATGATTTAAAATTTTTGACCGAGTAAAACGAGGAATTATAGTACATATTATTTTATTTCACCTTCCTAATGATATAAAGTAAATATATAGTAAAACATTTTGAATATATCATAGGGTACATTAAATTACTTACATAACTTCAAACACATTTTAATTCAAAATTTTTAATTCTCTGCTAATTTTCCATATCTGTACATTTTGTTCTTCCTTTTACTTAAAATGTAAAAAATATGATTTGCTGTACATAATTAGTTCTCGATAACAAATTTACCAAAAATCGTATAGATGCGATGAAAGATGCGATTGGAGGACAACCGATAATAATGCCATTACTTGCTACTATTCCGTTTTAGTCACCCTGTAACCAAATTTTGTCAATATATGTAGACATATATACATATGTTCTACCTTATAGGACAATAATGTCTGTGCGTATAAATATGTATGTCTATGTAGACTTTACTAACATATGTACATAAAATACTATAAAATACTATAACTAACAACAAAAAAAAAGAACAAGCTGTAAAAGGTTTCCATTAAATTAGCCAAATTTTTACAAGACATAAAATTTGAAATCATTCTTAAAAATGGATTTTCCATATGTAAACTAAAAATTGTCTAGCAATTTACAATAGTATGTTTTGGTTTTTATTAAAGCTTTTATTTCCATGAGCATATTCACCACAAATTAAATATGAACATTTAGGGTTATACAGTAGACTCATTTGAATTTTTAGTTTCAAGCTTAAAAAGAACGTATTTGCTGCATTGATTTTTGAAAGTGGCTAAATTTTTGGGTTAATATTTTCTATATATTGGGATTTTCGTGGTCTCTATATATAGGCTAAGGTCAAATATAGAATGATCCAAGCAATATATACTATACTGCTTTTATATAGGCATTTATGTACCATAGAGCCATTTGCCGATAACCATGAGCCGAATCTTATCATTTTCAACAGGACTTCTTTTATCATAAAAATAAAATGGGCAAAATTTCATGATATTATATTAAATTAAAAGATACGTATATTAAAATAGAAAAATATTTCTTAAAAATGTTGACATTGTGTAAAATTTTTGTCTATAACTCTTGTTCTACTGAACAGATTTTTCATTTTGGTTATAGATGTACTGCCGTATTTATAAAAAATTAAAGTATACTTCAAGTGTACTTTAAGAAAATTTTGTATGCAAATTTTGTCTACTTTATTTTTTATAAATACAGCAGGTAATGTAATGTTTAATTTAGTGCATTAAATAGATAGACGGACATTTCTAGATCGTCTTAGAATTAAATAAGGCTCCAGAATACATATACTTTTTGCATTTATGACCTATATTTGAATGACTTACAAAAGGAACAAGTAGGAGTGTGTATTCGAAACTTATATACCCACCATCAAATTACCTATTATTTGGCGAATGTCATAAAATATTGTAGTGTAATTTCTTTTGTTTTTAGGTTTATTTTGGCTGAATTTCATGCACTTTACAGGGAGAATACGGTCAAATATGAACCGATCACCATAAAATTGGGTATTAGTATTATAAAAGATTTATGCGGTTTTAAGTAATTTCCGGCTATGGACTTTATATAGGGCTATGTCAAAATATGGACTGATGAAAACAATATATCGTTGTGAGATTTCACTTAGCGTGAAACTTATTTTTACAGAATTTTGTATAGATACTGTTGTTTTATAGACATTTATGTACCATGCAGCCATACCATTCGGCGATGACATTTGTAAAAAACAAGATGCAAAATTTTATAAAATTATCTGCATTATATTTGCAGAAAATTGCAAAAAAAAATATATGAAAAATATCATAATATCTAAACTACTCCTACTATTTACCTATTTTTAATACCGAACATTTCGGTGGAGCAAAGAATGATTGGTCTTAGAATCTTATAAGGAACCAGGATATAAAAACTTTTTTTTCTACGACTATTATTTTGATGTGTTTCAACGTAATGACAAACCTAATACACCACCATGCTTTTGGTGGTAGGTGTAAAAATTAAATGAAAACTGATTTTGTTAACATACTAAATGCATATTCAAATAAAGAAAGAAATTCATGGAAGACAGTTTTTATGTTTATATATTAAATCGACTATACTTTGTTACTTGTTTCTTATGGTATTATAGAAAAACGGCTTTCATTTTAATTCGAAAACATTCATTTTCATATAATATGGATGGATGTTAATCGCAATTTTACAAAGGCATTGTGTGCAAGACACGATCATATATCAAAACCAAATTTTTCTGAAGCATGAAAATGGATTTCCTATACCTTCCACTTGCAGTCTCTGTTATTTAATGAAATGTTTATATGTAAATTGAACTATCAAAAAGCATTAAAAATTTGAAATTATATTAACAATGCCATTTTCCAAAACAAGAGACAACACGTAAATCGAGGTATTAAAGATTTATTTTATTTATCCTTCTTGCTGATATAAAGTAAATATAACATTTTGAATATAGCGTAGGATACAGTAACCTACTTGCATTACCTATTTAACCTAGAACACATTTGTATGTCAGATATTCACAATTTTTAAACATTTTTTTAAAGCTTTCTATCCAATTTTCTATCTCTTTACCTTTTGTTCTTCCTTTTACTTAAAATGTATCAACAAATTACCACATCTTTAAGTATCGCCTCCTGACACGTGACGATGAACTTATTTCAAAAGGTACATTTATATCATCTATATTCATTAGACCGATCCTTGAAAGTAGATTTGCTGAATAGATAAATATCGGACGAATTATAATTGTTTACTCAATTCTTTTTATTAAATTAGCTCAAAATTATTTAGCAGTTAATTATAGATTCTAAAAAACAGACCAAATCAATTTTCTTTGGGCAGGTGTAATGTACTATATAAATGTGAATGTATGTATGTATGCATATATATGTTAGAAAAATGTAAGTGAGTGCAGGTGTGCTTATGTGTGCGTGTATATATAGCATAAGTAGACAGGTTAAAGTGCTGTTAAAATGTATTTAAGTGTTTCGAATGTATGTATGTACGTACATATGTATGTGTTTTTTCTGTGCCTGTGCACTTACCCACGTTTAGAAAAGTAGATTGTAATAAAAGCTACAACACACTTATTTGCACTAAATGACAAGCATAATTTTAGGGGGGCTTACAAGACAATTATCTTTTCCATTTAGCTTTACGTAATTTTTTTTTTTAATAAAAAAAATCTCAATGAATATTTGACGCATCTTTAAATTTGAATTAGTTTTATAATGACTGAGTGGCTAAATTGCGCTTAAGCAAACAATTTATTTTTAAATGTAATAGAAAAATATAGTATTTGAAGGGATAATCTTTGGAAAAGACGTAGGTTGTTAAGTATTAAGTTTTATGTTATACACTTACAGTGGTTCAAACACAAAGTTTCATTTTCTATATTTTGCTTGTTTGCAGCATTATTTTCGTAGATATATTTTAGAAGTTTATTCGTGGTATTACTAGCGAACAACTTAAAAATTTGTTTCAAATTTACAAACAGCCAAATATTTGGATTAGATGCAATAACAAACCGGTATCAACCAATTTCAAAACCAATCGCTCTTGAGCCGAAAAACATCCGATATACCATTCTCCCCAATATGGTGGTGAAGCAAATAGTGAACAGTAGCTCTTTGTAAAAAATTTGTTATACAACATCCACGACCACTCATTATAAGCCTTTTGCCTTGCTACGGATCTTTTTTCTGGTAGAGATAGTTGATGTAGCTTTTCAGCTTTTCCTTACATAATGGCAAATTTACCATTTGCAAAAATCACATCAGTAAAGTAAAGTAATGAGTTAACCACGAGTTGTTAACTATTCCCAAATTAGTTTGACGGGTGGAAATGAAAAGAAGACATATAATATATCAATGGATAGGAAATTGTGTCTATTTTCTTCTAAAAATATATAAAACTTTTGACTAATTTGAAATTCATGGAACACTTAAAAAAAAGTAAAACTTTTTAATTTTGTGTTTTTTGCGGAAACAAAAATTGTTTAACAAATGTTTTTAAATAAAATTTTTCATTTATATGGACTTTTGTGCAGAAAATATTAAAATTCCTAAATGAGCTCGAGGTCAAACAATTTTATTTCTTAAAAATTATAACTGAAAGGTCGGATAAAAACAACACTAATTTAATTCCTTTTGAAAAATCCCAAATATTAAAATTTTTAGATTTTGGCAATATTTTCTATGACTGGAGCGGGGTTGTGGAAGCCCTTACATAATAATTAAGAACATATTGGGCCATATAAAACTGGTTTTTAGATATATAGCTGATTGCTTTTGAAGTTAGCTTTCCGACAAATACAATTACGTCATAAGTCTTTATGGAAATTTCATAAATAATGTAAAACGAAAAGAAGTACTTTTTTATGGCTTTTTCACTCTATTGTGATTTTTAAACAAATCTTTATTTACTAGATTTATAAAAGTGTTAATATTCAAAAAAATTATATTTGAAAAATATCGGGATGTATAATCTTTAAAATCGCCTTACATACAAAGAATTGGTATCGTTTTTAATTTCTCACATACCCACCTGAGGTGCCACATTTTGAGAATCTCTGATACCGACTCTGGTGAGTTTGTGAGGTTCAGGTTTCAAACTTAAACTTGACAACACTAGAAACTTGCTTATTTACTAGAAACAAGATTGTTTGAAAGAGTAATTCATGGTGGTGGAAATTTACCCTCTTATTCAAAAACGATTATTAAATTTAACAAACGTTTATTAAGCAAATTTTTATATGCAAATCTGTCTTAATAAACGTTTGTTAAATTTAATAATCGTTTTTGATTAAGGGGGTTAATCCATAAATTCTTATAGATAAATCTGCTTCAGAAAATTATAAATCGTTTTTAATAACAGTCTTTGAATAGAAAATTTAAAGCTTGTATACAATTTGCTTTAAATTTATCAAAATGCATTCCAACACATTTTATTTAGTAGTTTTCTGTAGTTGTTTTTCCTGTAATATTTTAAATTCATCTGATATTTTTATCATTTATTTTGCTTCACATTTATGAAAAAGAAAATTGTCATGAATTTTATTTATTTTCTTTTTTTTATTTTTTTATCTTGTCACATCACTCAAATGTGTCAACTACAGCCTTAATTTTTAGGCCGTTGCTGTTATTATTTATTGTTGTTGTTGTTTATTTTTGTGTCCAATGACTTCGCAGGATAAAAAGAAAATGGTCACATTTTTACAGGTAAACTTAAATGGGAATTCGGTTTGTTACATTAAATTTAGAATATACAAAAAGTTTACAACAATATTTTTTTTTAACAAACGCAAACTGCAAAACCTTTTTTTGGCTTATCTGCAGAAACACCCAGAGTCTTTGGCGGGAATCCAACCCGCAACCCTCAGACCCTCTAGAGCACTATCATGTAGTTTATCGGGGCACCCATGAATTTTATTTAATTTATGTTTTACTATATATTTTTTTCTGAAGAATCTACTGATTTTAAGATTAATTAAACTAGTTTACAACTATGTTAAGTTTTTTTGATAGTTTTCCAATACGATGTTTCAAATTCAGAACAAAATTTGGTGACTACTCGATTTTATTTACGGTTGTAGTTTTCTGGTTAAGATAAGAACTGAACTAATAATTGAATTCTTTCACGGACTGAAATCATCTGACAACATCTTCTTGAAACATTAAGTCATTTCTCTTCTAGTTAAGATACAAGTTTAGTTCTATATAATATTTCATGATATAAACAAATTTGTTTCACGGACTGAAGTTAGTTATCTGTCAGAGTCTTGTTGAAACATCATAATGTTCACATCAATATCATGCAATATAAGCAAAAAGTCACGGCTTTACCTGCCTAAATTTTGATGATGTATTAACAGAAAAAGCCTAAGGGTAATATAAATATCATACAACAATAACATTATCGTAAAAGATGACCTTTATCGCTTAAAATATTTTGCGCCATACTATCATTATGTTAAAATGAAAATGTTATGTTCTCTTGTGTAATTCTCTCTTAGTCCAGGTGTTTATGAGCCATCGTTTTAAGGGCACAAGAACATAATTATGGACACAAATTTGTTCATGTTTTTGTGGCTGGGGAAAATGTAACAATGTTAATTTTCATAGTTGTCATTGTAGTTTAAAAATGACAATTGATGGCAGACATACGTTTGCGAACAAATGTTTTGATATTATATTCGTACGAACTTCTATAATATCGACAAAGATGTCACAGGACAAATTCATGTTCGACCTCAGTTGACCAGTATGATCTTTATTTATAAATTTGTCTTTTGCTTCTCTTGTTTCCTCTACCAGCGTTAGTTGCTGTGCCTCCGCTTTATTTTTAAATAATAACTTTACAGCTAAAATACAGCTGTCGCCAACAGCACTGAAAGTTAATACTTAAAAAAACACTGAAACTTTCAATATGCCCAATAACTCAATCGCAGTGAATAAAAATATTAACACTGAAACTGGAGCTACATCCAGAATTTCTCAAGCTGATGAAACTACCCGAAGTGCATACTTCTTCAAAGTGGCTTCTAATCTGAGAGTAGCAAAGGTTATGGGTAATTATAGACTGAAAACTGAAAATTGTTATGCTTGGTTTTCACTATGTCATTTTTGTTTTAAAATTTTCCAAATTGTTAGCAATTGTATGAAAACGGGTTGTCATATGACGTCATCTATGTTTGCAAGCATGATGATAAGTGAAAACGCGTAAGCCCCCTCGCGAAATGTAAGTGGTGATTGGTCAAGAAGTTACACTGAAAAAAGATATCTGTTTTGATAATCATTTGAAACATGTATTTACCATGTTTTAAGATTCGAGGGATCAAAAAAGCTATCCAAACAAACTAACACTTCATTTGCATTGAATCGTGTAGAATAGCAGGCTTCACTGGTTACCATAATAAATAAATCACGAAAAGATCACACAAGAGTAGAATTATATAGACCCATCAGTTTATTGTGTAATAACATTGAACATAAATAAATAAGTCACAAAAATATACCACTTACGAGTAGTATGTCATATTTTGTAAATGTTATAACTTTAACTTTCATTTAGTTGAGCATTTTTTTTTATACTCAAACAATAAATAGTGCGTCCAAAAGTCGCTTTGACTGTCATGGATTATTTGTCTACTCCATTTATGAGAAAAATATTTTAAAAATTTCATGTTTTTTATTAAAAAAAAAAATTAATTTATATACACACATACTCAACAGTATTTTTAAACATTTATGTGTGTGTCTTCTGGTGACATTTATACATGCATTGTTGACAAACACCATAAGGTGTGCGGAAATATGTTCTTAATACTTAAACCTGATTAAATAGCAATTAAAATTAAATTTAATTTTAATCCTTTACTTATTATATTTTTTAATAAAATTTTTGAAATTTGATAAAATCTCTTACCTTATGAGTCTGATTGTAGAATATTGAGTTCAAGTTAAGTAAACATTATCCTTTAAAACAATAATTGCTGTAATTTGATATTTTGCCATACTCTTTTCTAAATTTTATATAATTATATTTATTAATTTAACACAGAATCACATTATGTTTACATGTGTGCTTACAAAAGATATCAAAACGTAAGTGAACAACTATGTTTTCGCTATAATTTTATATTCACCCCTATCGTTAATAAAAATTCCACATGAAATTTGTTCCCTTTTATTTTTTTAACATTGAATTTTAATAGGAAACTTGTGAAAAGGGAACAAATTTCATGTGGAATGTTTATTCACGATAGGAGTGATTACATAAATTTAGACAGGGCACAAAAATCACTGTTTAATGTGTAAAGGGAAAGTAAATCAGTATTAAAACAATTTAGAGTGCTATATTTGAATGTGCCGAATCTTAAATATTCTCCACCTAAATATGATGAGAATCACAGAAAATACACTGGTATAAAGACACAAAAATATTCGTATTTGGTGTTTCCTATTCGGGCGTAGAGCTGATTATATGGATTGGGACAACACATTTACATTAGTTTGTTTTATTCGATTATAATAAGAACGGCTTTTTCATTTTCAATGATTCGAAGAAGTACAACTTAGAGTGCTATATTCAACTACATATGTCGCATCTTGCATACCCTTCACATAAATATAATGAGAATTATAAAAGCTGCACTGGTGTTAGGAATAGAATATCCTTATTCAGTTTTAGTGCATTTAAAATTGGGGGTTATGATCAAATAAAGACCAATATTCCCAAAATGTGAGATTTATGACCAGTTATGAGCTGATCCACCGATCATTTGCAATGACAATTTTTTTATACTTGAAAATCATTAATGCCGAATTTAAACTTGATAACAACATTTCGAAAAGATTTTTATGTATTTAACACTTTCATAAGCCGTCATTATATGGGAGCTAAGACCAATTATGGGTGCCTAAAGTACATAACTCATAATACTTATACGTACAGACTTATAATATCATAAGGATCAATAATACCTTTGCATTGTTGGATAGCAGATAAGTATTAAAATACGAGATTTTCTGAAATGTTTGGCTCTTATTTTGAAACATTTGTAAAACATTTTCAAAATATTGTCCTTATACTTGCAATACATATTTGATATACCAACAAACAATCGTACTTACACATCTACATTTGCTGATGATACTGCTATTCTAAAGCTATGTATAGACGGTCGTCAGATATTACAACATTGTCAGATCTAGCAATGTACTGACATTGAAAAATTGTTAGCAAAAGGTAAATTGTCAGTTCAGACTACTATAAGAAAACTAGCAATTTCATTAGCACACAATGAATTTATCTGTCAACCGAAATTGTTTTTCCAAAATGTTATTAATGCACATGTGTTTGTTTATTTATTTATATATATACAGAGTTGCATTTAGCTATAATTTCTATGACAATACTGCCATTGGCAGATGCATACACTTTGCACATATGACAATGAAAAGTGTTTGACAATTGTCTTAAAACAATGCCAATGACAAAAATGTGTGTTTACACGATTGTTAGATGTCTGACTAGATTTTTGTCTTGCAATGTACTGAAAATGTTTTTTCTTACAACGTTGGAAGACAAAAATTTTAGGTTCACACGGTTGTTAGATATTTTCTGAACATTTTTCGGAAAACGTTGTAATATCTGACGACCGTCTATACATCGCTTAAGCATTCATGAAAACCCTCCAGAAGCATCCTGCTACCTACAATATCATATATCTGAATTAGAAAACTTGTTAAAGCAATGAAGGATTTTATTTTTATATTTATTTATTTATTTAATTATTTATTCACTATAATTAATAATAAATCTCAAACCCTAAGCACTAGCAAGTTAGTCTATCGGATTACTTTACAATAAAATTAGTTTATGTTAGTAAAATGGCATAAAATTATTTATATTAATTATATTTATATTATTATATATTATTTTGTAAATTAATATGTTGTAAGAACTTGAATATTTTCTTAATATTGTCTTCTGAAGGTAATTTTAAAAAATTTATAAAACTGTTAGAGTTATTAAGACTTTGGCGTAGATGGTGTAAAGATTGACAGTCAGATAATAAATGTGTTACTGTTAAAGACGAGCTGTTGCGAAATGTGCACAAATATGACTTCTAGCATATGACTGGCTCAAACGTAGTCTAATCTGGAGGTCCACTTTTCGATCATTTTTTCCACCATTTGCGGCCGTATATCTTCAAATCTGTGGTGATTGTTTGTCCTCAAAGTCGTCAATAATTTCGGGTTTATCGGCGTAGACTAGCGACTTAAAATATAAATCACTTGACAGCTAACAAAGTGGTCGCCAGTTAAAAAAGCATTGCCAACTTAAAGTTATATACATCTAAAAAAACACCCTATATAAACAACAGAAGATAAACAATTTTCGCCCCGCAACGGCTGGAATAAATAAAGAAAATTCATTAGATAAAAACTTTGTTCTTCTTTAATGAAGATACAATAAATAAATAGGTAAACAGAAAAAAAGCTATGTCCTTCGTTTTCTTTCCGGCAACATATAGATTCCGCGCTAAAAGAACTGCACATCTTTTGAGGCCAACAACGAATCAAGCCAATTTCGCATAACCTATTCTGCGGTGAAGCGTATCCCAGAGAGACATCAATTGATATAATTAGTAGTAATTTGTAACCATTTGGCCAATGATCGCTTTAAATGAATCAATTGGCATTGTGATGGCCAGTTTACAGCAGTTCAGAATAGATAGAACCCCTTTAGTCAATCCAAATATTTGTATATTTGGCTTTGGTTACGATTCGGCTGATTGGCCGAGCTTCAGATACGATCTCTTAGGCTTCGTATTATCATAGAAATTAACGATTCCGGTCAAAAATGATTTCCTTTAATAGCGTTTAAGCAGCATTTCGAAAATGAAAAATAGCCTTCTCTCGAAAATGTTGAATTTTGTTGGCACAACAGCTAAAAATTTGGTGTTGTTACGATTTTAGTAATTATTTAAGCTTAAGGTCTTTTTTATAATAAATTTAAATTTCATTTCAATATTTCGCTACGTCTTTTTAGATTCTTAAATTTTTTGTTTTTTAAAAAGCTACACAAAGCTACAAAATAAAAGTAAAATAAACTATAATAAGAAAAATCATGGTGCAACTATACAAGGTGAGTGCAAATCGACAACAAATACAACACAAAACAGAAACAACAGGCCTTTTGTTTGTGTAAAATAATGTACTACTGTCAAAAATACTTGAAAAAGTATTACTTTTGACATAAGTAAATTGTAAACAAAGTCAGTCAGCTGGGCTACTGCACTCACCTTGTATAGTTGCACCATGAAGAAAAATGTTGTTATTTATACTATATTGTTCAATAACCAAGAAAGAATTAATGACAAGTGTGTACATCAAAAAGACAAAATGAGAACAAAAACGATAACCCCTCTGTTATAGATCCCTCATTTCAAAATTATATACCCAATGCATACCTTCATTTATTGGGAAAATGGCCCTTACAAAAAAAATAAAAACAATAAAAAAAATTAATTCTTTGGGATAATATTGAATTTAAAGATAAATGAAAAAAATACCATAAAATCGTAGACAGAAAAAAGACCCTAAGAAATTTTCTTTTTCTACTTTGGGGCTAAATTTCATTCGTTAATTTTGTAAAATAAACTAAAACTAAAAAACAAATGGAAAATTACCTCAAAAAACGCATGCATAATTTTGAGTTCATTTTAACCTTGAGGGGTTTTTTGATAACCTTTGGGGTGATTTTTCACGCAAAAAAATTAGGACTAAATTTTATAATGAAATGTGATCACAAAATTTAGGTTTCTTTCGTTTTTTCTATTTGCATAACAATTTGTTTAATTTCAAATACATGGATTTGTAGATGATTTCTTAATATGATTCTATTTCATAATATAATTATTCAAAGCCTGAAATTTTTGCAAATTTCTAAAAAAAAAAATCATTTATTTATTTTATTTGCCAATTGTTTTTATTTTCTTTAAAAATAGAATAATTATTATTTCATAATCGAACTGTTAATTTTTACTTCTTGATAATTTTAGTCAGGCTTGAGTTCATTAAAAAAAACAACTATGAATAGAAATTAATAAAAAATGATAACTACAGCAAAAATTTCGAACCACCAGAACTAACACTGGTTAAAGGATTGATGTTTGTCTGTTGACTGGCCGGCACCGCAGTGGTGTATGTGGTTAGAACGCAAAGAATTCTGATGAGAGAAAGTGGGATTTCTCGAAACATATGTAAATTCAACAACCCAGGTTCGAATCCCAGTCAAGAAAAATTATCAAAAATTTGTAATAAAAAATTTTTTCAAGTTGTAATTCCTAACTTCAGTAAAAATAATTTAATGAAAATTAAATTTAATGAACTCAAGCCTGACTAAAATTATCAAGAAGTTCTTTAAAAATATTTAAAAGAGCATGTCTATACAATTTTATTATCATTTTTCGATTTAACAAAGAATTCTAAACTTACTGTAAGGACTAAAAAAGAATCACACAAACACAATTGTAGCAATTTTTTTCGTTTAGCAAAATCTCTTTAGATATTTAGATATTATTTGGTATCCAGTAGGATTTATAGCAAACTGTACTTGTCCATATGCAGGTCTCGACTACTAACATACAATCAAAGAGCTTTATTTATTTTATTTTATTCTGATTGGATTTTTTTGTTTTAAATATATAAAATTAAATCAAATAATCTGTCTACTGTATTAAACTTTTCAAGTAATGTGGTCAAGTAGAGAATTTTCTTTTTATTTATTTTTTCTATTTTGTATGTGTCTGCATTTAGTGCACATATTCTGGTAACAGACAAAGTGATGTACTATAATGCACGTGCAATAAAAGAGGAGAAGAATATAATAAAATGTTCTTTTGTTTGCATATTTTAGTAAAAGTTTAACTTGCTTTCAAGCTATTGGTACAAACAAGTAGGCAACACTTGGTATACTATTCATACTGAACATACAGTATGCAAATTTATTTAAGCCCCAGTACAGTGTGACCAGTAAGAACAAATAGTAATTATAAAAATTGGAGAATTGCTTTAATTTTCTAAAGAAAAGATTGTTCTTGATGATTTACTGTCGTATTCATAAAAAATAAAGTAGGTTTCAAGTGTGCTTTTAGACAAAATTTTCATGCCAAATTTTCTTAAAGTACATTTGAAGTTTACTTTAATTTTTTCTGAATAAGACTATTAGAATTTACTTAAATTTATGTATTCTTGAGTAATTTTATTTCATATTGGACTAATGAAATCTGAGGGTAGCATATGTAAGATTCTAGTTCCTTATAATTACTCACGAATATTCACCTAAAACCCTATACACCAAGACCTCGGTTTGCGTCGTTTCGTTTTGCGTTTTTTCTAAGTTGCGTCGCTGTTTAATTAGTACTAATTTTAACTGTGCGTCCTTAGATTTTCAATGTTGCGTTGTTGTGTTCTGTTTGAGTCTTTAATTTTTTTTTTGGAATTTTTGCAAAATCTTCAACATCATTAGATGTTAAAACGATGACCCTTACAAGAAGTGTTTTGATAATCGGAATGAAGTCCTTGTCTTCTATTTGGATTGAAAATCAATTTGCACAGATAATACCATTAAGTAAAATGGTATTTCAGACAAAAGCAAAAAGGTTATTTGATGACATAAAAAGAAAACATTATCCAACGATAATGCTAGTGGTAGTAATACAGACAATTGCTGCACGGAAATTTATTTTACGTTAAAAAATGCTGTTCAGCAAACATTGGACTAATTTCTTGTATAAGAAAGCCCACGACTCAGCATTTTCGTAACCCCAGAACCTATCTTCGATCTTTACATTGTTTGCTATACCTTTGCGTCGTTTCAATTTGCGTTGTGTTTTTTTTTTTTTTTGGAACGTAACCCCGAAGTAAAGTGCGGCATATGTTTAATTCACAAGTGATGTTGTATCTGATTGTGAAAACAATTTTGAGCAAAATGGTATGTTTATTTTGTCAAACCCTTAAAATGACAAAAAAAAAATATTTTAGAAAGAAATATACAAAACATAAAATATGATTTTTTTCCAAAATTAACACATAACGTAGTATTTTCAGCAATATCCATTATTACAAATGTTTGTTTATTAATTTAATTTTTTTTTTTAAATTTGTCAATCTGTTTATGATTGAAATCTGTTACCTTTTGATTATTTTTTTAACCTAAATTTGTAAATTTTGTGTTGAGATACATACTTTAACTTTTGGCAATACTTATGTGTACTTTCAAACAACATTTGAAAAACATAAGTATGTAAAAATGTCGTACGTGTAGTACAAAATAAAGATTACCAACAACATTTATACAACTATCGTAAATTCATATGACGTACAACTCCTACGACACGACAACATCACTTGTGATTTGAACAAATACATCTAAAATATTTATCATTTTTCTAAAAGATCGAATTGATATAGAAAAAGTAATTAAACAAAAACGTGAAACAATGTGAAATAAATTTTATCTTGTAATGTTTAGTGACAAGTGAATACAATTTTAGTTACGGCTCAGGCGTTTGTACCTTTATAAATTGTTTTATTCTTAAAATTTTCTTTATTTTATTCCACTGTTTTACGGTTACCCATATATTGACCATACTGTATTAATATACCATAATGTATAGAAAGATATTGTAACTGGAGAATACATGAGTTTTGACTTAAATAAATTTATTTTGCTACAGACATACCTATAATACAATAAGATAAAAGGTTTCTTAACAATTATTTTTCGTTAGTTTGTAATTAAATATTTCAATATGAGATTAGAGATGTAAATAAAAAGCAAAAAAATGTAAAATGAATAAAACAATGAATAGAAACAAAATTTAAATAAAAATACATAAACAAGCAATTGTCCGGAGAAAAACTTTAATTGTAATGTAAACAACAACAAATTTGCACATGTGCTCTAAATTAATATAAAGGTTTTAAATTTGTTTAAATGTATGATGTTTATTTAAAAAGAAAATTTAAAAAAGTTTAATAGAACTAAAGATGAACTCGTTGGGCGATGTCAGCAGGTCGAAGGGAGTATCGAAGAAACGATGTAATCAATACATAGGTCACTTGGTGAAGGCCATTATCACAATATGTTCACCATTTTGACTTTTGTCAGAAGTCAAGAGAATACACCAGCCCACAAGAGTGTTTTAACTAATATAAACGATTTAAAGTACGAGTTGCTTGACCACACACCGTATTCTCCTGATTTATTTCCCAGTTACTTTTACCTGTTCCCAAATCCAAAAAAACCCCTGGCTGGCAAGCGTGTTACCTCAAATGAAGATGCAATTACAGTTGTAAACCATTATTTTGAAGGCCTTGAGGAAAACTATTTTAATTGAGGGATATAATTGCTAGATAAGCGTTGGACTAAGTGTATTGAAGTTTTAGAAGAATATATTGAAAAATAAAAATGTTTTTGAAAAACTAAATATTCTTTTTCGGTGATAGGCTAAGAAGTTTCCGAACCGCAAGGTCGTGATTTTTTTAGAGTTTGTTTCTTTTATTTTTATGACATGTAGCCAGCGTTGCCATATATTTTTTAAGAAAACTTTTTATTTCTAAAAAAATATTTAGAAAAAAAAAACTTTTTTAAGTAGTAAAATTTCAAAACCCAATTTTATTGAAAACAAAACAACTTTTATTGTTACATATTTACCTGAGTACTCCTAAAGCTGGAGGTCCACAACTCGCGTCTACGCGTTTCACGAGTTCTTAGCAACTGTCAAAAAAGTAGAATCAATGTAGTCGTACGTTTTAAGTTACGCACTCAAAAGCGTAGGACGTGTTTAAAACGCGAAAACCTGATGTGTTTGTTGTTGTTCAAGCGTTTCTGTTAAAGGTTTTAGATTGAATATAATTTGAGAATTAATCTGTTGTAAAAACTTACCTTTCATATCCTCCAGTTTTTTTTATTAAACGCTGCACAGCCATCACACTTTGAACTACCTAAAATGCAAATGCAAAATTATTAGTATAAGCTTTAAAAAAATGTTTACAGTCGTATTAACTCACCAGTTGTCGAAAAGAGTTTTATTTTTGAGGCCATTGTACTTTATATTTCTTTTTATAAAGAAATTTCCTACACATTTTTTTTTACAAATTAACACAAATTTTACAATCAAACAATTGTTGACAGCTATTGACAGCATTGCCAAATTGTGCATATTTTGGTATTGTTGCCGGCTTAAAAAAACGAGTATAATATTGGCGACTAGTCTATCTGTACTAGCCGCCCGTCTATAAATCGTATACATTGCCACTACTGACTTTTACTGCAGTACAGCACCACTCGCCAGGCGTCAATACCTCCACCTTCTACTGCAGGGTACGTAGGTACATATTTGCTAATTGTGTGTCAAAAACAAAATAAAAAAAATTTTAATATTTTTTCTCATTTTAATTCTTTTTAATTCAATTTGCGAAAGAAATAAATTTTACATTCATATATTTAAATTTCTTTAGCGAAGTTTATTTATAAGTTTCGCAAATCGAAAAACAAAATTCGATTTAAATTCGCAAATTAAATTCGATCTAGTTAGTTTCTTTCACGAAAGAATTTTCGTTGCCCTGATAACGATACAATTTAATGAAATTTAAATATTTCACTTAAATTGAAGTAATATAATAATAAACAATGTGCACAATGAAACAGCGTGATTGCAAAACGCCAACTACATATTCTGGACATTAGGATATTTGAGAAAAGTATTCGTTTAAGATTTCGCTCATACCTTCCTTAAATAGACAAATGCACACATAAATTAGCATACATTATATGCTATGTATATAATGTATATACATACATGTAAACATACTTATAATAAAGCAATGCAGGTTGTATGAATACATAAGTATGTATTATAAATATGTTTAATATAGGCATAATATTGTGCATACAGGGTGTCCTTATAAAGTTCTAAAACGATGTAGACATAGAGGCACGGTAGTGAAATATTCTTTGTTAATGGAAAATATTAGATATTGAAAAAGGCCAAATAGGTTTAGTAGAACTCAAGTCATATGGACAAAAAAGAAAACAATCTCCAAAAAATTTTATATTTAAATTAGTTTTTGGGTTTGTCTTTAAATATCATATCATGATATTTTTCACATGTTATTGTTATAACAAAAAAGAAAAAAACTGGCTTTAAAATGGTAAGAATTGGTTCATGATTTTTCCAAGTCCCCATACAAATTTCATCTCGAATTATGGCTTTATGATATATACAATCATTGATCATACAAAATTCAGCAAACATAAGTTTGTTATAAAAAGAAATCACAAAAACCTCTTTTGCGTGCATCGTTCCGCCTATATTTGACCATAGCTTATATATAAAGTGCTCTTCCGAAAATTATATAAATCTTTTATAAACATCACTAGTGATGTTGAATTTTATAAGGAACGGCCAATAATATAAATATCTTATAAACATTGATATCGAACAATAATTATTATACTCTTGGCTTTTGTAAATCAGTCCATAATTGGACATATCATCCATAGACAATATTTTATTACAATTGCCCAGTAATCGGTAATAGTTAACACATATGGACCCCAAAAGATACAATAACTCGTATAAATATCGTTATCCATTAGAAATTTAACACAATTAGTTCCCAAATATGTATGAATCGTTGTGGGTTTATAAATAGTTGCTATATAAAGCCCACATTCGGATATTGATTTTATCATTACGTTTAAAGACTTATGCTACATTTACACGATTGAAATTTTCTGCAAAATTGCTCTTCAAAATGCTTCAAACTCGTGTAAACAGCAAAAATTCTTCAAAATTTATTTATTTAATAGTTATTAATAGTAATTAATAGTCGTCATATGCACAGTTCGGTGAACACAGCAAAAAAGAAATAAAGACCTGAAATGAGTCTAGGACGTTATGCTTTTTTCTACAATTAAAATTTAATTTTAATTCAAATAATTTTTCAGTCTTTCAATTTGGTAATAAATGATACAAAAAAAAAATACATATCATCCCAGACGACCAAGATGTTTTTCAGTTGCTTCTGCGAATTTGTTGAATTGTCTTTCGATCGCTTATGTTTGGCCAATACCCTGTTGGAAATACCATTAGTGGTTTACTGCTGGCATTGCCACTATTTCGTACTACTGAACCAGTACTGGCTGAAACACCGAAAATTGGTAACCGAGAAGAAGGACGAATTTTTGGAAAAAATTGTAGAAAAAATTTCAGAAGATCCACGCAGATTACTCCTCAAATAGATCGAAATTGTAATCAGGGCTGCCAGATGAATTTCGGAAAAAATCGTCAAAATCCCGATAAAAAATCGTCATTTTGAATTTTAAAATTCGTCAAAAAAATCGGATAAATAAAGTCAATATTTTTAATAGTATTTTATATTTTTATTTAAACCAAAACATAAAAACATATCAAGATAAATAAATATTAAATTTTTAAAAAGGAAATCAAAAAATACAGTGTTAAACACAACTTGTTTAATATTTTTATATCTGAACCCGCTTTCACACTTTTTATTTCCGACTCGTCAAGGCAAGTATTGACGTTTGTAAATGAAATGGCAATTTCAAAAAATAATTGAACAAAAACTGATCATACATATATGATACAGTATTTTATAAATACATATCTGAATTTAGCATATTTTATTATCTCAGGTAGGTTAGTTTATTAAGTTTAAATAATATTTTGAGTATAGCATCCAATTCATCCATCATATACCGGTACTTATTTTGAAAAAATTATGTATTTTCGTTGTTTAAATGCATTTGTCAGAATATTCTTTTGTCATTTTGTTAAAATAGGAGAAGTTTTCTTTTGACATGTTGTTAAAATAGGAGTGTTTTAGTTCATGGAATTCAGAATTTAAAATTGTTTTTTATGTTTGAAGATAATTAAGTAATTTATAATATTATTTAGAATTATTATATTTGAACTTAACAATTGTCAATAACTAAGAAAACACTATTTTATTTTTGAAATATGTCATGTTCTTATTAATATTTATGATATTAAATGAGAAAAATAGTTGTTGTCTCAAAAAAGATAGAATTTGGTAACAAAAACATTAATAAAACAAACAAATTATAGAAAATTTTAATAATTCAGGAAATCGTCACTTTCAACGGAAAAATCGTCAAATCGTCACTTTGCTCTTTTTGAATCAAAAAATCGTCAAAATGACGATAAATCGTCAAATCTGGCAGCTATGATTGTAATATGTAATCATAAAAAATCATAATTTTCGTGGCACCACCCTATGTCATATCCTGGCTACGCCCTTGGTTGAAATATTTAAATACGATAAGATAGTTGTAAGGAAGCATTGTTTTTTGCTTGGACTAGCAGTCAGAGAACGACCTCATGCAATGCATTGTGTTGGAACTACAAAAATAGCTTATGGGAGGGATGATAGAGGGAGTAGTTTTTGTTAACATTAGATTTGAATATTGTTATATTGAAAGTGCAGGGAATACTTTTGCTGGTAGTTAATTCCACATACAGACAGTACGGCTAAAGAACAAATTTTCCCTGTAATGTGTTGTGGGATCCACTCGGCCATGAATGGACCATAAATGATTGAAGAACATGTATGCGGGAACAAGTTCCCTAATTTCATCAGAACACATTCCATTAGAGTATCGATAGAACAGTGAAACACAGCCCACATTGTGACGATGCTCAAATGAATCAATAGATAACCATCACCGATAACCATCTTCGCCCTCTCCTGTACGCGGTCGAGTAACTCCAAAATATGAGAGTTGTACTCCATTTTCGGTTCTGCCTTAGATATCTCCGATACGGTCTCAGTAGCAATTCCACTGGGGACTACCAAAGGCATCATCTTCAGACATTTTTTTTTTGGCGTTTAACGAGAAACTTACTATGCAACTAATAACGCGGAATAGAAAGGATATATTAAGGTTGCTGGCAGTGTTAACGGGACACTGGATGTTCGGTAAGCACGCAAATCGCCTGTGACTCCCTTTTAACGACGATTGTCGTAGTTGTAAGGATATGGGAAAAAAGGAAACGATTTTCCACCTTCTCTGCGAATGCCCAGCCCTGAGTGTTAAGAGACATAAATTCATGGGAAACTATACATTGAACAACCTTGGTGAAGTAGCTAGGTCAAAACTCAATGACCTACTCAGATATCTCACAGCTACAGGTTGGGTCTAACAAGTCTAACTTTTTCTACACATTTTAGTTACATTATGATGTAAAAGACATTTAATATGACGAGTGGTGTGGTCTTATTAAAACGGGGTCCCTTCGACTCTACTTAAGTGTTCACACGTAGTGAATTACCACGTAAACCAACCAACCAAACTCCATTTTCTGTCGAATATGGGTGTTGTAAATAAGGAGATAAAGTAAGAAGATCAAATGGAGCGAAATATTTCCTACACCGTTTTAAAAAACCAAGGCACTTGAACGCTTCTTCTGACACTTGAAAGATGTATTTGGTCCAGCGGACATCACACTGGATTATCATGCCTAGAATATAAAGAGCTTTTGATTCCTTAATATTTACACCGCCCATAAAAATGGATAAAGCAATATTATATGTCGTACGTTTGTGTTTTAACATACCACATTGAGTGTTACGTGCGTTAAAATCGACTCTGTTAAAATCTTGAAATTATATATTTTATTGTTGTATAATTATATGGGTACATTTTAGACTGTTTTTCGTTTTAGTGTTTTTCAGAAATTAAAATTCAACATTTTTAATATAGCTATGATTTGGAGGAGCAGTCTCGAAAATCCAAAAAGTGCAAAACAAGGGCCACCCTAATGTATTAACATATATTTTTGAGTGACTGTATAGGTATGGATATACAAATTAAAATGTCTTTAATGCATACATATGTATGAATATGTATCTACATTAGTTAATAAATACAGTATACATATTATGTTCTATGAATATGCAATGATATGCAGCTCTTTGTATGTATTTAGCAAATTATCCATTCGAATTGTTTAATGTTGTCATGGATCCTGTACAATACAAATGTTGACATACATACACACATTGATATATGTATATATTTCTATAATACTATCAAACCTAACTCTGCCACTACAGGCAGGAGACCAGCACTTAAGTTATTTTTGTTTGCATGAATCATTTAATATATTTGTTCTTGCGTATGGATATGTACTCTCCCAGCAGGATCTGTAATTAGTTTTGTGATGAACAATGCCAATGTGAGCCATCTTAAACTAGTGATAAATAATTAACAAATATTTGTTTTGCAATATTTTCGATACGCTTGATATATTAATAGATACTTATTAATAACCATTTTCTATATTCCAAGAGATATGTACAAAACAGGTGGAAATGTAACTTCTTATTAGAGTAGTAACAGCGACACAGGGCTGATTTAACTTGGTTTAACTCACAGAAGCAATCTGTGAGTGAATCCGAAGTGATGATTTTGACACGAAAGTCAGCGACAAAGCAACAAAGTTCGAAAATCAATAATAAAAGGCCTTACTGCATGAAATTTGTTGTCAAGCCTAACAAGAGCTAGCAAAATCATTGGGAGTTACTCAAGCAGCAATTTTAAGACTATTTTGCATGTTCGAAATTCTGTTGTTAAAAACTATATAGAATGAAGTTATTGGCAAGTTTTGCCTCACCTACTTACTCCGAAAACTATTTGCTTCGATCGATTCAGAACGCTTAGTCCTTGGCTTAAAAGATGAGCAGTTCTTTTGGCGCGAAATACATATCTTGCGAGAAGGTTTGAAAAACACCATAGTAAATAATGGCCAATACTGTGAATAAATTTATACCTACAGTGGGAAGCAAAACTGCCCGGATGTTTTGCATTAGGGAAGTAACGTAATGCAATTAACACAAATATATCATATATGTATATGTATGTTTTTTTTAATTTAATTGAACCTTATTCTAAATTATAAAGCACAAAAACTCACATAAATGGCTTCAATAAAATAAAAAAATTAAAAAAAAAAACAGCTATTCGGACACTTTTGCATGATATTGCTCTGTTAAAATGTAATGGTATTTGAACCGATGTTTTTTTTTTTTTTGTTTGTTGCGATCTCGTTATCAAATTGAGAAAAACGCAAACTAATTGAAAATTGAAAACAATGTGATAAAATAGCTTTAAAATAATTATTCATGCCGGAAAATTGCTGAAAAATTAAATTTAAGTAAATCCACGGTAAGTGATATAAAAAAACGGCGTAATGTAGCTTGCAATAATAACCAAGGGCGTCAACCAAGACTGTTTTGTGATAATGATACCCGGCAGATTGAATGTTTGCTACATAATAAGGACATCAAGTCCCGGAGAAATGCTGCAAATAGTATTGGTAAGGATATCAGTTCCTGGACAATTAGACGCGCATTAAATTAAAATTTTGGCACACGTATACCAGTTGGAGCCATTTGCCAATGCCATTTTTATTTTTATATTGTAATTATGTCCTCTATAAATTATATTTGCACATAAAACTTTATAAAATTTTATGTTTAACGTTAATACAATTGAAAAGTTCTTCTAAAATACTTTTACTTTTTTTGTAAAGTTGAGAGAGATGTAGCAGACAATTTGCATTCACATTTTTAATGTATTTTTAAATGACTGTTTATTACTGTTTAGTTGCTAAATATAAAGAGAGCATAATTACCTCCTTTAAAGTACACTTTAACCTAAACACTTTGTCGAATGTTGTCACTTTTCAAAAGCTTTTATGAGAATTTGCATGCATATAAATAATACGAGTGATCACTTAATAATTGAAGAAATATAATAACTATCACAGATTGAATCCTTTTTCAGCGTTTTTGTATCCACCACCACAAGTAGTGAATGAGGGTATATATGTACATAAAGACGTTTAGCATTCCTTGTTAAACTTTAATAATATTCATCTGAGATACAACAACTAAAAGTTGATCATTGTGAAATTATAAGTCGATTAAACTATATTGCTATAATTGCTGCCACTATTCCCTTAACACTCTGGTTTTAATAATGAATTTACCATTTTTGTGAATGGCAAAGAAATTCGAGAAAAAAATAAAAATGAGTTTCAATTAAAATATTTGTGGAATCAATTAAAAATTTAATTGAAATGGGACCTGTAAACAAAATAAAAGTATCAATTAAAAAAAAATGTGAGATTTAATTGAAAATATCAGAAAAAGTAATTGAATCAATTAAAATTTTAATTGAAAATTATTTTAAAATCAATTAAAGGTTTAATTGAAAAAAAACATGATTTTTTTTCCGTGTGAATATCTGGGTATTTGTTTTCAGAGTAACCTTATTTGGGATCAACATATTAAGAATCTTAAATTAAAAATTATTCCTGCACTGGGCCTTTTATACAAATTTAAAAATAAGTTTGATAAATATATAAAGTTTTTAATTTTTCAATCTCTAGTTCAAAGTCCCTACAATTATCTTACTATGCTTTATGGTTTCAAAAAAAACTGCAGACTTTAAATCGCTTACCTATTCGATTTTCAACTATGTATTACTTTGTAAAGCGATGTATTTCCTACTATTTTACCAATTTTCGGGCTTTACAAATTACAATTGTTAATTTATGTATTTAAATGTCTTAATAGCATTGGCCACCATACAATACAATTTTCATAGAATTAAAAACAATTTTAACACAAGGAATAGTAATAACTTAAGAATAGCCTTTTGCTTAAGTGAAACAACAATGCAACGTGTCGAACACTCTGGATGTAGAGAATATAATAACTTGCCTATTAGTATTAAATGCGTATCAAGACTTTCACAATTTAAATCTTCTTTAAAAAACTTTTTACTTCAAACTGTTGATGAGCTTCTGATATAATATAATTGTTAAAATTTTATTTTGATTCTAAGTTATATTTAATTTACATAAATTAAATTTATTTTTATTATCTATTATTATTTAATTAAATTAATTTTAATTAATTTAATTTTTATATTGTAAATTTTTTTACTAACAAGCCTCTATAAAGCCAATCTGAGGCAAAACATGTATATTCGTTTTATATATACCTACGTTATTTTGAATTTTATCTGAATAACGTTATTTACAAGAGTTTTATGATTGTAATAGTAATACACGGAAGTGGACTTTATTTGAAAGTATTGACAATTATGGACTGACAGGCAAATAACAGACAAATAACCGCCGTATAAACGATACTAGTATAATATTTGAATTAAAATTTCTGATCTGGGGCCAAATTACCGCAATCGATATCGAGTAAAATTGATCGTAATTTTTTTATTTGAGATTATGGCATTCGATATCGAGCAATAAATTTAATACATTTTATCATAATTTCAGTATCGAAATCATTTTTCGATACGATAGCTCATTCGATCACGAATGCGGTAATTTGGCCCCTGTTTAAAATTTTAGTTCGAAATCGATATCATCAATTATGGATAAGTATGTATGTTGTTTTAATTTTCAAGGAGTTTAAATATTTATTTTTAATATTTTCCCAAATATAATTTTTAGAGAATTTTAATATTTATTTTTAAAATATTTTTGTAAAGAATTGTAACGCCTTATTTTGGCTGCATTTCCGCAAACGAAAATGCAACAAATATCAGTTATGCCAATTGTTTTAATTTCTAAAGAATTTTCATATTTTTTATATTTTACCAATTGTTATGTCCAAAGAATCTTAAAACCTATTTATTATTAATATTTTTCCACTTGTTATTTTCAAAAAATTGTAACATTTTGTTTTTAAATATATAAGTCTACACAAATTTCGAGAGAATTGATTTTGGTAATGACTTTAAACAAATAATTAGTATATTTTCTTTTAACAACAAAAATGCAGCAATAAACAAAATTTTAGTATTTAAGCAAAACGTAAATAAAGAAAGATATCAATATTATTACACCACTAAAACAGTCTGTCTGTCCGTCTGTGTAAAACACTCTCACGTCCAAAATACACAATTAAACTTAACAGAATTTCAAGAAAAATATTTTATATTTTGTCAGAAAGTCTGGTATTGAAAATTAGCAAATTTGGTATAATAGAACCAGAGTTATGTGAGACAAACTCCATACAAATTTTATATGTTATTTTTTTTTTGCTATTTTGTTGCAATTGTAGCTAATACCATTAAAAAACATTTGTGAATTTCGGGCCATATTTTACCATATCCCATATAAGGTCCATTTCTAAAAATCACTTAAATACTCATATATCTCTTAAAAATATCGGTAATGTGTTGAAGTTCGATATGATGTATGAAATGTATAGAGTTTTATTAAAATAAGCCCATAATTGATGATAACTGCCATATAAGAACCACTTCCGAAAAACAAATTTCTAATGAATATCGATATTGAACCAAAATTTTATACAGATTAGAAATTTTAATTCAGATATCATACTAATATCGTTTATACGGCAGTCTGTTATTGTCTGTTATTTTCCTGTCAGTCCATAATAGTGAATACACCGAAATTTTTCTTTTTCCATTATTTCAATATGGCAGGTTGGCATTGACTTGTTCAATATACATACATACATACTCGTACATTTATAATTCTATGAAAATTAGTTTAATTAATTAAATAACACTCAAAATGTTAAGTATAATAATAATTCAAATATAATTCAAAATTTATAGTTTGCATTCTAATTTAATTAAATCAGAAGCTCATTGATATATCGAAGTAAAAAGTTGTTCATAAAACATTTAAATTGCAAGAGTCTTGAGACTCTATTGGGAGTGCCCCGATAGACTAGGCGATAGTGTGCTGGACTATTAGTCAAAGGGTTGCGGGTTCGATTCCCGCCAAAGACTCTGGATGTTTTCTGCAGATAAGCCAAACGCTTCGCAGTTTGTGTTTGTTAATTATTAAAAAAGAAAATTAAAAAAATTATTTTCTTTACAACCAGAGTGTTCCATTTGCTGCTTTGCTGTTTCAGATTCCTTAGTTATCACTATTCCTCGTGTGGAAAGTATTTTTTATGCGTTATAATTGTATGGTGTGGTGTTCAATATTAATAAGACATTTAAAAATGTAAATAGCGTTGTAAATAGTGTTATTCAGATGAAATTCAACCAAAATAAGTCTTAATTACATGGAAATCGCGTTACTGGATACTGGATTTTGAAGGTACCAGTTCATATTCGACCCACTTCCACTATAAAGCTCTTGTAAATAATGTTATTGAGATGAAATTCAGTTTAAATTGTTAATTTACACATAAGATTGTTATCATAAACAAACAAAATTTGTAAATAATGCTAAAAATTGCTAAATTTTATGTGTATAAATGATAAAAATTAGATAAAAAATCAAAACATTTGATATTAATAATGTTGTTAGTAAAATCGTATTTCTAACAATATACGATTACATATAAAATAAAACTAATGAGATAATAATAAGTTTTTTTTTTAATAATTTTGTTGTTCTGATATATATATTTATTAATACATAATAAATGCACCAACACCCTTTTATGAGCACATCAAAACTTAAATAAATATATTTTGTTTTATTGTTATGATTTCATTTGTTTCATAATAAATATCTATTTTCAACCAGAAATCAATGCATCTCATCATTATTTCAATGATATTTTCAATACATAAACATTTGTGTAATAAAAAACATGAAAATCAAAAAATACAAAACAAAAATAAAATACATACTAATGCATACTTGTATATCCCAGCTTGTTTAAATATTACCAGCGGAAAGTATGACTAGGGCTTCACTTTGTAGGCCTTTTGAAAGACATGTTTACATATTTTAAAACCTTTGGTACTCATTCTTTAAAAAAATTTATAGAACGACTTTGCTTCTCCTTTAAAAAAAAAATGCATTTTATTTAAAAATCAAACATTTATGCTCTTATTCATAAAACTTACAACAACTACAACTTACAACCTACAAAATTTGTTTTATAAACCTCTTATAAACCTGTTGTAAGTTTTTATGAATAAGGGGGTTATTGTTTTGCAATTAAATATTTTAATAATGTAACAACATTGCAATTTATTTTGCTCTCGTTATAATATGAGTAAAAAATAAATAAATTATTTGTTATATGAAACCAGGGGTCTAATCGCCGCATACGATATCGAGCAAAATGTATCCAAATTTTTTATGTTGGCATTATAATATTCGATATCTAATAAAAGCATCGTAATTTGAGATGATGGTAATTGTTGGCAGCGTTGTCAACTTTGAAATTTAAAAACGCAACAAAATGGAGAAAAAACGCATCAAGCTTAGAATTTCTTTTTTATTGAAAATGTTTATTGAATTATTTTTACATTTTTTAATTTCATTAATTCTATATAAAACTTTTTAAATCATCAATGTTTAATAATAATGCTTAATAATAATAAGTAATAATATTAAAAGCCTTGTTTTTAAATAAATAAGTTAATAAGCAAAATAAGCATTTAACCTCACAAAATTTAACTCACAATATGCTTTTCGGAATTGAAGTACTAATTGGTAAAAAAAAGGTCCAATTTCATTACATATTTGGTACCTTTTTTTAATATTTCTGGTTTCTATTTTAAGTACTTCTATTTGATTGTTTGCGCTTAAATTTGATACCGCTCCACTGGGACTCTAACCCTGGTTGTTATTCTACAGTCCAAATTTTTATTTCCATGTTTAAATGTTAATTTTATTTTCACCCTATTCATCTTTAGCAGCAATAGTATGTATTCATTTATCATACATTCGTATTTAAAATACATTTAATGGTGTCCATTTGCAGCCTGCGTTGAAAACTACAACGAAAAAGATTTAGGGATGCTTCAGACCCATTGAGTATGCGGGAAACTAGGCTCAAAGAATGTATTCGTTTAAACAAGGTTGGTTTTATTAGGTCGAACCACATGTGGAAACCAAATTGATACCTTTAGCCATAGATTTAGCAGCCACGCTAAGATTCCTTGCAGAAGGCAGCTTTCAAAGGTCGGTTGGAAATGATTCAGCTATAGCCATGCATAGAACTATGTTTTCAAAATCATTGTCTAATATGATAGTCATGCCAACATTGGATTAAAGTGTCAGCCGACCTAGAATATGTGCAAAGGTCAAAGCAACATTTTTTTTTTAAATTCAAAATTCCCAGTATTATTGGTTGTATTAATGGAAAGCCTGGAAATCAGAATTATTTATACAAAGTATAAAGTTATAGTATAAATGCAATGATTGTAAGATAAAATATTTAAAGTATCTGTTGTGTCTTAATAATATATATATTTAGTTATGTCACTACAGCATGAATATTATTGCAGTGGACGCCATTAGACGTGGCTCTAACCAGTTGTGGATGTTTTTCAATTAAAGTTACAATTAACTCTTCCTGAGATGTAATTGTATGCTTTCGCTCGAAAACTGTTTTTTATTTCAGACTATTTACATATAGCTTGAATTTCGTTTTTTTTTTTAAACGTACACAATTATCTTCTCGGTTTAAACAGTAAATTTTCGTTTTTCATTCCATTCTTTTTAGTTTGCATTATGATAGAAACAAATGGTACATGAAATCGAATTCGTTTTTGAAAGGAAATCGAATCATAAACAAAACGAAAAATAACGCAGGTCAACACGATTTTTGAGTCTGAGTTTGATTACTTATGCCAAACTAAAGAAAGAAAAAATATTTTTATCTAATAAAGTTTGCTTTTGTAGATACCAGAACGAAATTTCAACATTTATGGAAAAGGTCTATTTTTCAATGTTAATCATATTTAAATTTAAAACAAGTTATGAATTATATATTTTAATTATTTTTTTTTATAAAAGACAGCACAAATAAACATAAAAATACAAAAAAATGATACAAAAGAAGCTTCAAAAATGAATACTTTTAGTATTTCTAGTGTAATCGTCAGAACTTTCTCGTATGAGCATCCAAATGTAGTCACCCATCATGTTCTCATTATATTGTCCTTGATATCTTTGTTCAAAGTTCATTATATGCTGGTGGAAGCGTTCCCCTTGCTCTTCTGAATATTCACCCAAGTTATCTTTGAATTTATCCAAGTGCGCATGTAGCATGTAGTTTCGATGACATTTTTAAGCCTCGCGACATATAAAATTCGTTATTCCTCTAGAAAGCGCACTCGCATACTGCCATGATACTCTGCTACCTCTCACTTCACACCCACAGTCCCTCTCACCCCTCTCTTGCATCATAAATGCAACGGCTTTTAAAAAAATGTGCAAAACCACTGTATATTTAGTTTTCATTATATTAAGTACAAAAGCAAACTTTATTTATTATTAATGGAGTTCAAAAAAAAAAAAAAATTTTTTTTGTTGACCTGTGTAATAAGTGTTGCCATCAGGCCTGTTTTCGTTTTCAGTTCGCTTTTAGAACGAAATCGATTTCCATCACATACATTTAATTATGGACATTTTCCTCTATGACGTGGTTTACAAATTTGGAGTCTGAGCTTTTTCCTAACCCCAGCAGGTAGTCATGCTCCACACTATGTTGTCTGCCAACTGAAGTTTTATAGAAACTACTGTTGACATATATCCAATGAATTTCAGCTTGCCCAGAACATGATTAAAAGTCTCCTTTACCTAAATATTGTTTTAAATCTAAAGATTAAATATAATAACTTAAAATGATTGATATTGAAAAATTTATCTTTTCTCTGATTTCGAAAAACACAACTTTCCTCCTCGTCTGATGAGGATAAACAAAACAGCAATGATTATTTTTGTCCGCCTGAAAAATCTTTCAATTCAATAATTTGATACATTAAGAAAAAATATTTTTCTATTTTTTTTAAGCTGCGATTCGATGTACATATATCGAAAGCAGTTGAGATGATACGACTCGTATCGTAATATTATTCGATACGATAGTTTATACGCTATCGAATGTCTAGATTTGGCTCCAGAAGTAAAAAACCTTTTATAAATTTTTGTATTTTATAAAATTTTGCATTGTGAAGGGCACGTGAATTAATTTCTTTAATTAGGCTTTATTTTATAGACATTGTAATAGTAATACATACATGTGTCTTACTTGGCAGATTTCCAAACAACTATTTAACTGAATACATTCAAATACCCTACCTGAAGTAAAAATTCTAACAGCCATGTGAAAAGTAGTTGGCTACCAAAGACACAAAGAGTTAAATTTAAACGATTTTTCAATGCGACTTAATGTCCTTGTGTCTGCAAAATAAGGCATTTGGGAAGGCCTCTTTGCTGCATCTTTTCTCCGCTGGGTTATGTATTTGTGCATGATAGCAGCAACAATAATAAATTGCATGTATTTTAGTAGTAGCAGTGGTAATAGCAACAATAACAATTGCAAATTGCACAAAATATTTTGCATTTTTATTACATTTTTATGGTCATAAATAACATGTGTTAGTTTTTTAGTTGGAAAAACAAATCAAAACAAACTAACAACAAATCTATTTTAAAGTGCAGAGGTATGTGTTGCATTTACGTATAAGTTTTCGTTTTATATTATGATAAACCCTAAATTTTATAGTCACAATGATAGCTTGAGCATAAAAACAATCATTTTGAACTTTTGCTTAACTTTATTTGTATACCCTCCACCACCAAAAGTGTTTGTCAATTCGTGCGTAACATTAGAAAATATTCATCGAAGTATAGCAAAATATTATTGTTTCTTATGAAATGCTAACGCAATTGTCCGCCTTTAAATTTATTGAAAGAGCTAACGTACAATGCTAAAGAACAAGAAACACGCAATATGAATATTGCAGAAGACACCAGTGTACTTCTTTTTTCTTGTTAATCATATTTAGGTGAGGAGTATTTAAGATTCGGCTAAGTGTGTCAATTATTCGGCACATCAGCTGATAAATTCATAAATATTTCAACTCAACACAAACAAATGCTGGTACATACCAAAGGTGTGTCAAAATTCAAATCAAATCTTGAAAAAAAAAATAATGATTTATTTTTAATTCGCACCCCATAAATTGTTTAATTATAGAGCAATTAATTTTAGCACCATTATTACGTTCATGCGTGTCTAGATTTCATTAAAAGAATTTTTGTCGTTTTGTTTTTAGTTTAAGACTCAAATTGATTTAACACATGTTTTGTTTATTAGATATGCTTGTGATAGGGATGGTAAAGAGAGTGTTATCTGTAAGAATATTAAAAATATAACTTAATTGATTATTTCTTTTAATCTATTGGTGTCAGTTTTCTGTTACATTTAGAACACATTTGAATAGATAAACGTGATTAACACGCAATGCAAACATTTAAAGCAATAATAACCCTAACATATTATAAGATATATGTATATTGAAATTAGTTCATTATTGTAATTAACTTGTTTGTAGCGGTTGTTTGAGATTCTACGATAATGTTAAGGCATCCAATGGATTTCTGTTTATGATAATTTACTAATTTGTTAGTATTAGTGGTGTTTTATATACATATGTATGTACATAAGGTTGCCTTTATTTCACTGCAAATTCATCAAATGCAGAAAAGTTGAGCAAAATTGTATAACATTTGCACATTTTATTTAAAGTTTTTACCAAAGCAGCAATATTAGTCAATACCAAATATTTTTAATCTACAAAGAATACCCCTTAAGTACCCCTGTCTATATTGCAAACAGACAGTGACCGTAGCTATATTGTCGTTTATTCTATGAACCCAGAATATATATGTATACATAGGGTGTTTTTTTTAGATGTTGGCAATACTTTTTTAACTGGCGGCCATTTTGTTGGCTATCATGTAATTTATGTTTGAAGTTGCTAGTCTACTCCGTTAAGCCCGAAACGATTGAGTACTTGAAGGTCAACAGTCGCTGCTTTAATATCGATATAAGGCCACAAATGTTGGAAAAAGTCATCGAAAATTGGACCTCCAGATTGGAGCCAGTCATATGCTTTCGAAGAAAGAAAATTTTATGTCAATTTAAAAAATTTGCTTTATTCAATTTCAAAGTTCTATACATCTAGAAAAAAGACACAGAACCATGATTTAAAATTTTTTTTATTTTTTTTTTTTTTTTTGTACTTTTATTTATTTATTGTATCTTCATTAAAAAACGAACTAACAATAAGTTTTTCAAATCATATATATCTAAAAAAAATTAAATTATTAGTGCCTGACGCAAATTGTTTGACCATTGTTTATTTTATTTATTCGGTTAGCATTCTTCCTTCTTGTCTTCGGTTCAGATCCGCTGTATCGGTTCTTCTTTGTCGAATATAGCCATTATAATTTATTATATCGCCGCCTAATGGATTTGGGCCTTTAGGTCTTTATGGGTATTAAAATTTTTTACATACCAGGGGGCAATTGTGAACATTCGTAGCAATTTGTTTTCACGTCTTTGAAATCTGTGTACATTTGTGGCTGAGGCTGTATTCCATAACACCATATAGGTTTTATGATTGAGTTGTAAAACAAGAGTTTGTAATCTAAACTTAGCTTAGAGTTTCTGCCAATAAGCCAATTAATTTGGATCAATTTCAATTTCGTTTGAGTCAATTTTGCATCTATATAGGATTTCCATTTAAGGCGTTGATCGAGGTGTAAACAGAGGTATTTAATTTCAGATTGTTGTGTTATTGCTTGATTATTGATATAAATGGGAGAGCATAATTCCTTACGCAATGTAAAAGTTATATGTGTGCATTTCTGTTCATTGACTTTTATCCTCCACTGCTTTAACCAATTTTCTAATTCAGATATATGAAATTGTAGCGAGATGTTTCTTGAGGGTTTTCATGAATGCTTAGAATAGCAGTGCCATCAGCAAATATAGATGTGTGAGTGATTTAAATATCAAATATAAGAAGGGTCCCAGGATACTTCCTTGAGGTACTCCTGCTAATTTTTAAGATAAATTTGCAAAATTTTAAAGCGATGCTCAGGCGTCAGTCTATTCATGTTGAAACGCGAAACCAAACTAAACATAAATCACTTGACAGCTGACAAAATGGCCGCCAGTTAAAAAAGCTTTGCCAACTTAAATTTCTATACATCTGAAACAAACACCCTATACTTGTGTAGGTTAATGACCAATATTCCTTGCATTACAAACGGAATGAAAGAATTATATCCTCGATATTTTAAAGGTATTTTTCCGAATATGAGCTTTATTGAGGAGCAATGTTCAATTATAAATCAATAATCATAAAATTCAGTAATAAGATTTATTCCTAGTTGATACAAAAGTTACAAATGCTATTTTAAAGAATTTTCAGTTTAACAGAAACATTTTAACACTCACCCTCTTTATCCCAAAAAAGCATTATAACATTTTTTTTTTTATTTATTTAAATACATTTAATTTTGTATTAAGGAAGTTGTAACGTTGTTTAAAAAACAGACAATAAAATCCACAGAATAATAGAGTAATAGTCGTAAATAATAAATTGTTATGAACAGCCTTATTGTAGAACAAAAATTTTATTCATATAAAGTCTGCTCAGCCAGAAAATGAAATAAAATTTATGTGACATAGACATAGAAACGACAAAATTTATATTTATTCTCTTGCTTTCTTTCTTTCTTAGGCATCATTTATAACAATGACATTAAATTAAGTCCGGTTTTATATGTTTTTATTTTTGTTATTTTTACTTTTTAGTATATTTTTAATAAAAATGCTAATCTAATCTAAGAATAAATTATAGCCACAGAAAAAACTGTATAGAATGTTAAGAGCAAGTAAAATAAATCTTATGATTAATGTTTACATATAAGTCTTAAATTGTATATCTATTTTTAGAAATTGTAAAATTCTTTATTTAACATTTTTAACAAGATGTTTCCATTTAAATAATACATGTTCCCAAAATATCAAAAATTTAAGTAAATCATCCCTGAATGATTTTAAAAACCTAAACCTTTTATTTTAGACTTTAAAATTTCTAAATTTGTTAACAAGTAGATTTCATCCCTCATGCAAAAATTGAGTTGTTTAACCACATGTTGTTCACATCGATATTCTAAAATGTTGGTACAAAAAACTCTGTTAGCATGTAACGATATATTGACCATCAGTAGCAGTGACATGACCAGCCTCAGTTTAAGGAAAGTGTGGTTTAATGATGGCGCCAGCTCCAAATCCGCAACAAATAGTGACACGTTGTTGTTTTACTCTGAACCCTAAATGTGTGTTAACAAATAAAATTATCATTTAGAATAATTTTACTTGAAAAATCAAAACTATATGTCACAGTTTTTCATTATTTTGAATTGCCTCGTATTAATAGCGTTTCTGCAATATTACGAAAACAAAATACAAATCTCAAAATATCAAAACGATATTTTGCTTGCATCGGTCCATATTTTGACATAGCATCATACAAAATATACTTCCTAAAATAAAGTTGGAATTGAAGTCATACATGTATAAATACAAATCGTAGTTCTGAATTTCATTATAATCGGTCCATATTTGATCGTAGCCATTATACAAAATTTAACACAAATCATGCATATATCGTCGTACATAATTTCATGCTCATAATAGCCCCTAACCTACATACGAGGCAGGTTCGAAAACTTCTTAGCCTAGAACAAAAAGCGAGGTATAAACAGAAAAAAGTTAAGTGTTTTGGAAACTTCCATCTGTGCTATGTTAAATTTCCTTTCGATCTGCCAACTCTTTCATATAGAAACAGGTGTTTAATGGAAACATTAGAAATTCGTGGTGTCATTAAATCATTAAATGAAAAAGTTTATTGGGGCAAGAAATCCATAATGATATGCTGAATGTGTTAGATGAAAGTGCTTCTTTATATGCAACAGTAAAAAATTCCCTTGCTGAATTTAAACGTGGTCAGTGATATAAGCATTGAGGATGAACCACGTAGTGGACGTCCAAAAACAGCAACAACAATAGAAATTGTAGACAAAGTGCATGATATGGTATTAAATGATCGACGAATAAAAGTTCGTTAAATAGCTAATATTATTGCCATCTCAAATGCTCGAGTCCAATTAGTTTTGTATGAAGAACTATAAATGAAAAAGCTTTCTCCAAGATGGGTGCCGCATTTGTTAACAGTCGATCAAAAACGCATAAGAATGAAAATTTGGATCGATTTAAAAAATTTTAGTGGTTTTTAAGCATCGTTTCATAACTGTTGATGAGACATGGATTTATTACTATACTGCAAAAGAACAATCGAAGCAATGGACTGCAACTGGAAGAAGTGCCCCCAAGAAGGCAAAAACAATTCAATCGGTTGGTAAGATTATGGCAATGTTTTTTTTTATTGATTGACTATCTGCAAAATAGTAAAACAATAAATTCAGAGTGCTATGGCAACATTTTAGATCAATTAAATGCAAAAATTCGAGAAAAACCTTCTGGCTTACAACACAAAAACAATTATTTTTCATCAAGACAACGCACCAGCGCACAAGAGTGTTTTAACAATGGCTAAAATCAACGGATTAAAGTACGAGTTGCTTGACCATCTTGACCTTTTCTCATGATTTAGCTCCCAGTGACTTTTACCTGTTCCCAAATCTAAAAAAAACCTAGCTGGCAAGAGTTTTACTTCAAATGAAGATACAATTACAGTTGTAAACCACTATTTTGAAGGCCTTGAGGAAAACTATCTTAATCAAGGGATAGAATTACTAGATAAGCGTTCGACTAGGGGTATTGAAGTTTCAGGATATTATATTGAAAAAAAAAATAATGTTTTTGAAAAACTAACTATTCTCTTTCTGTGCTAGGTTAAGAAGTTTCCGAACCGCCCTCGTACACAGATCAGTTATAAGTATGTACAAATTATACTGTAGGTTTTTGTCAAAATTAGTCCATAATTCACCATGGACTGCCATACAATGTGCAGTTCCGAGAATAACCACAGAGTATACAGTGTTGACAATTTTGACTTTTTCTTTTAGAAGTTTTAGAGAACTACTATGGCAATCGTTTGTGTCAGCAAACCAATAGCAATATCGAGCAAGATTTGTTTCCTTATTTTAAAAATTATCTAAAATATCACGGATTTACCTTTTCGTAGTTAGCATTCACAGTTTTGAAAAATTCTCAATAATTTTGTTCAAGAATAATTCGTTTTAGTAAAACTGCGCAGAAACAAATAATATTCCTGTTATGACTTCAATATTATGGATGGATATAGGTAATGCTGTAATAATACTAAAACCTAAGATAAAAAAAAGAAATGTTCTGAAAAATGACATGCAACGTAGCCCATTTTCTCAGAATGATCCATGACTGAACTGTAGTCATGGATATCCTATTGTCATTAACTAGTTTCTTAGGAAAATTCTACCCTTATTTGAGTTGTTCTAAATACGAATGCATTTATTTTCAATTCGTGAGAACCTTCTACAAAAACTCGTATTTTTCAATGTCTAAAACGCTTTAAACGAATCAAAAAGTTAAAAATAATGACAGAAATATATAAGTAGTTTCTATGAAATGTCACCATGCCCGGCCCTATCAGATGCGAGAGGCTCAGAGTAAAGACCATCCGACATCTCAAAAAATGCATTCATCCCTTAAATATTCCATAAAAACTATAACTACTCGTATAGCATTTTACCATGGCACGATTTGAACGATTTGCCTGCTACATTTTTAGCATGTATAGGTTTAGAAATTTATCTAGACAACGTTAATGTAGGTTTTAAATGGCACTTGTTAACAAGTGATTTCTAGTAATATTTGTGCTGTTGTTTCTTAGAGAAATTTGTGATCATTTTAGTTGTTTTCCGAACGAACTTTTATATTTGGTCTAGATGATATAATAAACCTATTCTTATCCTTATAATAGCTACTTGAAGTTTCATTGAAAAGCTTACATGGCCAGACAGACATATTGGCGTACATAGTTTTACAGTCTAGGTATATGATAGTTACAATTACTGTCAAAAACTATATGTAATAACCTCTACACGTAAGGTGGTGTAAAGGGATATAAAAACTGAATTCTGACAGATTTCAGCTTATTTAATGTTAATTTTCATTATAACTCAACGATGCGAAATATAGATTTTGTTTAATATAAACGAACCTTGTTTTATATTATGCAAATAATGTTTATGGAAATTAACTGCATTATATTTTAACATGTGAACGAAGTCACAGGAGCAAACTAAGTGCATACAAACAAAATGTGACAGTCAATCAGAAAAGTTATCATACAATAATGTTATTAGCCTCCGGTTAGTTGCCTGTTATAATGTACATACATGCACGCTGTATGGACACTTTGACAATTTTTGTGTAATAAAACAAAAACAAAAAACTTACAACTTTATTAAAAATTCCTTAAGACTCAAAATTTATGAATGTTATATAAACTAGTGATTTTGAATTATGAAATCCAATACACGAAATAAAAGTAATTAAAATTTTATTATATTTTTTTATTGAATGGAAAATATTATTACTTATATGAACACTTCTATTCTTCACTGTTAGCTTGCTTCTTGCTATTTATTTCATAATTAATACAATTCAATTATTGAATAAATGCATATTTAATATTACTAAACAATTAGTCCATAAAGATTTTGCAAACATTTAATATTCATGTTTTATGCATTTTTTAAAAATAGTACAAAATTAAATAATAGAATAGTAAAACTAGAAAGTCAAAATAATATAATGTAAAAGAAAAAATTATTACTATTATTTATTTAATTTAGTTTTATTAATACATATTTCAATTTGTTTTTTAATTTTGTTCCTAATACAATCAAAAACGTCTATTTGTTATAAACATTTTTCAACGTAAGGCAAAATATTTTTAGAATAATATAAATAATTGACAACACTTATATACAAAAAAGATCATTTAAAAACATTTTGTTTGTTTTTAATAAACATTTTAATAAATTTAAATTATAACTGTAAAATTTTGTTGTTCACTTTAAAATAAAAACAAGTTAAAGTACAGTATTCGGCTGTGCCGAATCTTAACTATCCTCCACCTAAATATAATGAGAAATACAAAAACTACACTGGTTATAGGACTAGAATATTCTTATGTAGTATTTTTTTAATACTAATATCTTAGCATTTTATATATTGTTTGAAAGACAATTTTACGAACAATATAATTCATTTCAAATGTTTAGATATTTTATCTAATTTTGACCATTATGACCATATATGGCAGCTCTGGCTAATTTCAAAATAAGGTTTCAGCATTTCTGTATATAGAATGTATGAAACTTATTTGTGTTGAATTTTATTTGGACACCAACATTTCAAAGAGATTTATGGTCAGTAAATTGACTTTCTTAAGGGGACTTTATATGGGAGCTATGACTAATTATGAACCGATTATCATCAAATTGCTCCGATTTGATTTATGATTTATGTATGTATGAAACATATTTGTGTTGAATGTTATTTGGATACCAATTTTTTCAAACAGAGTTATGCTCTTTTGAGGGATTTTTAGAAGTAGGTTCTGCATAGAATTTGTTGATATGTTGAAGCTTCATTTGTAACTTTTTTGTGGCGAAATTTGTTTCTTTAAGTGCATAAATCAACTATTTATGAACGATAAACCCCCATTTCGGGAGGTCATTTTTATAGGGACTATGTGAAATAATTCGCCGATTTCAACCAGTTTCAGCCAACCAATCTTTGATCCAAAAAAATATAACGTGTCAAATTGTATTGAAAAAGTTAAAAAATTGCGATCTGTACTTTGCGCACAAGGTTTACATGAACAACCAGCCAGACGGACATCGTTCGATGGACATTGATCGATATATCTCAGGGTGGGTGTCAGACTATTATTTGGTACCTTTGGCGTTTTCAGTCAAAGTTTTTTCATTGAAATTGATAACTTGTATACCTGAAACTGTTTGAGAACTACTAACTTTCAAATAATTTAGTTTTTTTGCAGCCGTACGCCTTGACTTTGTTTTTGTAATTTTCCTGAGAGACCAATTTACTTTTAACTCCCTTTAATGTGCATCAAGGTACCCGGGTACCCTTACGTGTTTTATATGAGAAAGCGGCCATTGCAAGTATATGATTTGAAGTTGTTAGTAGCTTGCAAACCTTAACGCGTTAAGAAAAATTATATACAATATCTCTTAACTACGCTCCAACAATGTATTTAGTGCGAAAATGCTTTTTCATATACATATACATAAGGGTTAATGGGCGTTACAAACATATGCACAAATCTATGGTATATTGGTAGTGTAGGATAAAATTATTATACATATTGTTAAGCGTTACGATATAGTTGCAGGTGCAGGTGAAAATGTTTTAAATAGCGTCTTCTATAGAAAATGTTTTAAGTAACGTTTTCTTAATAGAAAATAGAAAACGTTCTTTAAAACAATTTTATAATGTTTTTATAAGAAAAACAAAGATTTTTACACCCACCACCAAAAAGATTAAAAAGATTTATTTTGTCATTCCGTTTGTAAAACATTGAAATATTGGTCGTAGAACCAAAAAGTATATATATTCTGGGTCCTTATACGATTCTAGGACGATCCAGACATGTATGTCCGTTTGTTGAAGCCTCGAAAAAATACATACAACAATGAAATTTTTACCGAACATGATTGGTATTGAAAATGGGCAAAAGTGATCAAGTCCTGTTGAAAATGGTAAAAATCGGTACACGATTTTTCATAGCCCCATACAAGTATTTTTCCGGAATTTCGGTCTATTGTACATAAATACATAGAGAAAAGCAGTATTCATTGAAAATTCAGCAAAACTAATTTTCTTGCTAAAAAAAAATCTCAAAATTATATTTTGTTTGTATTGGACAATCACTTAAATGTGCATAAATTGGAATCAAAATTATTCGTTATTTTGATTGAAATATGTAGTTAATAGGAATTACAATTAACGTAACGAGTATAAATATAAAAGCAAAAACTAACTACCATTTTATTAGTAATATGTAGGATGCTACTACTTTAAAAACTGTGGCAAATATGATTAATTACAAAACCCCAGAAGAGCTTCGTAAGGCGTTCAACATTAACAAAGATTTTACTCAGTTTGAGGAAGAGGAGGTGGGTAAAGAAAAAAATGATTTAAAGAGAAATATCAGACGATTTGAAAATAGAACTCCTAAGAGAACTATGTATATTTAAGCTTTTACTTCGAATATTTTTTTCCAACAGATGAGGTTGCAGTGACAAACAGCGGTGATTAGACAGTTACATTTAAAAATGTATTGTATTGTATTGTTCAATATAAATCCTTATGCCGAATTTTATAATTATCGGTCTTTATTGGACCACAGTGCCCATATAAAGTCCACTTGCATAAATCATTTAAAATGTCGCTGAAATTCAATACAATTTCTTATTTAACCATAGCACTAGAAAGTAGACTTCTGAAAAACTCTTAAATGCACAGAAATTTGTTATAAACTTCAATAAAATTCGCCAAAAATAACTCACATATGTATATATAAAAATAGTTATACCGAATTTCATGGTGGTCGGCCCATAATAGGTCATAGCTTCCATATGAGGACTACTCACGAAAAACTCAATAACCCACATAAATATCTTATAAATTTCAATATCGAACAGAAATTTTACACATATCAGTTATATGTATTCAAAACCTATGCTATTCGATTTTGTGAAGGAAAATCCATACTTGGCCGCAACTCCCATATAAGATCCACTTCCAAGAATAACTGGAATGCTCATAAAATTTTTGTTTATATCGTTATTGGAATGAAATTAAACCAAAATAAGTCTTATATATATAGAAATTACGGTACAATATTTTACGATGATCGCCCCAGAATAGCTGATAGCTCCCATGTGAGGGATACGATAAATACAATAACCCGTATAAATATCGTTATCGATACAGAATGTAACACAAGATAATTTTAAGTATGAAATTAGTGCTGTAGCTTAATTGGTGAGAGCGTTTGATCATTAAGCATGAGTTGGTATTTGTAGCCGCTGCCACTTTCTATCCATCATAACTAATATTTATCACAGCGCCCTCCTTCCGTGGTATAGCATTCAAAATAAAGGCTATAAAATCAAGCTTTAAAAATAATGCCCCTACTGACCACCAGAGGCGCTGCAATGCTGCACTAAAAAGTAACATAATGCGAAATTGTAGTGTTGTGATATAAAGCTTTCTTCTATTTCACCACCTTTACTTCTTCAATCTATCCCCTTTCCAAGAAAAGTAACGTAATTATATATAGGCATATTATTTGCCTGAGTGTTACTCCTCTTTAAAAAAAATATATATATATTTTTATCAATATGAAATATTTATATACTTTTGTGTTTGCATACGAAATTTTAATTTTTTCTATTACATAAATATAATTCATATTGACATTGTAAAAGTTTAGCAATTATAAATGTAATTAAATTTCTTAAACATTAACACATCATTATGAAGTGTATAAAAACATGCTACTTATTTCTTTTTTCAACACAGTCAGTGTCATTAGCTTCTAAATTAATCATATTTCTTCATTTTCTTAAAAACAAATATGTACATGACAAAAAGTTCTCCACAAATTTACTCGTCATTTTACTTGAGATCAAAGGAATGAATGAAAAAAAAACTCAGACTGCAAAGACAACAGCACATTCATCATCTCTCAAGAACCCTGTGTGCATGAAAATGATGATGAAGATGATGACAAATGCAAGTAACTCAATGAAGCAGCCGCCACCCACACAGCGCTGCTGTCAACAAAATGATATAATTCTTGATCTTGACATACCCCCCTATTATATTTTTCACATTCATTTGTGTATCTTGCCTTATAAGTGCTAAACTCTTTCTTTAGTGACAGTGTTGGATTGTTTGTTTGTTGTATGAGACTCAAAACTGTCAAAATTATATTAAATCACTGTATAAAAGTGTATAAATCTAAACAGTACTACAGTTATACATATATACATACATACGAGTATATTCGAATACATTCTCCTTGACTCGCACTCATATATAATGGATTACATTTGCTGTTCATTTTAAGGGATGCGCTGTTAATATTTTTGTGTGCATTATGTAAATAGATTATAAATGTGCTAAGGTTGTGTGTTAAGCCTAAATTGACTCTAGAAATCCTGAGTTGATATGTTGGGTCTAGGTGCAATAGAGTACTTAAGCTCCGTAAAATGTTGACCAATCTAATTTGAAGTATTTCCTACATATTGTACAATAACATACATTAAATCCATCAAAGTTCCTTAGGGGTGAATCGAACATCTTACGACAGGTGTATTAAATAGTCATTCACGTTCAAAAACAACAACAACAATAGAAATTGTAGCCAAAGTAAATACATATTCACCCCTATCGTGAATAAAAATTCAACATGAACTTTGTTCCCTTTTATTTTATTAACATTGAATTTTAATGGGAAGAATGTGAAAAGGGAACAAATTTCATGTGGAATTTTTATTCACGATAGGGGTGAATATGGTATGAAATGATCGACGAATAAAAGTTCGCTAAATAGCTAATATTATGGCCATCTCAAATGCTCGAGTCCATTTAATTTTGTATGAAGAACTATATTTGTATACAAATGAAAAAGCTTTCTCCAAGATGGGCGCCGCATTTGTTAACAGTCGATCAAAAACGCATAAGAATGAAAATTTCTCAAGCTTGTTTGGATCCATTTAAAAAAATTTAATGGATTTTAAGCATCGTTTTATAACTGTTGGTGAGACATGGATTTATTACTATACTGCAGAGACAAAAGAACAATCCAAGCAAAGGACTGAAGCTGGAGTAAGTGCCCCAAAGAAGCAGAAACAATTCAATCGACTGGTAAGGTTATGGCAGCGGTTGTTTGGGTCTTCAAAGTTATTTTATTGATTGACTATCTGTAAAAGACTAAAACAATAAACTCAGAGTGCTAAGGCAACATTTTGGATCAATTAGATGTAAAAATTTGAGAAAAACCTTTTGGCTTACAACATTTGATTTAGCTCCCAGTGGCTTTTACCTGTTCTTAAATCTAAAAGAATTTCTAGCTGGCAAGCGTTTTACCTCAAATGAAGATGCAATTAGAATTGTAAACCAGTATTTTGAAGGACTTGAGGACAACTATTTTAATCAAGGGATAGAATTGCTAGATAAGCGTTAAATTAAGTAATAAAGATATTTTTGAAAAACTAGTTTTAACATTATTTCTATGTTTCAGTTTTTTTATTATCACGTGCACGAGAATATAATATTAATAGAATGGTGAAACATAGTCCAAATTTAAAAAGTGCTGGCAACTTTCTTTTTAGCTAGACTGTTTTTGGCAGCTCAGCTGTTTACATGTAACATATTACTGTTAGACATGTTCAGTTTGGTCTATAATTTAACCATGAGTCGACTTACAAACGAACAGCGCTTGCAGATTATTGAGTTTTATTATCAAAATTCATGCTTGGTTAATTTGGATGAAGATTCATTTTTTTTTATCGGAAAACGAGGATCATTTCTGGTTGAATGAATAAGTAATAAACAAGCAAAATATTTGTTTTGATTAGCAGCCAGAAGAATTGCAACAACTGTTTGGTGTGGATTACGGCTCGGTGGCAGCATTCGACCGTTCTTTTTCCAAGGATAACGAAAGAATGAACGTTAGTGTGAATGTGCCCAATTGAAAGGCCAGTTCGGTAAACAGTTTATTTCACGTTTGAGGCAGGTTAATTGGCTGTCTAAATCGTGAGATTTTACGCCTTTAGACTATTTTTTGTGGGGCTGTGTATGTTAAGGTTCTTATCGGTAGGTTCACGCACTGGAAGCTAATATTGAAGTATTTATTCGTGAGAAACCGACTGTTATATTGGAGAGAGTATGCCAAAATTGGACCTAGCGTATGAACCATTTGACGCATGAATTCATCTCTCAAATAAAGATTTTATAAATTTTTTTACATTTGTTCTGTTTATTAAAATCGAATCTGCAAGCTCTTAAAAAATCACTATTTCTTTACATTTATTAAGATCTTAGAAAAAGTCTGCCCTATCTTTACTTTTAGTTACTACGAATGAATTCATTTTGAATTTGTGACATCTTGGTGTCCGAAAGAAGTAATCATAATCTAAAATTATATCATGGCCGACTTTTACAGATGCCAAATATATAACCACAGTGTTATGTATGAAGGCGGATTAGGCTTTTAATGTTTGGATAGTTTTAGGCTTGTTGGCATAGACCTTTGTCTTATAAAATCCCATAAAAAGAAATCTAACGTTGTTAAATCCCACGATGTAAGATCCCACGATTGAATTGTTTTACGAGCTATTAAAAATCCATGTCCCTCACATTCATTTGATACAATTTAGGCAAAAATGACATTGTCATCATATTAAGATTGCATAAACTAGTAACAAGTCTCTACTAGACCAGATCATGCTGAACAAATCTCTTGAGAAGAACGAAATATCAAATCGGCAGCGGAAAGTTTGTTTAAGGCTTTGATTTATAGTACTTGTTTAAATGGGTATCGATATATCTTGAGAGTACCCATGGAAATAGTACGTTACTCTTCTGGAGTCAATTCTAAACTTAATTTACAGATATTTGCAAAACTTTTAATGAACTTCTCGTATTTACCCGTGCACTAGCAGTTATTAGTATTCTACAAGCTCAATCTCATAAGCATAATTTCAAATTTAAATTAAAAATACAACATCCTCTATAAATTTATGCTTATTCGATTCGAAGCCACATTCGTCTCACAATAAACTTTATCGTTTCGACTCTACCTTCACCACATATGATTTTCAAATTATAAATATTTATGTATAGAGCTGTATGTGTTGTGGCAACATGACACCGATGTTATTTAATGATGTGTCATTCGTTCAAGCATGCATATGCATGTTACGTTATATTAAAGGATTCAACATGAAATTAAATAATGCGCGTGTTTCCTAAGGTGGATTGGATTGTTTTGTGCAAAATGTGTCGACATTCTAGTAAGATACAAGCAATTCGAAAGAACATAAGGATAAATACAACAAAAAATTAATCTGCAGCATTTTATGGTTTAAAAAGGTAAATGGGATGTATGCATGTATGACTGTATATAATGGCAATTTTTAAATAACTTCAATTGAAATTTGTTTAATTAAAGACAGTTGTTACAATATTGATGTTTTACAAAAATAAAACACCTGTAGATACAGAATAATATTCTAGTTTTTACCTGGAATTAAATAACTTTTCTATAGCAAATAAATTAGAAACCTCTATGCTCCTCCACCATTTGAAAATAAATTTAATTACACGAACGCATTTAACAAAAACCATATAATCGATTATGTTTTTAATTAAATGAAAAATAGCAAAAAAAAAAAAAAAACTAAACACACTGACAACTACTAACAAAAACTACAACTGTAAATGAGTTTGTAAAATTAAGATTTTTTTTAATTATTTTTACCACAAAAAATTTTCAAGCAAAAAAATTGAAAACCATGTAAAAAAAATAACACGGTTTATTTGGTTAAAAATTGTTTACATCCAACAAAAAATGCTTGGAAAAAAATGAAAAAAAAAAAATAATTTAATTATTTTCACTTTAAATTATTGTGGTGCAAAGAGTGGTTAATAGTTGTATACATATACATATTTCAAAGAATGGCAATGTGTAGAAATACTCTAGTCTGTAAAGAATTTCAGCACTTTTGTCAAGAACATGCACCCAAAGTCTTAAATTGTTCATGTTGTCTAAGATGTTAAATAAAAATATATTAATGTATATAGGTATCTTAAAAATATCGCTATCAAACCAACATTTTCTCACATCCGTTATATGTATTCAGAAATGAAACTACTCGATTTTGTAAATATCGATCTACCTATACATGTATATAATAGAAATAATTCCGAAAATCATTACAAATAGCTACATATATCAGGTTGATATTTGACACTATAATCTCTAAATACATATGTACAATTTTATGATGGTCAGTGCATAATTGGTATAAGTCCTATAAAAGCGCCATTCAAATACATATATATCGATCAGAAATTCAAACATAACTGATATATGTAGATAAACATCACACAACTAGATTTTTTAAAGATCAATGACAGCTATGGCCAACTACATAAGAACCCCCTCCGATAGAATACTCATAAAACTCTGGTAAATGTTGACTTACATACATACATACATAAATTTTAACTTTTTAAATAAGAAATAAAAAAATATAATGTTAAACACAACTTGTGTAATATTTTTATATCTTAGTCCGCTTTCACACTTTTCAATTCAGACTCATCAAGGCAACTATTTTTGGATGAGAACGGAAAAGAGAACGAAAGCGGTACACACTTGACGGTACTAGTCAATTTTCTTATTTCCTTTTGTTTTTTTGATGCATGTTGATTTGCATTAAAAAGTACTAAAATTATATTGATGTATGCGAATAAAATGGCAAGTTCAAAAGGGAATTGAATCAAAACTGGTCAGTTAAAACTGAAGAGTGTGAAATAGATAAATCGAAATATCTTGAGAAATTTATAAAAAAATATCTGAATTATGCTACATTGTATTTTATTAATTCAGGTTAAATTACAATGTCACACAACAATTTAGTTTATTAAGTTTTAAATAACATTTTAAGTATAGCATCCATATCATTCATCATTTAAATTTATTTGGCTGAATATTCTTTCAATGCACGGTGGCGCCATTTGAGTTTTTTCGTTGCAAAAATCATATCTTTTGAACCGAATAAGATAATTGAACAGTTTAAACAGCATATGATAGATAACTGTTCAGCCTATAAAATGAGCGTTTGGAAAGCGTGCTACGCTTTGTAGGGGCCTACTTATGGGTTATCAAAGTTAAAGTTAGTAGAAAAATCAATTCTATGGTAACTAAAAAAAATTATTTTTACATTTTTAAATTGTTTTTATTTTTTCTTATAGGGTTTTATGTTTTAAATTATTACCCAAGAAATTAAAATAAAAATAATTTTTTTTTAAAATTTATTTTTTCAATTTTCTGTAAAATATTCATCACAATTCGTAAGAGAAGGTATATCGAAAAGACTAACCATTTCTAAACTATAATTATTTTCTAACTCTTTTCACATGCCGCAGGGAAGAAATAAGTGGATCGGAAGATGCTGCCAACATGTTGAAGAGGTCCTCATTTTGCCTTACCCTTGATGCTTTGAATGTGTTCTGCAATCTATATTTTTTATAAAATTTGTTAAGAGACTCCTGTGCTTCTTCAGAAAGCTCCCTAATTGGCAAAGACTGGTACTCAATTAGATCTTTGCCATGCACCAATATTTTATGGACGGTCGGGGTCAACTTCTTCTACGGATACATTTTTGCTAAAAGAGATGCAGTTTTCGACGCATATTCTCCATATTTTGTAGAATTGACATTTTCTTTACAGTTTAAAACATCCAAGATCGTTCCCAATCTTTTCACGATGTGATTGTCAATTCCAGTGATTCTAATTACTGCCTCATCATTTTCAAAAAATCTCCTAGAAGTGTTTCCATCGTTTAAGTTACCATATCCGTGCTTGGGACAGTCTACTTTTAGTGCAACTTGTTTAAAAAAAGCATCCTGTATTTGCTTCTTTCTGATGTTTTCCTTATCCTTTATTGATGTATTTTCATCGAAGTTTTCCTACACTTGTTTTATAATTTCGCTTCTCTTAATACTTCCGTATAAGCTATCAAGTTCTTCCAAAGCAGCTTCCGTGAAAAATTTTGGTGTGGTTGACTTTCTTTCTAGTTCAAATAATTTTAAATTGTTCAACGCCATGTTTTCAGTCCTTAAATTGTTTAATGGTTTCAGTAATTGTTGCGCAAACTTTCAGTCGTAGACTAATCCAGGCATTATGCTTATTTTGCAATATATAGGTTTATGCTACCATGCCTAAAAATTTACTACTAAAACAAACTACTGTCAGTCAAAACACATAAGGGATGGACGCCATACAAATTCTGCAACCATGTCTTTTTAAACTTTTTTACCTCTAGAAACCAAACGGGCACGTACGGGCAGATAAAACCTTTCGAATTATGTAAAGAAATAATCAAAGAACAGGTTTTGCAAATATGGTAAATATACAAAAATATAAAATTTTTTTATTTTCCGTCAAAGTTAAAAAATAGTGAAAAAACGGATAGTTTTTAAATAGTGATTTACCAGGAGAAACACAAAGCAAACGGTTAATTTTTTTTTATCATTATACATTTAATAAACACATCAATCAATACAAACAAAAAATATGGCGATTCGTTACCTATTTTTCGTGATATTACACCTGAAATCGCAACAAATTGACTAAAAATTGTGTGTTTTTTTGAAAACCGAAAGTCGGTCAACTTTGAACGGTTATATGTTGTAAACTAAAAATGTGATATTATTAAGAGTGGCATATTTGAGATCGTTGAAAAGTTTCCTATAACATGAGTTTATTCAAAACTTCGTCGGCGCTCATGAAAATTTTGATTTTTGCAACCTCGTTTGCTCTACGGGCGCCACTGTGCGACGCTTTGTTAAAATTGAAGAAGTTTTTGTAGAATTTCCTCGTTGCAATTCAGAAATTGTTTCATCTCAAATTTTTAGTTCATGGGATTCAGCATTTAAAATTGTTTTTTTATGTTTACAGAGAAATAAGTAATTTCTACTATCCTGACTCAATATTGTATGGAATTATTATACTTAAACTAATTATCTAGTTTTGTTTTTGCAATACATACAGTGGGAAGCAAAACTGTCTGGATGTTTTGGAATAAGGAAGTAAGGTAATAAAAATAATGCATATACCTTTTGCCAACAGTGGATATTCTTCCATGAGAGAAGCGAGCTTCTCCAATTGCCGTTTTGTACTTACGACCTTAGACCTGCATGTACTTAACAAATACTTACATTTTAAATAAATTTTGCACAGTTTTATACGGCGTCGACAGCAAATTTGTGTTCGATAAAAAATTGGGCAATAACTTGACTGCGGTGGTTTATTTAAAAGTATCTTCATGCTTATTACAAAACACGTTAGCTTACCACAACTGCAACGGCGTGACAATAAGAAACTAATTTAGTTTCGGCGCTTGTTGCGACTCGCTGTGAAATGCGTCGGCGTGCATTTTAACAATATTGATTTGTCGATTCGAAAAAAAACGTGACACCGCATGGTGTCAAAATGTCACCAACCGTTGTCGTTTTTTCAACGTCGTTTTTCCCTCTGTGTTTGCACTTGCGTTTGAGTGCAATGTTTCCCTAGTCATCTAAACTCATGAAGGGTATGCAAAACATTCGCCTTGATTCTGTAAAACTATTTTTTTTTCACTTATTTGTAGTAAAAATAAATAACAACATCATCGTCATCGTCATTGGTATTATCGACGAAAAGTATCACAAGAATTTTATGGTTCAGTATGGTTTCGCTATGATTGTGTTTATTATAATAGGTGTGAGTGTGAGTTTTGTGTTTTAATTGTACAAGTGTTGTCGTGTGATTACTTTATTTCATTCCATTTTTATAAAAATTATTTGAGTGAGCGCTGTAAGTATTTGCATAGCGATGATATCCTATTGAAATCCACAAATACCGCAAAACTAATGAAATTGTACCTATCATATCACATCGTCATCATCGCCATCATCCGAATAACACACAGCGAACACAAATTTGATTTAGCTGAGGGAGAGAGGAGCAACAGAATGTGAAATGGCATTGGCAGTCCCCATGCATTGCCGTATGTCGACCAAACAAACAACTATGCAACCAACTTGTTCGTTTGTTGTACTCCAACCGCAATTCAGTTGAAATGCAATCAGCCATGTTAAACCACAAAATAAAAGAAGAAAAATCACCCATTAACAAGTCGAATAATGCAATTGGATAATGATGCAGGAGGCGAGGGGTTCTTTGGTGCCAAAACAGTTGGCATAAAAGTTGTGCTAAAGAATTTATTCATTTGTTTATAAAACAAAAGTTTATTAAAAACAATAAAATAATAATATCTAACAACAATACTTTGCAATGGAATTCCTATAATACATATATTAAAGACCAGATTTATCTTAAAAGAACAATATTTTAGTTTTTATTTTTATAGCCACCAACAAACAGATGGGAGCATATTGACTTTGTCATTCCGTTTGTTACACAACGAAATGTTGGTCGTAAAAGACCCAAAAAGTATTGAAGTATATTGGTTGGTTCTTATAGAATTCTATAGGTAAGATGATCCGTCCGCTATGTCCGTCATCCTTAGGGGGATATGATTATCCGCCAATATATTTTGCTAATCAGAAATGTTTAGTATTGAAACTGAACCAAATCGGTCAAGTTGAAGCAGAGTTATGGAAATAAATGTGAGACAACATACAAAAATATAAAAATATTTTAATACCCACAACCAAAAAGATGGGGGGTATATCACGTTTATCATTTCGTTTGTAAGACATCGAAATAATGGTCGTAGAACCAAAAATTCTAGATATTCTGGGTCCTTATAAGATACTACGAGGATCTAGCCATGTCCGTCCGTCTGTACGTCTGTTGTTGGCACGATAGAGCTTCGAAAAAAACACATAGAACCAAACATTCTTTGATCCACCGTAATGTTTGGTATTGCAAAGCGGTCCCCTAATCCATGAAATTCTGCACACTTTATTTTTATTATAGAACGGCAAGTCCTGTTGAAAATGGTAGGAAACGGTCCACGATGTCTCGTAAGTACGTACATAAATGTCTATAGAAAATCCGTATACATACAAAATTCTGAAATAATAATATTTTGTTGCATCGGTCCATATTTTGACCATAGTCCCATTCAAAGATCACTTCCGAAAATCAATCAAATGCTTATAAATCTCTTATAAAAATCACTAACAAGTAGAAATTTAACACAAGTAATCTGTATAAACATCTAAATTGTAGTACTAAAACTCATGATGATCGGTCCATATTTGACCAAAGCCCCCATATATTTCTGTAAATTCTTGATTATAACTGGGTTATTTTTAGAAATATCGTCATTGAGATTAAATTCTACTAAAATAAATAGAAATTACGGTACAATATTTTATGAAGTTCGCCTCATAATAGATGATTTGGTGGTGGGTATACATATAAGATTTGTCACAGCCGAATATAAACTCTTACTTGTTCAACAATAGCTTGCTATTTTCGTTAAATGTTTGTGATAAAAACATAAAAGTTTGTACACTTTATTTCAATCATAAAAGGACAAGGTCTGTATAGCAGGATCCATACAGAAACTCAGCAAAAATAAGTTTCATGTATTTTTTTTATTTTTTATTTATTTATTTTACTATCACAAAATCAAATTGGTTTCTTATTTCTAAATAATTTTGAGTTAATATCATTAAGATATTACAACAAATAAATTCAAGATTTATATAATTAAAATAGCTTTTTACAAATAGGAAAAAGATAGTGAGAAAAAACCTATATAACATATCACAGAAGTATAGTTTTGAAAAGTTTTTTTTTAAATCACAAACTAATTGAATCTATACCAGTATGAATAGATTCAATTAGTCAGTGTTTCGCAAACTTCTCAAATGTGCAAAATTTGATCTACTGCATTTACTATTAAATGTCAGTGTCATATCATTTATAAATGTTGCAATAGTTCTTTGGCGAGACATTCTATGTAGTTCCAATGTAGGAAATCGTTTTGGTAAATTATATATGATCTTCAAATTTTTGTTTTGAATTACTTAAACTCGTTTTCTATGAGTCTTCGCACAATTCTTCCAAACAATACAACCGTATGTCAGTATAGGTCGAGTACATAAGTTATATAAAAGAAGTTTGTTTTTAAAACTTAATTTCGATTTTCTGTTAAGCAGAGGGTACAGAGCTCGACCACAACGTACCGCTCTTGAGCAAACATTTTGCAAGTGTTCTCTGAAGTTCAATTTGTAATCGAGTGTTATTCCTAAATATTTTATTGACTTTGAAAAAGCAATTTGAGTTCCCTGGGCAAAAAGTCCAAGAGTGCGAATTCTTTTAGGAGATCTGTTAAATGGAAATAGTATCGCCTGAGATTTTTCTTCCTTAATTTTTATTTTCCACTTGACGAAATAATTAGTTGCGGAAACAAAAGCCTTCTGCAAACGCTTAACAATAGCGTTATAAACTTTCCCATTAGCGATGAAAGCGCTATCATCGGCATAAAATGCTTCATCAATATCCTGAAGTCTGATATATACAGATTATAAAGCAGTGGAGATAAAACGAAGCCTTGATCGTGCCCCTGCCACTTTAACTAAAAAAGACCTGTCAGTAAGAAAACTACTGACTAACTTTATTAGGTATAATGGGAGTTTGGGAGTTTCATGTAAAAAAAAATCACCGAACTATATTTTGTTCAAATCGATCCCCATATAAAAATCATTTTAAAAGCGTATTCTGTGCGGCTTATCTTGATATATGGATAACTTGTATGGTGCTGTTATATAAGTTGTACATAGAAACACGAAAAAGAAATTACATGACATTAATTGTAATGCTGAAAGTATTGAAGTATGAGTTATTAATTATCCCCACTTTATTTGACACGTTGAAAAGACAAGGAAAATATATTATATATCAATAGATAAGAAATTGTGTATTTTTTTTAAAAAATATTTTGGCAAAGAAGAAATTCATGGAAGAGTTTTTTGTAAAATATGGTAAAAATGTGTTATTTTGAATTTTGCGGTAACAAAAATTTTTAAACTGAAATAAAAATGCAATTTATGAATATTTTGTAATAAAATTTTGCATTTATGCGGATATTTTTATACAAAATACAAAATGAAAACAAAATTTAAAATTTTTTTAAAAAAAAAAGTTTGAAAAATTGTAAAAAATGGTATTTTTTAGATATGTGTAGTAGTATCCAGTAATGTGATTTGGTTGAAATCCATCTCAATATCGTTATTTACAAGAGTTGTATGGTTGGTTGGTGTGCTCTGAAGTGGAATTAATTCGGAAGCTATTGTCCATTATTGACTAACAGCTACAAAATCCAGTAGCATAATTGCGGTATAACCGATATTTGTATGATTTATGGATTTAAATTGCTGATTTATATAATAGTTGGTTCGATATCAATATTTATTAGACAGTTTTGTGGGTTTAATTGTTTTTCGGAAATGGTTCTTATATGACAAATCATGGGCACATCAAGACAAATTATCTTCTTAAATTTTGGAACAGTGATTTTCATGCATATGTGGATATTTCACGTCGAATTTCAACACAATAACGGTATATTTAAGATTCATATTAACGTGAATTTCGAAAGTGACCCTTATGTGGAGGATATAGTCAAATATTGACCGATATTCTCAAAAGCCTTCCATAGTTACACCATGCATATTACTTGTTACTCTGCGAATATTTGTAAACAAACCTTTCGTTGTTACTTTATAAAAGTGTTAGTGATCCACAAAAAAATATTTATATAAAATCGGAAAGTATTTCGATCAAATACTAGCGAAATACCAGACTAGGGTGGCTACAATAGAAATTAAAAAAATTATTTTTCATATGAAAATATCTCGAAGTTTTATTTTGAATACTCGACTTTTGTACTGCCCCTGGTAGGTTTATGAGGTCCAAATTTAAAGTCGACAACACTAGACATGTGAAATTTGATTGAAATCGGACTTTTACTTTAGAAATGAAATTCATGAATTGCAAGAATCTTTGGAACCAATAATTGAAATAGTGCCATCGAGCTCTGAGGAGTTCTAATGGGTAAAAAAATCGCTTAGAAAAGATATAATACAACTTTTAATTCTTTTAAGGAATATATTATATATATCAACAAATGCATGAACTAGTGTTCTGTTGGCATTTATAACCAATTTTCCATGATTCTGTTTTTCTCTTATGCAACAAAAATTCTATTGTATATTTATTTCAACCAAAAAAATATATTTATGTAGTTCAGTATTCAGTGTTTTTAATATATATATATATATATTTTTTTTTTTTGTTGGTTCCAGTTGTATTGGTAAAATTGAATTTCATTGCTTCATCACATGCAATTCGTATACGTAATCATATGGAAAAACAATTGATTTTATTCATATATTTTGACTCTTCTATTATTCCAATTCCTGTGGTTTTAACAATTCAGTGATATTTATGTATGTGAGTTTGTGTGTGTTTGTCAGTGTCCTTAATGTTGGTGTCGTGGTTGTAATGGTTTTGTTGATACTATTTCTATTTTCAACGTTTTTTTTTTATATTTCTATTTTATTTATTTTTATATTTATTTTATTCTTTTTTACCAATCGGTGTTAGTAAATTTGTATTCTTAAGATTTATTGAACTATTTGAGTAGTAGCAAATCCTTTGGATTTTTTTATAGCAAAAGTAATTTGCTTTGGGAGAAGGATTTTGAAGTTACTTGAATAGATTTTGAGTTTGAATATCTGAATAATATATTTATTTTCAAGTCAATAAATAGAACTTACGGAGGATTGTAAATTATATTTCAAAGTGTAATTTTAGCGGCTAGTTGAACATACTTAACATCTCCTAAGTAGTAATTGTATTATGCGTTTGCGATAAAGGATAACGGTCGGTTGCAATATGGAAGACATTTCGATCAAATTGAGAATATGCTAATTCGAACCAAGCACGAATCCTATTGGAATTGGCTGGAATCGTTCCATTCTTTTAACTAGCCTCCATACAAATATCCTCAAAATAGGAACTTCTACATCAACAAATAATGGGTCGAATTATTCATGCCGTTCCGCGATTGCGGAAAGAAATTTTATGTGCGGAAACATAATTTGAAATTATTCATTCCGTTGCTGCGGTATTTTGCCTTTTTGCGGTATCATCTCTACACAGACAGTATTGCGGCATGCTGGAGGAATAAATAATTACATTTAACATATCGATCGATATTTTTTTCTGCTTAGTTTTCCTTTCAGTGCGGAATCAATAATACCACTCAATGATTTTGTGACTATCAATTCATTCATAAGCTATAGTTCGCATATACATATGTACATATATCACTTTAACTATCGTAATTTATTAAAATTTTAGTATCCAAATAATATTATACACAATTCAGTTCCATATTTGCAGACGTCATGCTGCTAATTGTATGACGAACTGTCCAGAATTAATCATAGCTGTCATGTTAGTTAGCCAGCGGGGAAATTGCAAGTGCTTCAATTGGCAGGCCTTATAGAAGACCAGTTTCTAGAAGGCGTTTCATACACATTCAAAAATGCATTTCAAAAGAAACAACAAACATTATTTTGCTCACTTTGTTATACGAGTAATAAAAATATATAAAGAAAGCATCTATAATTTTACTGCCGTATTTATACAAAATTAAAGTAGGCTTCAAGTGTACTTTAAGAAAATTTTGTATGAAAATTTTGTCTTAAAGTACACTTCAAGCCTACTTTATTTTTTTTAATTTTATTTAATACCCCTTCTTTTGTTTTCCTCGACCTTTAATTGCGCCTTCTATGAAGCATTACTTGGTAGACTTTGTGACTGTTTGTGACTGAAAAATAAGGCCTTCTAGAAGGCCTCTTTATAGCGTATTTTGGCCGCTAATAATACTATGACAATGGGTGCTTTGTTGAAAAAAATATTTCGAACGGCTTCTTCGTTTTCAAGGATGCGAAGAAGAAAATCTTAAAAACAAGTAACTTTGTTAATTTATACTGTCACCTTCTGAAAATCTTCAAATCAATATTGATAAGGTATCTATGAATATCTTTAATGGTCATAAGTTAATTGCCTAAAGTTTATATGAAAATAAGTTAGTTTGCTCAGAAAGAATAATTCAACCGATATTTTTTTTTTAATTGCATTTAGTATAAAAATTCAAGGGTGTCTTAAATACAAAATTGGAAACCTGGTTCTTATTATTTGCTCCAAGCAAATAAATATTTTGCAATCAAATTTATGGAATTATACAGACAAAAATGTCTAGCTGATGGGTTACACAAATAATTATACTTATTTTGCAAAACTTAACAATTGACATGCAAACTACACCACTTTATGACACATTTGTCGCTCGTGACTTTGGAAAGTCATTACGGTATTTTTAGCTAGTGACACAAAATTTACAATTTAATATACAATTTATATGACATTGGCTTTATGTAAATAATATTACATATGGTAATATAGAAAATACTATTTAAGTTGTTGAAACATATCAATTGATTTAATACTTAAAAAGGAGTAAATACTTCTAGGAATTTTTCCAAAAGGGCAATAAACAAAAAAAAAAATGTAGTAACAATTAACCTTAAGGAAATATTTTCAGCCTAATTTATGTACAAAATCTATAATTTTTGCTATATTTAATTTCCTACAGAATTTATCCATTGTATTGGAAATAAACCAGAATTAATATTAAAACTATTAAGGAAAATATTTTATAATAATCCACAACTTAAATTCCCAGATACTAATGTTGTAGCCACAATGTAATTTACACATGTATGTATGTACGTATATAATTCATGCATACCACCTATCAGTAAATTGTTTCGTCTGCCAACATGTACAAAAATATGTAAGTTAATTATGGTAATACATAAAATTTATTTTAAATGGAATTCTGACCATAAAATAACATGTCAGACATAATAAAGTTATTAAAGCGTTTCTCTTAACCCGCTGTCTCTCTCTCTCTCTCTCTCTCTTTCTATTTCTTCCTGCCTATTATGCGACTTCTTTATTGCATGTTACAAATCGTATGAGCAGCAAAACAAAAAATTGGAAATTATTATTTATTTTTTGCAGTTTTGTAAGCTTTTTTACAAGCTAATTTTTATTAAAACTTTACCATTACTACACGTGTCTAAACTTATATATATAAATACATATGTAGGTACATACATATGCCCGTGTAAGTTTTTATTAGTATGCATGAGTACATCCTTCCTTCACACATTTATAAAAATAAATAAATTTTTAATATTTCTTATCAGTTTTTACTTGAACGATTAAAGTTATTCGAGCGTATGACTAAATGACTAAATGAGTCAATGCGCGTTATAGCGAGTGTGGAAATGAAAGAAAAATTAACTTTTTTTCATTGAGAGATTTTAAAAAATACAGGACAAGGGGAATTCATAGTATCATTAGCGCAGCAATTATGTTGCCAATGATATTTAACATGCAAATAATAAACGTTCATGCACATGAAACATAAAAACACAATCACGGCTTGAAAAGAGCCGTAAAAATAAAAATACAAAAAATTATTAACCGTTTAGTTGTTTTGTCAAATGCGGAAATAATTTTTAAATTTTCAATATTTTTTAATATAAAGTTTAATTTCCATGAACGCGTTTGATGAGAATAAAGTTTGTTCAGTGTTAAATGCAGGAAATACATTTAAATTTACATCAAATTTTATTTTTAATAATTTTTCTTTTTGGAAAACTTATAAATTTGCTGTTAATCAAGGTTCGTGACAATTTGCACCCGAAGAATATGCAATTTTAATTAAAAAATGTTTGCCTTTCAGCACGTCTTAAGACGATGTGGACATTCATCGATCGCAAGACGCACTTCATGCATGCCGAAATTCCCCAAGGACAAGCGCTCGCTTCAACGACTCAATATTATGATGTCGAGTAGAGAAAGTAGTGGCCTCTAATCCAATCGTAGACCAATGGGTTGAGGTCTGGATCAGCAGCTGGCCAATCATTATTTGATATAAAGTCCGGAACATTGCTTTTGAGCCACTGTTTTTGCTTTGCGAGCTGGAACAGAGTCTTGCTGGAAAGTCCATGACTTGTTGGCAATATTATTACAGATGCGGGATGTTGGTCTCTTTGAACCCTCGAGATGAGTTGGAGTGCTTCTCAGGATGACCGAACATACATACCATTGTTCTGTTTATTGAACGATTCTTCTACAGTAAAGATTTTCTCGTCAGTAAACAAAATTTGCCTATCAGTATTCTTCGCGTACCGCTTTTCCTTCAATACAGCCGTGAGCAGATGTAAAGTGTGTCGCTTGAACATGATAACTCCCAAACCTTCTTTTAAAATTCAAAACATGGGTTTTTGCGAAATCTGCGAATTTCTTGCGGCAATATTTTCTGTTTTTGCAGTGATTTTCGGTGTATTCGTTTCGTTACGGCTTTGACCGACTTAGGAGTTTTCACATTACGTAGACGGCCGCATCTATGACGGTTTCCTTCTCCACCAGAGTCCTCAAACAAGCTGACAACATGATACACAAAATTGCGGGCCTTGTTCCATGTTGCATTTTAGTAGGCAACTACAACAAGACAATTTTCGAAGTTCCATGATTTTAAACAATTACTGTCGAAAATTTTTTTACGTTGCAATAAAGAATAAATGCCAACTGCTAAATCGCGTTCAATATGAAATGGATGCAACCTGTGTTGCATTCGTAATGAGTGTATTCAGTTGTGTACCAGTATTTATGACTCAACTAGATATATAAAATTTTACACAATAGTTTTTCGATTAATACGGTTCCATCATTTTGTACGATTCTGCTCATTCATCGACGAATTTCTAAATAATACCGAAACTTTATAATTTGATGAACTTCTTATGAGACTTTATACTTTGTAAAATTATGCATATGTACTAAACTGTGTCATTTGACCAATATGCTGTTTGAAACTGCATCATTTCACAAATTTGTTTCAAATTTATCTAAGAAACTGTCTGATGTGAAAAATTTTCAATACGAAAGTTTATAATGTGCTATACTTTCTGTACAAAAATGTCAGCCGTGAAAAATTTCATTATCAAACTGTGTCAGATGAAAGTTTTCTATACGAAAATGTGTCAAATTGTAATTACGCAACATCACTTATTATTGGGAAACTGGTTCCTTTCAAGCATTTGGCTTAAATTTTCCGCAGTCAAGTTTTTAATTTGAAAGTTTTTAGAGAAGAGAATTTCCGCGAATAATTTTCCCATCTGTTGTAGAACTATTACGTTTTCCATTTATATATGTACATAATTGTTAATTTTTTTTTAAACGGAAATTGATTTTATTTTACCTAATAATACAAATCATAGTTTACAAGAAAAAGAATATCAATTTTACACATGCATTAATTAATTACATATGTACAACCTACTTTACCTCGTTTATTTTTTAACCCTTTTCCAATTTTAGACCGTCCTTTATTTACTATTATAAATTTACTAGCTGAACCCGGTGTGCTTCGCTACCCCCTTTTGAGGTAAAGCTGTTAATAAACGTAGTAAAAAAGTAGGAGCAGAAGTGTGCATTGTCAAAAATATTATCATGTAATAAGTACTCCTGAGTCAAAGCTGCACGCTGTGAAAATTTAAAATCGAATAACAGGTCCAATATATCGCAAACAAAGGGGCGTGCTCTGCCGACTTTTCTTTTGGTACTATGCGTGTCAAGACCATATATAGCAAATACTGTTGCTGTTAGTCAAAAAATGCTCAAGATATGACGATTTTAAATTTTGGGCTTATGGGCGAGGCCACGCCCCTTTGTCCACTCACACTTTTATATAGTCAAGAATTTATTATTTCGTAAGAATATCCTATTGTGAAAATTTAATGACGATCGGTCCAGTAGCTAAGACTATATTACGATTTTAAATTTGCCTAAAAAGGAGCGTGGTCCCACCCACTTTTCTCCTCGTACGTATTTCTAATTACGACATTACCATATGTACCAAATATCACAGACGTACGTCAAAAAATGCCCAAAATATGCCGATTAAAATTTTTGAGTTATATATGTTCAAACAAAACTTCATATAGCCTATTATTTCTTCCAGAGTCACAGTAACATGCTGTGAAAATTTTAGGAAGATCAATCGGGTTTGGCCTCCTATTAAGCACAACAAACAGACAGACAGAAATTTATTTTTATATATGTATCTATATAGACAGATTGTACTTCAATAGTTTTCCTGACTTCCTATAACACAAAACCCTGCGTACCAATTTACTCTTATAGATAAAAAAAAAATAAAGCAAAAATATTTATACCGGTATGTATAAAGCTGACAAGCTATTGAAGCTATAACTTTTATAAAAAAATAAATAAACAAGTATAAGCCCCTTGTATTGAAGGAAGCATGCACACATAAATATTGTAAATCTTTCAAGTGTGTGTATAAGTGTGTGTATGTATGAATATGCCACATACCTTTAAATTTAATTCCCTTTATAAATTATTCAAAGGAATAAATGGAATCAAAATAAAAAAATGAAACATACAATCGGAACCTAAAGCAAAGAAAATCCTTTCTTAACCACGCAGCAATGCTATACAAGTTTTGCCTTTTCTTTAAGTTTAATTTGTTAAAGTTTTCTTTGCAAAATAACATAAAGAAACCAAACCAACCGCATATACAAAATGGGCAATTCAACTTGAGTAAACTACAGGCATTGAAATTTATACATTCACACACATGTATGCATGTATGTATGTATGTATGTACTGTGTTTCTCCTTCAAAAATAAATATATATAAATATCTAAAAAAGGAAAGAAAATGTTAGCCTTTAACCGTAGAAGTATCACGTTTGTGCGTGTCTTGTCAAAGACCTTTGCTTTATTTTACTATTTACTACACCTTGTACCGCCATCATTTACCTTCAATATATGCTTTCAAATATGTATGTATACTGGTATATATACATACTGTATGTCATATACTATTCATATACACATCACTGTCTAATTTCCTTAAAAGAAAAATACAAGAAATTTACGCCATACACATGTAGATTATACATGGCTGTATTCAAACATGACGTTGAAATCCTTTAAACATTAAATTGAAAATGTCTTAAGAAGCTCACAGATATATATGAGGAAATTCAAAAATGGTCGAATTCCGGTTCGAATCCTTTTTTGTGTTTAATTTTTAAAAAATAGTTGTACCAACAACTTTTTTAAGAGACTAATGTTCGTTAAGATGATTTTCCGAAGTCGGAGTTATGTCAATTATGCATCAATCCGCACAAAATGAGGGTACTGTAGCTTAATTCGTTAGCGCATTTGATCATTAAGCATGAGTTGGTATTTGTAGCCCGGGTTCGATTCCCAGCCGCTGCTACTCAAACAACATCAGTTTCTGATAATTATTAGTTTTCTTTCTATCCAGCATAACTACTATTTATCACAGCGCCTTCCTGCGATGGTGTGGCATGCAAACGCCACCAAAGTAAAATAATTAAATAAAAGGCTATAAAATCAAGCTTTACAAATGCACCTGCTCACCACCAGAGGCGCTGCAATGCTGCACTAAAAAGTAACATAATACGCAATTGTAGTGTTGTGATATAAAGCTTTCTTCTACTTTCACCACATTTACTTCTTCAAATTATCCCCTTTCCAAAGAAAGGGACACAATTATATATAGGCATACTAATTGCCTGAGTGTTACTTCTCTTTAAAAAAAATCTTAGAATCTAGCACGATCTTTTTTTTAATTTTTTTTTTATTCTAGCTACTATATAAAGAAAGAATTGAGCCAAGTATGCGTACTAGGTGGAAAAAATGGTGGGGACTATCCAGTCATTTCCTAAACTAAAGAACGCAATAAAAAACAGTAGATGAAAAGCTTGGTTCACATTTAAGAATATTAGTAGATGTAGAGAAAGTTGCAGTAGGTATATGAACATTAATTATGAACAGCAATATAACATATAAAGCAATATAAATATATAAATTCTACGCATTTTCAAAACATGTAACGTTAAAAAACGATATTGACATCATTATTGTCATTATCATCGTTATCTAAAAACTGATGTAGGATGACTTGTTAATGGATTAGTTATTTTACAAGAACATTAAAATAATTTTGCTAGACGAACTTAAAATAATTTTTTTGTTCCTATAAAATATAATTTAATTGTTTTCTTACAATTTATATCGCTCTTAATGTGTTGTGTTTCTTTAATAAAATGTTACAATTTTATGTATAAATTGTAACATATATTTGTTAAGCATTAACTAATACCCGGAAAATGCAATTTTTCATTCTCGTTTCCAGAGAAAAAAATAGTCCTGGAAATCCCAAACCCTAGTCACAACCAAATATAACATTCTTCAATTCTTTTTAATAAAATCATCGTCAGGGATTAAATTTATACCCCCTTATTCATAAAAACTTATAACAGGTTTATAAAGCAAATTTCCGTACAAAATTTGCTATATAAACCTCTTATAAACCTGTTGTAAGTTTTATGAATAAGGGCCAATATATTTTAATTATATTCTCAGCACCGTTTTCCTCTAAATAATTTTTGCTTTCATATAACTATCACGATGAATGAATACAAAAGCCTTCATTAACTTTAAATCAATTTGTTCAAATCACAAGTGATGTTGTCGTGTCGTAGGAGTTGTACGTCGTCTAAATTAACAATAGTTGTACAAATGTTGTTGGTAATTTCTATATAAATATTTTGTACAATACCTATGACATTTTTACATATGTTTTTTAAACATTGTATGGAAATTTAAGTGTTGCTAAAAGTTCAAATATGTATCTCAACCTAAAGTTGCCAAATTTAATTAAAAAAAACACTCAGATAACAAACAGATTAAAAATTTTAAAACAAAAAAATAAAATTAATAAAAAAATTTTAATAATTGATATTGCTGAAAGTACCAATTTATTTTTTAATTTTGGAAAATATTCATATACTATGTTTTGCATATTTGTTTTTAAAATATTTTTTTGTCATTTTGAAGCTCTGACAACATAAATATATCTACGACTTTGCTCAAAGTTGTATTTAAAATCAGATATGTAGTTATATCATACAATGTACAACATATAACATTACTTGTGAATTGAACAATTATTTTTTAAAAGGCTAAGATTGCAATGAACGAATATTATCATGAATAGTAAATTTTTAACGATTGTATATTCTTCATCAAAATAACTCTTCTTGCCACTTACGTCCAATATTACTTGCAATTTTTAGATACTTTTAATCATTTTGATTTCTAAAAAGGAATTCATATATAAAATACAGGTTTCACTTTTCTGTGCATATTAATAATAAAAGATCTCATTAATATATTAACACACGCTTATAGTTTCAAGGAAGTGCTATTAATTCATACAATATTAATTTCTATTAATATTTTTAGTTTTCAAAATAAAAATCACATCTTTTGTGTGGAAAAATTTGTATCTCCATATACAACTAAATAACTATTCGGCGTAATAAAAAAATTTATTGAAAATATTTTTAGTAAAATTTCTCTAGAATTTTGAATTTGTTCATATACTCTGACAAATAAAATATATTTGAATGCAAATATTTCCTGTTTGTATATTTTATAAAACCTTTTCTTTACAATGTATACAAGCTGTCGATAATGAAAACTTATTTACACATACTTTTCTATTAATATCCTTATTTCTAAAATACATATACACGCACGAAATAATTAGTGTTTGCGTTTATCGTAATAAGATTGAAGTTGATAAGTGAATGCTTTTTTATTTGTTATATATTGTTAACAACACGTACATATGTTCAAGCTAATAAATTTGTAAGATATAAACAATCTGTATTTTATAATTGACATATCATTAAGAGCTTTAAATTATTTAAAAAAAAAACAATATCTGTCCTGCATATTATTTAAGACTTTTTCTGTTCTACGCATTTTCTCTCTAGGTCTCTTGATAAATTGTTAATCTGGAAGTTGTATTACCTAAAAAAAGAGATCTGCGGATTTTCGTGAAAAACATCTCAATTTTATTCTTAGGTTCTCAAAATATACTTTGACAGGAGTTAGAAACGTAAAATTTGCAACGGTACCAATTTCGCTTGTTTGTATACAAAGTTCTAAACCTACAAGTATGCACCATTTATTTCTTGTCTACTTTTTATATGCACCTAACAATATTGGCTTAGCTTCTATTGGGCAATTAGGTATAAAAAAACTATTTAATACAAAAATAATCCTCCTATCAGAAAATGCTATAAATTTTGCGATTGGCCCCTAATGTCAGTTCTGTTTTGACATTTGTGTAGTAAACACATGCGAAATACACGTTAATAAACAATGTTACGCTACACTGCTCCAGAACGCGGAATATTGCTGACTATTTATTTGACCAATAATCGGTCGGTGACTTTTTCAAAAATAATCATGAGTGATGAGGCCCATTTCCATCTTAGCGGGTTCGTAAATAAACAAAATTTACGCTTCTGGGGCACTGAAAATCTGCGTGTAACCCACGAAGAGCCATTACACCCGCTCAAAGTCACTTTATGGTGTGCTTTTTTCGCTGGAGGACTCATCAGACCTTTTTTCTTCGAAGACGTCGCGGGTGAATGGTTAGCGGTACAGAGCAATGATCAACGAGTTCTTTTTGCCGCAACTTGAGGACTTGGGATTGGAAAACATGTGGTTCCAACAGGACGGTGCAACGGCATAGACTGCACGGGCCACAACCTATATGCTGAAGGATGCATTTCCCGGGCGCCTTATCTCCCGTTTTGGCGATTTGCACTGGCCAGCAAGATCGGCTGATTTGACCGCTCCAGACTTCCTTGGGGCTTTTTGAAGTCGCGGGTTTATGTCAATAAGCCTCAGACTCTTGCAGCTCTTAAAAACAATATCCGTCAAGAATGTGAGGACCTATCGCCGGAAGTTTTGGCCAAAGTGGTGGAAAATTCCATAAAAAGGGCTCAAATGACAATCAACTGTGGCGGCGGTCATTTACATGACATCATATTCTCGACTTGATGTAAAAAAAACTAAAAGGCCAAATAAAAATAATCCACAAGAAGAATCAAAGTTTTTCATTTTTTTTTAATTACAGCCAACAAACATCGGAAGTTTATTTTTGCGCCACCTTGTATTATGTAAGACAAGAGAAGATTATTTTCGCTGCATGTACAACTTATTAAAAGTCTACTGTCTGCAAAGTAATTTAAAAAAAACATTGTTCGAAATATTGATACACATATTTAAAGTATGGTGGCTTAGGCCAGGTTATCAAGATAAAATATAAATAACAGTTTAGAGTTGAAATAACCACTCCTTTTATATTTTCTTACATTTCCTACCACAATTGCTCAACATTTTCCAACTCACTGACATTGTGGTGTTAACATTCACTTTAAAGTTGTATTTATATAAAAGCTATATTTAAATTTAAAATTTGTTTTATAATAATTATAATAATATAATAATATATTATTATAATTATATTAATATATTATTATAATTTAATTATAATTAAAAAAATATAACTTAGCTACTGTACTAAATGATGTGTCGTATACGTGTTATTAAATTAAATTCACTAAGAATATTAATCATACGACTAAGTATTTTTTCGTATAGAGTACTATTTACTTTGTATAATTAGGACATGTTAAATGTGTGTTCGAGGTCTATTCAAAAAATAACCGTTACTTTCGTGAATTACGTATGTTCGATTTTAGCATTTTTTTTTTGTCGTGTTGGTACACATGGATATTGGTATATGTTGGTAATATCAGCCATTATGGATTGTCGCTTTGCTTTCGACAGATAAAAAGGTTAGTCGTGTGTTGGTGTGCTCTTCGATTTTTTACTATTCGAAAATTTGAATCAAAGAAACTGTATTAAGTTTTGTGTAGAACATGAAATTAAATGCGCAAGGATATTTGAAATGTAGACTGTGGCGTTTGGCGAGTCTACTATGAGCAGAACACAAGTTCAGTTGTCAATGACGATGCTCGTCAGCAGTAGCAGTAAAGAAAATGATTTTAGATAATCGTCGAATCACTATCAGAGAGATTGCTGATGATGTTGGCAAATCGTTCGGCTCATGCCAAGCAATTTTTACTGATGTTTTTTGGCATGAAAAGTGCGACAGCGAAGATTGTTCCAAAATTTGCTAAATTTTGAGCACAAACAACGTCGCATGGACATCGCTCAGGAGCTGTTGAACATCGTCAACGACGATCCAGATTTCCTTAAAAAGGACATTACTAGTGACGAATCATGTGTTTAAGGCTATGACATTAAAACCAAAGCCCAATTATCCCAATGGAAACGTCAAATGTGAAGGTTTTGCTTTCTTCGACTGGAATGGACAACAAAATATTTGTTCTGACAAAGTTTTTTTCATATGAATATTGAAGGCTCTCTTTTTAAGAGAGAGAAAATATTCATATGTAAAAAAACTTTGTCCGAATAAATGGGTAAATCCACGTATCAGTTTTTATCGACAATACTGGTTTTAATTTTTTTTGCTGTTTTCCTGGTTTGTTTGCTTATTGGTGTAGAAGCAGCTTTTGGAATTAAAACTTTGACTATTATCATTTACGTTATCATGAGACATGCGTCCATATTCGTTAGTAGCTTTTTGCGACCTCTCATTTATGGTTTGGGTACAATAGAAAATTTGGATTATTAATTAATTAATAACTATTGCTACCGTAGAGTAGCTGCATTTTGTTTTTGTTTCTTAACAGTTTCGTCAGTGTTTCTATTATTAAAGATACAGCTCTAACAAAAAAAAATCATAATTTTTAGAATTTTTTAATATTAAAAGCGAAAAATTATTATATCTTAAATTACTATAAAAATTAGTAATAAAATTAAATATATATTTATGCATAAATAAATTCATTAAGTAATTGAAATGTTGAAAATAATATAATAATTTACTCTGAGACAATATTAGGGAAACGAATCTTTTTTCAAATTAGATTTCTCTAATATGTATCCACCAGAAATATAGATTGGGGGTATATTACGTTTGTCATTTTGTTTGTTAGACATTGCAGTATTTGATGTAAACCCGAAAACTAAATTCTAACACGATTTAGTTATATCCGTCTTTCCGTTGTATTTATTTATATAATGAAAGGGCAAATTCTGTTAAAATTAGTATGAATTGATCTATGATTTCTTCTTGCAGCCATACTCTGTATGCGATACAATTTGAAGGCATGAATCTGAAATTTATTACTGAAATTAACTAAATCGGATCAGCCAACGGTATCCATGTTACTTGTTTTACTTAAAATAATCGTAAGTGCTTTTTAAATTAAAAGATTGACAACGCTGCTAAACATCAGATATTTATGTCCCAGCGAGAAAAACATGCTATAAAAAGGCCTTACAAAAGGCTTTATTTTGCTGACATATAGTCAAGTCCTTGACTACTTGCTACTGGTTAGATGCCTGATAGAAGGCTCACTTGAAAAAGGCTATTAAAAGGTCTGTCTAGTAATGCCTCATAGAAGGCGTAATTAAAGGTTTGCTAAATTAATCATTATATTAAGGAAAATATTCTTTATGAATTCTGCATAAGACTTTAAAGAAAGCGTTTGAAATTAATATAAAAAATCACATTTTTTGTTTATAAAGTACTGCTTCACGCGTACTTTACACCACAAATTTATAGACGCATTCTTTATTAATATTTATTACTTGTGCAAAATCATTCATATTTGATATTTAAATCATGATTTGTTGGCCTGTTTTGGAAATACAATTTTGAATGTGTATAAAATTGCTTCTAGAACACCTTCTGAGAAAGCGTAGCAGAATGAGTATCGATTCTTTTAGAATGCGCAAAAAGGTCTTCTATAAGGCCTACAAACGGAAGCACTAGCAATTTTTCCTGCAGTATGCAACAATATCAAACACAGTTAGTACTGTTACTAACTAAGATAATAAATTCACTAAAAACAATAAAATATATACAAATACAAATACACATACAATTAAATAAATTACATTTTAATCGTTCGTTAACGACCTCAAACATTTTAGTATATTTCATTTGATGAAATGGATGTCCATTGCCAACATATTGAAATGAGATGAAGATTAATGTTTTGGCTGTTGGTATGCATGTGGCAATGAAATTTTAAAACATCAGTGTGTTATTTTATTTTTTTTATTGTTTTATATGTGTATGTATGACAATATCAAACACAGTGCCCATTTTAAATTTCCTTCCAAAATTACTGTAAATATTTTATATTTGTAGAAATTCATCATGACACAGTAATTTTTTTTGGATATATTGTACATACAGTGTTGAAAATAATAATAAGAACAGTTTTTTTAATTTTCAATAAAGATGAGAAGAAAAACGAATAACTTGTTTAATTCTTACTAACAAAGTAATTGATGCTCTTATGTGAATCTATAGATATGCTTTATCTGAATCTCTTTAATGGTCATAAGTAAATTGCTTAAATTTAATGGCAAGCAATGCAGTGCTAGAATAAAATAATAAGAACGATATTTTATCATTTGTATTTAACCCTGCTCTTAGTTTAGGCTCGTTTGGTCCAATTTTTTTTTGTAATCTCAATAACTTTGGAACGGTATTGGGCTTAAGACTCACGTATTTTTGTAATAATATTATTTTGAAAATATTAGGTATCTAAAGCTGTTCGGAAAAAATTAAAAAGTTACTAATCTTGTAATCTGTAGGGAATATTTCAATTTAACGTAATAAAGCTTTCGTTGTCTCTATTGGTCAGAATAATATTATTTTATTTAAACTGTTTTTCGTTATATGCTATACAATATAGTTTGTGGTTTGTTTTGCAAATAAAATTTTCGAAATTAAAACATTTTATGTCAGATTTAGCCTTCAAGCAACTGCAGATTTCTCGCTTTCTTCCCACCGCTTTAGAATAAGCAATTTTTGATGAGCTCACGAAAATTTAAGGTGAGGTTTGTATATTAGTCAATAACTTTTTTGTTTGCCAAACAAAGTGCAGCCGGTGCCCATGAAGTATCGATCTCAGAAAAGAGTATGTATGCTTTCCAAGCAGATATATCCAGCATATTTGTGAATACAATGTATTGTGTAGGAGCCAATCATTTGGTCAGCAGTATCTACTCCTCCTATAAGAAATAAAACATTAGAAACTGTAGACGACAAGCGTCAAAGCATACCTTTTGTGGAAGTGTAGTAGGAAACAATCTGCAGCTACTTCTTTACTTCACTGTAGGTGTTTTGTGCATTGAGCTTATCAATATAGTTATTTTGTTTTTGTGACTGACATATGACACCAATGTTGTAATTCCACAGAAAGCAAACGTAGTTTTGTATAATAGAAGTTGTTTTACATTCAGCAGCTTTGAGGATATGAATGTTTTTTTTTTTTTTTTTTGACGCACTATGCCTGCAAGTCATTCAAGTGATATGCAATTGTGATATTATGTATCGTCAATTGTGATATTCTCAATGCAATTGTAAAACGTTTGAAGAAGGACTACCAACGCTTGCACATCTCACGAATAGGAGCCAACTTGTAATTACTTCGCAAGTACTTGCAAGATTATCAAAGCGGATCGCACTTGCAATCATGTAGAAAGTACCGTCAGACATTATTGCACCGAAAATTCAGCGACCACAATAGGCCATCAAAATCTTGGTTTTTTCCACAAATTTTACATAAAATCATGTTACTAAATAAATGAAATAAGAATGGGTGATTCAAGTAGAGATACTTTTTTAATAGCCTTTTTTGACAGATCACGTATGAATCGTCTCATGTTATTTTTGTTTAGTATTTTTTGGCATTCCATAATAATGTGTTTCATAGACTTCGCTCAACTTATGGTCAACATCATCGGCTTACTGAGCGTACTAGTCGCAACAGCATCAAGCATTCATTATTGGATAATATTCGACCGAATAGAATACGTCAAGAAGAAAATATAGCGGCCGTAGCTGAGAGTGTACACGAAGACCGTGGAAAGTCGATTTGGCGCCGATCGCAGCAACTTGGACTGGCGTATGGAACGACTTGGCGCATTTTACGGCGAGATCTTAAATTCAAAGCGTAAAAAATACAGATTGTGCAACAACTAATGAATTTATTGAGAGAACACTTCGGTGGGCACATAATTTTACATTTTGGGCCGATCGATTGGCCACTAAGATCGTGTGATATTACACCGTTAAACTTTTTCCTGTGTGGATTTGTAAAGTCTAAAGTTTATGCGGACAAACCCTCTTCGATTTAGGACTAGGAGGAAAACATCATGCGTGTCAATTGCCAGTTCCCAGTCGAAATGCTCGAACGAGTCATCGAAAATTAGACTCAACGGTTAGACCATCTTCGACGTAGCAACGGCCAATATTTTATAGACATATGCCCTTATTCATAAAAACTTAAAACAGGTTTATAACAGGTTTATAAAGCAAATTGACATACAAAATTTGCTTTATAAACCTCTTATAAACCTGTTGTAAGTTTTATGAATAAGGGCATATGTCTATAAAATATTGGCCGTTGCTACGTCGAAGATGGTCTAACCGTTTTTTAAAGATTATCCCCATTATTCATAAAAACTTAAAACAGGTTTATAAAGGAAATTGGCATACAAAATTTGCTTTCTAAACCTCTTATAAACCTGTTGTAAGTTTTATGAATAAGGGGGATAATCTTTAAAAAATAAATGCCAAAGAATGCTCTTTCAAATGATAATAAACATTCCCTACTAAATTTGAAGTTTTCGTGTTTTTTTCTTTTTTTTTTTAAAGTATTGAACCTCGAAATAGATCAAGCTTTATTTAATCATATTGCATGCGAAAATAGAATTGAATTTGTATGTACGTAATTTTAATCAAACGGACTCTTTGCACTTTATTTCAACAAAACTGGTGAATATTTACAATAAGATTTAGCACAGCAAAGTATAACATTTTAACTTACTTCTAAATATTAAAATATTAACAAAAATTAAAAACAGCAATGAGTAGAGAATTTTCGTTCTTAATAATTGTTTCAACACTGTATATGTGTGTGTAAGTGCACACTTCAATGTTGAAAAAATATGTAGATAAAGTGCGAAAATAAAGATTTAAAACATACAAGTACATACATACATTTGTACACATAAAAATACATACATATAACAATGAAAATATATTTAAATTTTAACTCCTATACACTCTCGCAAACACATATAGCACCTACTGTGAAATATGCGAATTCTTTAGTTACTATATATTATTAATTAATTTCAAAGTTAAAGGCCAGCCAATATTAGTATACATACATACATATAAACATTGCTTTTTATATAGTATTTTTTTTTAAATATATATGTACATACTTCGCTCGTTAAATACTTTGAATTTAATAACTAAATTATTAATCTTCACGACCAAAATGCATCTCTTGAACCACGTATTCGTATCTACTGTTGGGAAAAATTACAAACAACCGAAATATTTTTTTCTGATGAATTTTAATTTAAATATGTTTACATTACTTCAGGCGGAAAAAAAATTTGAATTTAAGTTAATGGCTGACGTTTAAATTTTACTCGCTTTCATTAAAACCAAAAACAAACAAATACAAACAAGAGCAAAATGGAATATTTATGGTTCTTTTGGTACCATAATGTTTTGTCGGCCATTCGCACGCATTCACATAACGCTGATGGAAACGTAAAGAGATAATAAGTGAAATGTATTTACCAGGGGGAGGGTGGAGTAGGTGTAGAGAATAAATGTTTACATGTTAGTACTTTGAGCTTTTGTTATTGCATACAAATAAAACTATTAAAGAAAATTACAAAATATTTTTTTAGTTTTTTTTTCATATTTAATATTTAACAAAATATTTAAAAATTTATAAATCAAAACTAAAAGTATCAATAACAAGAAAAACGACAAACAAAACTTAAGCACCATACAAAAACTTTGCGGAATATCAGTATTTTGGAATTACATGGCGCAATTTGAACACCTGCAAGACCACTAGAAATATGTGGTCAGTATATAATGAGAAGCGCAGTTTCCACTCCTGGATATGAAACGAAAGGCCATGTCGAGAAACATAGCAGTGCTAAGCGATCACTGGACATTTTGCTGACTACTGCTTCGAAAGAAAATTTTGCTAGCTAAATTCACGATTTTGGTTTTATGGATTACCATCCAGCTGAAAAGCAACTTATTCCTCATGATAGAATATATTAACTAGAAAATCGAAAAGATAAGTTTGCAAAATATGCAGATAGTCTTTTTTCCTCATTGTTATCTATTATAGACATAGAATAATATTGTTTTCAATGGCACTTGACTGTTGCTTCATTAATTATTAGAATTTGTAATATAATTTGATTTGTTTTGGATAATTTGCAAAAAGGATTTACCACACGCTATTAAATTAATTTCAAACTAATGTGTTTTTTAAGTTTAAAAAATTTATGATTTAACTTAGCTTTTTTGTGCGAATATTTCAAAAGACACACTTTTCCAAAATTGAGTGCATGTAACATTTTTGTATTAATTGTTTTTTGTTGAAAATTATTACTTTACATTTGGTATTGTCAATTATTTTGTTTAGCATTAAAACTAAAATAAATGACAAAAATCATTTTTAAACTTTACGTGATCTCTACTGTGTATTTTATATATTTCCAAAGGCATTTGAAATGCATATTGGGAAAATGGTTCCTTTTTAGATGTTTCTATTTTTAAATACATACACGGTTTTTGCATCCAAACGCACCTTTTAACTTTTTTATGAACAGGCAAATTTAAATAGTTCATGCATTAGCAATATTCGTTAAAGTGAATAAATTCGATTCAACTTGTTCACCAATGAATGGTAAATTTCACATGTTAAATAATTAACCTTTATACCCAATGCTTAAGCTTTAAGTATATGTTCCACTTCCGTTTTCCCTGAAATTTCAAAACTTATTTTCGATATTTTTGAAGATGATTTAAATAGGCTTAAATTTGGATTACTTCGCCAAAATAGTCATCTGTATTAACTAACGAAATTGTGAAAAAAAATGCTTTATATTCAACTTTTATGCCATACATTTTCCATTTCAACCATCGATACAGTCAACAATGTCAACTGGACGAAATTAAATGTGTGTACATGAGTAAGAGTGACATTTTTTTGCTAGTTTGTATTATATTAATGCGTTTACAGTATGTATTTGCATAAAGGTATGCGGTAAATATAAAATTATATTTATTATTTTCTGCATATAAAACCAATCATCATATTGCATGTTAAACATTGTTAATTTATTAAATAAAATCAAAAGAGTTCCATCATGACAAAAATAACACACACACATCTACACAGAATAAATCAAGCAGGCCGTTCAATGTTTGCTTTTCACGAGTGTAGACAACAACACCCCTCTCATAAAGAATCCTAGCCAGGAAGTAAACAATGAGGACATTTAACCCATTTTTGGCCAGCCTTTTAAAAAAATCTTTTTTTATAGTAATTTGGGTCTTGTGAATCCCAATTAGCTGTAAGGTAGGCTCGATCTTGTCCGTGAGTGCGGGAAATAAGTGTTCGCAAGATAAAGTTTATATTATTTTGTTAGAGGTAATCTAGAATCTATAATGTTTATTAAATAATGGAATAATTATGTCTGAATAAATAAATGCTTGAAGCTTTGTAATTTGGCGATAAAAAGTCCAAATTTTTACGAAGTAGTTTTTATTGAAAAGATTGTAAAAATTTTTCCTTGAAATTTTCTATTGCTTATTCACCCATTTGTTCCAAACTGAAATTTTGTCCGGAGAAAAATTTTACTACTGAGAGTTTTTTGCAGCACGATTCACCCATTTCGAATGATTTTTCTGGAAAATTAAAGCTGTCATATGTAAACAAAATCTATTAGTTTTACAATATTGCGGCCATAAAATATTGTGTATATTTTTTAAAAACAATTTACAAAATTTTTAATGAATAAATGAAATGAATAATTTAATTTCACAAACATCACAGACAGAAATGTAACCTATTGGCAAATCAGTTGATTTTTGTCCAGATAAAATATAAAATCAAACCAATTCAAGCTGAGAGTTGTTCGTAAAAAATATTTTCTCTTTCTCCAAAAGAGAGACGTCAAACCTCAAAAAGATTTCGTTCAGAACGAAAGGTCGAATTCACCTTAAAAGATAATCAGTTTAGCTTAAAGAATTGCTTCGTCTAAATTGGAACAAACAAGTAAATCTACTGTACGCAAGTATGAACCGCAGACGAAAATGGGTTAATTACTCCCACACTCATGCAGGATTGTTTTCCAACAACTGATTGACTATGCATACATAGGCATACGCAGTGATAAATTGGCTTTAAAAATAAAGTTATTATAAATATGTATTTTACATTTTTAATAATGGCAATTTCATGACAGCTCTAATATGTATTTTCTGTATTAAACTCTTCTATGCGTGTGAATATACATTTTGTGAATGTGTGCATAAAAGAGTGTCTGTGAGAGTATAATACTACACATAATTTATGTCGAACAATGTGTGAGTTTGTCAATATTGATTTAAAGACTTATGTTGGGTAATTATTTTAACATTTATTTATTTATTTACATATACATGTGTGTGTGCTGTGTGGATATTTATACAGCAATGTTGGTGTAATTAAATTAATTAAAATGTTTTTTTTATTGTATTAAGTGACTTTAAGTTATATATAAATTTTCCATTGAGCTGAGATTTTTTTTGAAATTAATTACTTTGTGTCTTTAGCATGTTTGTAGAGACTTACATTATTATAAGGAGTGTTACCAGTTAAACTAGTATACAAATAGTTAAGTGAAATTAACGACTTATGTTTATTTTTTTGACGTAGTCATTTGCTTCTCCATACTAATGCTCTGGTTTGACTCAACATTATCTTCTTCTGTTAATTACTTATATGTTGATTTATAACAATTGCAAATTTTTTGTAAACCGAAAACATTGCAGAAAGTTTTTCTTAATCCAAACTACCAGCAACATTTTTTCTTATATTATAACTTGTTCAACATTCAATATCTCAAAAAATGTAATCATCATCTCACTTAACATTAATACACTTAAAAAGACTGACAACCAAACGTAACAAATAACATAATAGAAGTAGGCATACGAAGCTGTTATAATAAATAATAGAGCTTATAACAGATCATTTGAACAAATTGTAAATCACTCTAATAACGAACTGTCAGAGTCCTTAACAAGATGATACAGCAGAAATAAGAGCACAGAAACTAAACCAAAACAAAAACAATAATATTCTAGACTGTATGACAATGTTTGTGAAAAAATAAGATTAAGTGAAAAAATGCCATTGAAATAAAATGATAGGCACTTGGCAAAAAAAATTGGATTTCATTTTCCAACAAAAATCAAATAAAGTTGATCAAGTATAATTGAGTATATACCCTACACTGAGTATTTGACCAAAAGTAGTTGTTCATAAGTGATCGCTATAATATGTATATATCTTCTACGGAATGATTACTTATGTCAAATCTTATCTCTATATCCACTCTTTTTCAAACGTTTATTATGCATGCTAAAGTGATTTTCGAAAAAGTAGGAGTTATATGGAAGCAATGTAAAATGATCATTTCAAAATTAGGTGACATGAAAATCAATATGAAACTTTTTGTGTGTCAAATTTAATTTGGATCTAGGATTTGGATTCCGCAAATTGCCGGGAAATGCCGGAATTCCTAAACAACAAATGTCGGGAATACCCGGGAAAAAAATTTAAATTTCCCGGAAAAACGGGAAATTTTAAAACAAAGTAGTATTACATTTATTCTGATGTTTAAAGTAATTAAATTTTAACAATAAATTATTATCGACGTAAATATATACATACCTACAAGGAACTATCTAAAATAACTTAAAATGTTTTCTACGAAAGATTAGCGATTTTTGACAAATAATTACATTTTTTTTTATAGCTATTTTTTTGGAATTTGTAATTTTTCAATTTTCGTATATGCAAGTATGTATACACATATGTATGTATGTATATGGTGTACAGCTTTAAAATTTTTTGCTTTTATTTTGAAACATTTGTACAATATACACTTATTCTTATATATAATACTTATATATATGTATATACTTATGTACCCTTCAGCCGATTAAAGCCGTGGTTCCCCAAGGCAGCATTTTGGGACCTATTTTATATCTGATTCACATCAACCTTTGCTGATGACAGGACTGTCCTAAGCGTTCACAAAAACCTCTATATTTTCCAAATAGAAAAATGGCTAAAACAGTGGCGAATAAAAGTAAACGAACAAAAGTGTGTTCATTACATTTAATTTACGCAGGGAAACATGCCCACCAATTCATGTTAATAATCAAATTATACCGCAACACAGCGAGTTTAAATATCTCGGCATTCGTCTTGATAGGCGCTTAACATGAAAGACTCACATAGAGGCAAAGCTGATAAAAATCAAGCTTAAAACAGTCCAAACTAACCTTGCTCATCGGCCAAAGCTCTCTATTGAAGTTCGATTGCAAACTCTTAATATACAATTCAATATTGAAACCAATATGGCGTTATGGCATTCAGTTATGGGGCACCTCCTTCAAACATAGTAAAAATTCATAGGTACCAAAATAAAATTCTACGCATGTCATAGCCGATCTCTGGTATATTAAAAATGCACGCATTCACAGAGACTTAAACGTGCCGATGGTAAAAGCTAACTAAACTTTAAGATCATCCTAATTCACTAGCCCGAAATATCTTAAATTACAGATGCAATAATCGATGGAGAAGATTGGATATACTTGCAATCAAACAGTCAAACATCTGAAACATTTAATTTCTTGAAAGCCATCTATCTTGAAAGAATTTAGCAATGTGTACGTATTAGGTGAGGATGATACAGTCATTTCTTAAACTAAAGAACGCAATAAAAACATTATATTAGTAGACGTTTTAAACTTAAACAGTTAATCTTAAAATATCAAAAAATTATACAATTTTATAAAATACATAATATTTTTACTTATTGAAGGTAATTGTTATAGTTGAACTGTTAATTCTTGATATATTTATTTAGTTGGCCATGAGTTAATTAAACTGAAGAAAAAGGAGACAACATGTAAAATAAATTGAAAAAGAAAAATGATAATTACAGTAGATTTCGAACTACCAGTACCACTGGTTAAAGATTGATGTTTGACTGTTGGCTAGCAGGCACCGCAGTGGTGCAGAGGTTAGAACGCAAAGAATTCTGATGAGAGAATGTGGTGATTCTCGAAACATGTAAATTCAACCCAGGTTCGATCCTTAGCTCAGCCAAGAAAATTATCAATAAAAATATTAATAAACATTTTTTCATGTTGTAACAACAATTCTTACCTTAAGTTAATTTAATGAAAATTAAATTTAATGAACTCATGCCTAACTAAATAAATATATCATTTTTACTTATTTTTTAAGCACTAATTAAAATTCTGGCAATCCCGGGATATGCAATTTTTTAATCCCGCTTCCGGGGGAAAAATAGTCTGATTAACCAAAACCCTATTTGGATACCACAATTTACTAGAGATTTATGTTCTTTAAAGTGATTTTTGAAAGTGGGACTTATATGGGAGTTATGAATAATTACACAGTGCAACAAACAAAAATTTAATGGGATAAGACCAATTGCAAATGAAAGTCGACATAATCCATTGCAAAACCTTTAAGGTTTTTTTTAGTACAGTGAGAGATTTTTTATACATTTGAAGCTGGTGATATTGAAATGCTGTCTAACAAGTAATGATCATTGAAAATTTGATAAAGTAATACTGGAAAAGATAATAAAAATAAATAGTAATAAAAAATGTTTAATTTTTTTTTTTTTTTTTTTTTTTTTTTTTTTTTTTTTTTTTTTTTTTTTTAGCCTTTATTTATTTATTGAATCTTCATATAATGAAATGACAATAAGTTTTCGAATCTTAATACTAAAAGAAAATAATAAGTCCAGCCAGTGCTAGACAAAAATTTTATGATACTAAAAAAATTTCACATCAACTGATCCAGTCATCTATTTTGCGCTTGTGTTAAAGCAAGGGTATCCCTCCTTCTCAACCGATTATGGCCACTAAAGTTAAGGATGTCTCGTGCAAGTGGGTTTGGGTGGTGTTCAAGTTTGCTGACATACTTTGACGCGTGTTTTGTAAATTCAACTTTTACTAATGGCACGCATAGATCTTTGTGAATTCGAGAATTTTTAACATACCATGGAGCTGCAGTAATTATACGTAGAATTTTATTTTGACCCCTTTGAATTTTTTCAATGTTTGATGCTGAGGCAGTACCCCATAATTGAATTCCATAGCACCAGATTGGCTTTAGAATTGCATTGTACAACAATAGTTTGCAGTCCAACTTTAGTGAAGAATTTCTGCCAATTAGCCAATTAAGTTGCACTGCTTTTAATCTCATCTGTGTAAGTTTCGCTTCAATATGAGACTTCCAAGTTAAACGGCGGTCGAGGTGAATGCCGAGGTATTTGACTTCATTATGTTGAGGAATAATTTGATTATTTATTTTGATGAACGAGCAAGTTTCTTTTCGCAATGTGAAAGTGATATGAATATATTTCTGTTCATTAACCCTGATTTTCCAAAGCTCTAGCCAATTCTCTAGTTTATAAACATAATTCTGCAAATTCTGTGATGCTACTTGGTGGTCCTTATGAACGCTGATAAAGGCTGTATCGTCTGCGAAAGTTGACGTGTGGATTTTGGGGTCTGACGGCATGTCGGAGGCATAAATCAAATATAAAGTAGGACCCAGTATGCTACCCTGTGGCACACCTGTTTCAATTGGCTGAGCGGGGCTTAAAAAATTGCCTTCTTTGATTTTAAATTTGCGACCGTATAAATAGCTTTCCATAAGTTTATGGGTGTTAGCAGGCAGAGTTAATTTTATTTTGTGCATTAAACCGTCATGCCAAACTTTGTCGAACGCTTGGGACACATCAATGAAAAGGGCGGAGCAGTATTTTTTGTCTTCAAACGACCCTCTTATCACATTTACCAATCTGTGTGTTTGTTCGATGGTGCTGTGTTTAGCTCTGAAGCCGAATTGATGATTAGGAATGCATTCAGTGTCGTTCAGAATTGGAATCAACTTAGTCATTAACAATTTTTCGAACAGTTTAGAAATTGTCGGCAGTAGGCTAATTGGCCTATATGACTCTACTTTGGTGTGATCCTTCCCTGACTTAGGAATCATAGTGATCATAGACACCTTCCAATCTGCAGGATAGTATTCTAGGCGTAAAATAGCGTTGAAGATAAAGAGGATAATTCTTCTAGCTATACGAGGTAACTCCACAAGCATTTTATTGCTGATTTTATCCATACCTGGAGCTTTTTTAAGGTTCAGAGTACCAATAGCGCTTTGAATATCATTAAAGCTAAGTCTTAGAGGTACAGGAGGTCTAATAACGAGTGGTGGCAAATCAGTTGCATTATTTGAGTTGTTTATAGTAAACACATTTCTCAAATGGTTAACAAATAAAGTCCCCTTCTCGGAATCGTTTCTAGCCCAGTCACCAGTCGGATTTCGCAAAGGAGGTTTTCCTCTCACTGGTCTTTTTAAACCTCTTGCCGCCCTCCATAACGAGTAGTCAGATTGTGGGGTACTATCAAGACCCTCCAAGTAGGATCTAAGTGAAGCCGTTCTTTGGGTTTCTAAGAAATGTCTTAGTATATCTCTGCATACCCGTAGCCTAGCTTTCAGTTCAGGAGACCTGTGAAGTTGCCACTCTCTTCTCATTCTTCTTTTTTCTGATAGGAGATGTTCGAGTTCAGATAAATAAGTTCTGTTTGTCCTATTTCTACATTCAACGTGATAAGTGGAAGCGTGATGCATAGCTCGTCGAAGGTCCTCGGTAAAGTTGCCAATCGACTGATCGATATCGTCGGTAGTTCTCAACACAATATTTTCCGTGCAATGGGAACTTAAATACTTTTTGTATTTTATCCAGCTTACTCGGGTCTTAGTCATGTTTCTAAATGGAGAGCCACACACTTGAGGGAAATGCATTGAAATGATTGTAGGAGAGTGATCTGAGGACAAGTCTAATGAAGGATCCACTTGCATCCATTCTACAGGGATATTTTTCACTACTCCAAAGTCAATTACATCGGGAATCTTCCGTCGGTCCGTCGGCCAGTAGGTGGGATGTCCGCTTGAGAGTACATCTAAGCCCATTTGAGCAATGGTGTTGAAGAGTACGCGACCCTTTGGGGTTACCAGACGTGAACCCCAAAATGTGTGTTTGGCGTTAAAGTCGCCAGCAACTAAAAATCTAGCTCCAAGGGAATTAAAGAAGTTATGGTATTGGTGTTCTTTTATTGAGAATCGAGGCGGAGAATAAATCGATGATAAAACAAATTTGTATTGACAGAATTCAATGCAAATGTTTGTTGCTTGGAGGTAATCCTCACTTATGTTATTCATTAGATAATGTTTTATTCTGTTCTTTATAAGAATTGCCGAACCTCCACAAGCTCTTCCGCGGGGATCTTTAGTATCGTACAACACGTAGCCATTAATTTTGAAGTACCCTGTCGACGTCAAGTGAGTTTCAGCAATCATCATAACATCAATCTGCTTATCCATCAGGAAGTATTCCAGTTCGTTTTTATGTTGGCGGAGGCCGTTCGCGTTCCAAAAACAAATTTTTAAATAAATCATTTCTTTAAAATGGCTTGCAAGATAGTGGATTGCATTTTCAGCATTTCCTGCATCATGGATGTCATGGTGGTCGTAAAAGTGTTCATAGTTTGGACAAGTGTCTGCAATGTTGTCTCTAGATTGTTGATATGTGGCTCAGAATATTGCGATATAGGTTCCTGCTCCAGACCTGGCATATTAGATTTGACCACGTTTGCGTAAGAAACTTGTCTAGAATTAGGAGCGTTTACGTGAGTAGTTGGTCGTACAATTTGAGGAAAATTCTTACTCGACGTGAAATTAGGTTGTTGAGGATGGTCAGGTAATACTGGCGACTTATTGGTCCTTATGCCCTTCAAATAAGTATAAACTGGACAACCTCTATAATTAGCGGTATGATTTCCTCCACAGTTACTGCATTTTTTTATTTTTACGTCCGTTTTGGACTTATTACATTGAGCAGTTGCATGTAGTTCCCCACATGCAACACAAACAGACGGCAATTTACAATACGCTTTGGTGTGACCAAATTCTTGACAATTAAGACACTGGACGGGTCCAACACGCTTATGCGGTTCCTCCACGGTAATTCTACGATGCAGAAGATAAATAAGATTGTAAATTGGATGGGACTCGTTTTTCTTTAAGGCAACATCTCCAGGTTCCAATTCTACCCTGAACATGGGCTGAGGAATCTTATCACGGTTTCTAATATTTACTACGCTCTTGATTTTGAACCCTTTGTCCATTAATCCGTTCTTTATCTCCGCAGGATCAACACATGGGTCTATACCCTTTAGAACGACTTGGAGTCCTTTTGCGCTTTTGAGCTGATAGGTATAGAAATCCCTGGTCTCCCTCTCCAACTGGTTGGACAATTTTCGAAAATCATCTTCCCTATTCACTTGGATTTAAGAAAAAAATTGTAAGCACAGAAAATTCGAAAAAGATCCGCTAGATTTTATCTGAGTTTATTTTATTGCGTCACTTGAATAAATGAAAAAACACAAAAATAGTAAAGTTTTGGTTATTACTCTAATTTTTATTAATTTTTAATAATGTGTATTTCCGCCCTTCGACAAAATTACCTCAAAGATTTCAATTTTAAGAGAGTCATAAGAGATTTGCGTTCTTGAAGATTTTATTGCAGCAATTAAAGATCGGTCATCAAATTGTCGACCAGACTCTTAGACTTTCCCAGATAAACATCCTCATATGTTTTCCATTATATTTAAATCCGACGAATATGTTGGACATGACAGCAGTTCAACGTTTTGCTCACTAATCCACGTTTTGATTTTAGAAATGCAGTTTGAATAATTGATTTGTAGGAGTTTGCAGTCATTTTTGTAGTTTGAAATTCCAATTCTATAATCTCATAGTGTGATATCGCACCACAGACCATAACATCACCTACAGGCAGGCTAAAAAATGTTCTGCTTTTCTAAAATCATGAAAATAGTAGTTATAGCCATCGGGTCCATCTAAACTGATTATTTTTATCCGAAAAAACTACTTTATTCCATTCAGTCTTTCAAGTCATGTGTGCCTTTGAAAATTGCAACCGTAATTCCTTTCGTTTTTGGTCTAGTAGTAGTTTTTTCTGGAACTTACTTCTTTTTAAATGGTCTGCTGCATTTATTACCCTTCTGGCGTTAGAAACACTTGCACCGGAACCACCTTTTTCTCTCTTTTTTTGCAGCAGAGTCAGGCCTTTATTCAGATGTTGTGACCATATTTTGCTTTCCCTTCATGTTTTTGCCATATTTTTACACATTTATTACCGATTAATTCCGGGAGACTATTTGTGTGGGGTTAGGTGGACAAATGAAGCGATTTCATCCAGTTTCAAGAGGCAAGAGGTATTAAAGCAATTTAACAAAATTTCGACCTATACTACATATGCGCACAAAGTTTACGTAAACAGCCAGCCAGACGAACTGACGGACGAACAAAGTTAAATCGAGTCAGAAGTTGGTTTAAGATGGCTGTTAGGCTAAAATTTTTGAGCGTTACAAACATCACTACAAATTCAATACATCCCCCCACTATGCTGGTGTAGGGTATAAAAATATGCATTTATATGTCAAAACAAAAAACACAAATGACTGAAAATAAAATCGTAGCCAACATCAGGGAAGTAATACCAACAGAAATTAATAATAAAAACATTTGTTTAGAAAATGTAAAGCTTAAACAAAAAGTACCAACAGATTTCTACAATATAACAGATATTATTATTCTTTGTTTAGAAGATGGGAAAAGTATGAAATACTATTAAATGAAACTTTTTTCTTATGGTTTGTGTACATTACACAAGAATCCTTCCCCTGTTACACTTTGCTTCCAAAACATTGAGACATTTCTTCATCATCTATTATTATTTTTACTTAAGCAAAACAACAGCAACGACAGAAATTAAAGAAAAAATTACAACTGGCATAGAACAGACAACAGGAAAACGGAAGTAAAGTGGTAAAATAGAAAAAATTAAAAAAAGAAAGAAAGGAAAGAAACCAACAACAAAATCTCATGTGATTGTTTAAATGTATATGTATATACGTACTCGTATGTATGTATTCTAGCAGATGTGTATGTGTGCACTATGCAAACATCTATAAAGCTGATACATCATAAAGAACACAGCACGCATACTTAAACTTACACATGCAAAAAAGTACCAAAATCCATGAATTGAGAGAAGTTTATGTGTACGAGTAGATAAATGACATGTGTAATGTATATTGTTGAGTAAATAACCCAGAAAGACGTAAATGACTAATAAAAATAAATAAGACTATTTTTTTATTCTATTTGTTTGTTTGCTGTTGTCGTTGCTGTTATTGTGAAGTATTTGGATGGCCTGAAATTACAAAAATGTAATAAATGAACTAAAGTTGTTTTACACCAAATAAAATCGGTTTTGGGAAAGGATTTTGAGACAGAAAGAGAGAAAGTGCAAAAGTTTACATACAAATATTTGGAAGTGTACATGCGAACACTTGCCAAATACTTGTAACGAAGACAATTTGTTTCAGCTGTGCTGGATTTGAATTTAAAAAAGAAAGAAAATTCAAATTTCCAGAAAGGAATCTATCGGAAATTAGATTATTTAATTTTATTACAATGCAATTCTTACAAAAAACAGATGGGCTAGATATATTGCATTTGTGCTGATTTGTTTTAACCTTACATGGACTTTTTTACCTTTCGGTGCTCCAAATTTCATAAAAACGCTAATGCTGAAAATTTAATTTAATTTAAATCGGAAAACATTTTGTTTCAAAATTAAAACTAAAAAATTTCAACAGTGTGATTTTCAAAACAACAACATAATGAAGTCCTAGTTAAAATATAAAAAAATAAAAAATAATTTATTTTTAAATAAAAACAAGCAAAAAGTATATATATATAACACCTTACATATGTGAAAGTTTTCTTTAGATACCTACAATTTTAAGAGATTCATGGTCGTTAAAGTGATTTCCAGAAGCGGGCCTTATATGGGAGCTCTGACTAATAATGGACCGATCATCATAAAATTGGGCCGAATGATTTGTTTATATATGAAACATATTTGTGTTGAATATTATTTGGATACTAAAATTTTTTAAAATAATAATGCTCTTAAAAAGTGATTTTCGGTCCACTATGGTTGCTAAAGGTGTAAATCTTTTCTGTGATAGAAATTGTTCGTCTATACTTAAATTAAAAACGAGAGATTTTTGTCAAATTTATAGATTTTATTTTAATACATTTGTACAATATAAATTTATTCAACGTATTAACCATGTTTAGCTATGACCTTTCTCTAAATTTCTGGCAAAACATGGATTCTGCAATAAAAGAACAGCTCATCTTTTGAGGCCCAGAATGAATCAAGCTAATTTGGTATGCCCTGTTCTGAAGTAATGCATATATATAATAGACGCACGTGTCGAGTTTTGGACTATAAGAGGCAGAACATCTCAACCATTTCTTTTAAAATAGCTTTTAACAGGCATTGCAGCATGTGGTCGAACCCAATCTTGATGAAATATTACGCTTTTATGTTTGATCGCATAATCTGAGCGTTTTTCGGTCAATGCTCGCTGCAAACGAATTAATTGCATTTAGTACTGGTTTCCTGCGATGGTCTGGCCAGATTTCAGCAGCTCACAATATATAGGATCCTGTTGGTTCCACCAAATACAGAGCATTACCTAGCATTGTTTTTCTTCTCAAAATCATCACTTCTGTACCGCACAAACCATATGTTATCTTGAAACCGATGGAAAACATTCACCATAATTAATTTTTATGCCCTACACCAACATAGTGGGGAGGGTATATTGGATTTGTGCATATGTTTGTAACGCCCAGAAATATTTGTCCAACACCCACCTCAAAGTATACGGAACGGCTCAGAATCACTTTATGAGTCGATCTAACGATGTCCGTCCGTCCGTCTGGCTGTCCATGTAAAGCTTGTGCGCAGAGTACAGGTCGCAATTTTGAAGATATTTCGATAAAATTTGGTACATGATATTTTTTCGGCTCGAGGACGGATGGGATTGCAACTGGTGGCAATCGGTCCTTTATTTCACCTGGCTCCCATACAAAAGTCCTCCCGAAATTGGGGTTTACCGAACATAAATGTTTGAATTATGCAAGGAACCAAACAAATTGTATGCAGATCGGTCCATAATTAGTCGTAGCTCAAATATAAGGCCCACTTCCGAAAATCACTTTAAAGAGCACAACTCTCTCAAAACTGCTGGTATCCAAATAATATTGAAAATAAATATATTTCGTATGTATACAAGCAATACGATAGAATTTTATTATGATCGGTCCATAATTAGTCGTAGCTCCCATGTAAGGCACACTTCCGAAAATCAAATAAAATTCGACACAAATAATATACAGAAATTATGACACCAAATTTTATAATGGTCGGTCCGTAATTAGTCGAAACTCTCCCCGTAATCGAAATAAAGTTTAACATACACAATATTTATATTGACAGAAATCATGACATTAAGTTTTTGGATGATCGGTCCATAATAGGTCATATCTCCCATATAGCGCACATTTCTGAAAAACTGTTTATATATATACTGGGTGTAGGGTATTATATGGTCGGGCTTGACCGACTATACTTTCTTACTTGTTTCAAATTGAGGAAGTAACGACACAAAAGTCGACATTTTCGAAGCAAAAAATACTTTGTTGCATACACTATAATGTTCAATAACTAAATTCAATAACTAAGTAATTATTAAGTTAGTTACTAAAGACAAAAAGCGCGTTCAAAAGATACGCCATCTATTATGAATATTGGGAGTTATACTCCCAATATTTCTAGTTTACTAATCAGACAATATTTTTGTTTGCTAATTAAGTATTTTAGTTAGTTTTTAAAAAATGTCCGAATAAGTCGAACCTTACCTGTCTAACTGAATAACTTACATAACCAGTTATGTATTTTAAAACATGTTGCTTTCAACAAATACACATTTTATCTTTTACATAAGTAAAACCATCAGACTTTTTTATTGCCAACATGATTTCATATGAAAATCGCATAAAAACAATAAAACAAAAAATCTTATCCATCATTAGCAATTGCTAAATTAATAGATGTACATTAAATTTTATGGAAGAACATTAGTCATATTATTCAATTTTAGTTTTTATTGTTTTTCTACGTTATTCTTAACTGATTTTATTTATGTACTTTTTTGATAAGCTCCTTTTAACGACAACAATATAGCTGGTGAAAATGGAATAAACAAATAATATCGTGTAGAATATTCATTATGTGTACGTTTTGATGGAATTTCAAACACACAAGAAAGAAACTGGCAAAATCATTAATTATTGATGATATCAGATCATAAAATGGAAAATTAATTAAGAGCGATTTATTTCTTTCTGCTAACGTTTAATTTTAAGTGCAAACGTGCGTTGTTAGTGCCACCGGAAATTAATACAAATTAAAGTTGATTCATTTTACTTGTTTAAGTGAAAAGTCTAGAAACAAAAATATTTTTATAGCATACTTTAAGGTAATTCAGTAAATGGGTCATCAAAGCGTATGATTAATTATATGTTACAGTGATTTTGATTTATTATAAATATGTACAATAAACATGACCATGAAAATGTGGGATTTGGAAAATGTTGATATGAAAAAGTGAGCTTTTGGAAATATCGATAATTATTCGCATATTATTTATTGACTACTCAAAATGTTTATGTTCTTTCATTAATCATTAATTCTAGAACTAACAAAATCAAAATCACTGTTAAATATTTCATTACATCCTTTTACCAAAAGGTGCTGCTAAAACTTAAACAAAATATGCGATATAATCGAAAACTTGTCCAACTATATGATTCAAATTGTGAATTATAACTTTAACTATTAACTTTTTGCTTAACTTGTATATACATTTTGAGCCACAGAATGTTTCAAAGCAATATCTTTTCCCCGTCAAAAATATACGATTTTCGTTTGCAAATTTATCAATATTTGCAGTTTTTTTTTTACCGAAAGCTATATTTGCAAGTATATATAAAATTAAAAATATTTTCACTCCAGACGGTTTAGCTTTTCATTAAAAAATTGACATATTAAAATTAAAAGTAAAAATTTCATACAACTTTGCGTCCATTATTGCACATACGACTATAACATTTCCGTATTATAACATGTCCAAGTAAACACTTGTTTGGTTTAAAATATATGCATTAAAATTTACTATGAAACAGTTTCCTGCGATACGGCTATGAATTGTGCCTAAACTAAAAATAATATGTAACTAAAGTGCTGTTTCAATTGAAATTTCATCTGCAAATATTATTGAATATGGATTATATTCATTATAAAAATTGTTACTTTAAGCGCCCTTTCTAGCTACAAGTTGAATTACAGGTTTCATATTAAGAGAATAATTGCTTTAAAAGCTACCAACATCCACAGATTATACGGACTTTGAGCTTAATAACAGCTAAATATGTGCTAAAAACAAGACTTACTTTAAATTAATTTGTTATTTAAACATTGGCAATTGTGGACTCTATAATTTGCAAGAATGTTTTATATATCGACAGATCAATTCCAAAACATACTAAGTCGAAAAAGTGAGTTTTGCAGGAAAAGCTCCTAAAGTTTACAGGCGATATCTTAAAAACCATATGAGGTAGAACTTTGTTGTTTATAACTATTATTAGACTACCCAATCACAACCAAAATTTCACAGAATTTAGGTTGAACGAATCTAAATTCAAAAACGCAAAAAAATTAAAAACATACTAAGACGACATAGCATGGTTTGGAATTGGTTTAAAATATATATGTATAGTTAGGAGTACAAATCTGTACATGCAAGTATATTCTATACTTGTTAATGCATAAAAGGAAAACTAATAAAGAAAACTAAAAAAGTGTTTTTTTTCATTTATTTTATGTTTGATAATTAACAAATTAATTTACAAAAAAACAAAGGATGCGAAAACAACCTGCTGTGCGCAATTTTTCACCATAAAAAAACATTTAAACAATAATAGTATTTTTTTTAGTCCAAAGTCCGTCATTTGGTAAAACACGTTTTGGCAAAAACTCCACTAATTTTTTAATTTATTCATTTGTAACAATCTCTGATTCGCACTGAAACCGCTGCCATGGCCCATCCAAACGGTATTGTCCCAACTGTATCTTCATGTTTGATCAAAAATTCTTAATTGCATTAAGGTCGGGACTTATTACTGGCCACAGCATAAACATAATCTTCTGTTTGCTAATCCATTCTTTTACGATTTTAAAAGTGTGCTTTGGGTTACCATCCAGTCCAAAAGTAACTTCGTCCACATGATAGACGCTCTTATCTACAAAATCAGGAAGATGAGTTTGCACAATATGCAAATAATTATTATTACCTGGATTCTCTGCAGTGGTCCGGGGTGCAGCCATGTAATATAAATCTAATATTATGATTCATCTGACCAGATTAGACGTTTCCAGTCATCTACTAACCAATTTCTTGACTCTCTGACAAACTTGTCTTAACATTTTGTATCGAGATGTCCGCCGACTAACGAGTTTGCGTATTTTGGTGTTGAACACTTGTCTCATTTCATGAGACGTGCTTTCGCATTCGTTAATAGCTTTCTGCGAGCTCTGTTTTATAGCTTGCGAACAATGAAACGCCTATTTTGGACTTTTGTGACCACTGATTGCCTATCAATCAGCTGTTTAAAATCAGCACAGAATACCTGCTTTTTGTCAATACTAATTCTTCATTATTTATTATAATTGAAATTATATTTTGATTTGTATTGGATAATTTGGAAAAAATGTTTACCACACGTAAATAAATTAATATAAAACTAATATTTTTCAAGTCATAAACAAAACAAGTCTAACGGCAAGCTATGAAATATTTGTGCAAATCGTTCAAAAAACAGACTTGTGCAACATTGAGTAAATGCCAGTTTCTTTGGTAGTAATTGTTTATTTAACGAAAAGTATTCTTTTCTATTTTGTTTTGGAATTTTTTTAACGTTAAACCTAAAATAAATGAGAAAATACATTTTAAATTTTCTTTATAGGTTCTGGTTCTGTGCAATAAAAAGTGCACAAGATACAAACATGTACTCATATGTGCTCCCCACTGTGCATAGTAATTTCCTTTTACTATAAAATCCAATCTACTTGTTTGTGTTGTTTTAATAATTTTTTCGTATTTAAGTGATTTTTGGCTCTTATACGAGGGATTATGGACATATACTTACCGATCTTTATTAAAATAGGTTCGTTGATTTCAAGTTTATTTCTGATGAATTTTATCTTCATCATGACAGAGATCTATGCATGTTTGAATAATTTTTTGTAGTGGAACTTCCTGCTATGGTCAAATATGCACCGCTACACCAAAAACATTTTGGTTTGATTTTTGTTTAATACAAAACTAATTTTTGCAGGAATTTTTATAGATACCTCAGAGCCATATTCCGGGAAAAACATGATATGTTCCTTTATCATATATGTATATATAAAATGTGCCAAATTGCATGGTATTATCTGCAACACATTAAAACAAAATAGCGCAAATTTTGTCAAATATATCAAATATTTTTTTGGAGGTTGTTCCCAAATTTCGGTTCATAATTCTGGAGCGTCTACACAGATTTTACTGAATTTCAATACCAAACAACTTAGGATAATTATAAACGTTTCCCTGTAAAGCTGGTTGATGTGAAGTGCTTATTTTGTACGTTAGAGCATTTGCGACTTTGAATTTCATAAGCAGTTGTGCATCAGATGAATGTTAAATAACCTCGTTCACTACTTTTAGTGATGGAGGATAGAAATACTGCAGATTACAAAGTATTAACCTGGTAGATTTTACAACTGCATGAGTAAATGCAATAAATAAAATTAAATAAATATGCCGAGGAGATTTTAATTCAAAATATATTACCTGGCATTTTATTAGTTTCTTTTTTGTTAACAGCTATTAAGGGTTAAAAAGAGCAAATATTAAAAAAATTAAAACAAGTTCATCAAAAAGTACACAAATATAAATGCAATGGTCATGCAATCAGGAATTAGCTGATGAAAGAGCAATTAAAAACTCATTGAAATTGTAATTTCATTTATAGTCGTCGTTCGGTTTTGTTTATTTTTTTTTATTATATTTTTAGCTTAGTACAACATTTTGTTGATATTTCTTTTGTTACAAACAGTGTTGAAAATATAATAAGAACAACTTTTTAATTTTCTGTGATGCACAGCAGAAAAACCTAAAAATTATTAACTTTATCAAATCTTACTATTAACTACTGGTGACCTTACTATGCACCTATACTAATAAGTTTTCTATGAATCCCTTTAATGATCATAAGCTTATTAACTAAATTTAATGAAACATATTAAGCTAATAAGAATCTATATCAGTATATATTCACATAAGATCAGCAGTTGACAGTAAGAATTAACAAAGTTACTAGTTTTTAAATTGTTCTTCATCGCATCATTGACAATTAAGAACTGTTCTTATTATTTTTTCCAACACTGTATGCAAGAACTCCACCCTACAATTTCAAACGCATATACTCGTATGTATGTATACGTACGTGTATTTAAGTTTAATACAGGAATTATTTTCCATTACATTCATACATAGGTATGTACATACATATATTTTGGGATTTACATTTACTTACTTAAATATAAATTCATACAGACATATACTTGAACTATTATGTAATATTAAACTACATGCACATATGTATGAATGTGTATTAGATCTGCGCACGAACACAGACTCAACGATTAATTTTCGTTTAGCTATGCCACGATGTAAAAATATAATTTTAAGTCTAGCGTAAAAAAATGTTCGAAATAATTTACTAAAATAAGCTAAAATAAAAAAAAAAATGTTTTATATTCCATTGCATTTGAGCAGGAGTAATTAATGTATCCGTACATACATATTTATTCTTTCTGTACGTTCATGTATGTATAGGTATAATTATCATAACACGCTATAAAGCGATTTTGAAATCAGGTATCATTTTACGCGCTGACGCTTCCTTCCTTTCAGCATTTTTCCTCTTAACAATGCCACAACTATTTAAAGGTCTTTTTTTAAGGCGAGATTAAAAACAATGTACACACCTTAAAAACTGTTTAAATAAAATTGTATATTATATAAATGTTCATGTAGTGTACTCAAATATGTAGGAAATTTAAACATGTCAAAATTACATACTTATATTTTTTAAAGCAGCAATTACTAAAAATATATTTTTGGATTTCAAAACCTTCAATTGAAATATTGTTTAAGTACACAATAAAACGAGCATAAGTATATAAATATATGGTCCATTTCATTTAACCCTTCACCTTCATGAGAAGGGTATATATAAGTTTGTCATTCCGTTTGTAATTTCTACATTTCTGTCAGCCTGTCTGGATGTTGAATTAATTTTTCTAAAGTCCCCAGATATCTTCGGGATCCAAGTCTTCAATAATTCTGTCAGACATGCTTTCGAGAAGTTTTCTATTTAAAATCAGCAAAATTCGTCCATAAATAACGGAGATATGAGCAAAAATCCGAGACAACATCTGAAAATTTCATCAAAAAACTAATAAACTCATCAACAGATGGCGTTGATCACACAAAGTGTATTAATATTGTTACTAACAAATTCATCAACAGATGGCGTGCTTAACATCAAAGTGAAAACTTTAAGTGTGTTCTTAAACCGTAATATAAGTGTGTAAAAAGACAGTGCCCAGCATACCATTCTAGGAGCGCTCCGAAAAAGGAGTCAGAAAAGAGTCCAACTAAGGAGCATTTTCGGAGCGCTCCGAAAAAGGAGTCAGAAAAGGGTCCAACTAAGGACCATTTTCGGAGCGAAAGATAAATTTGCTTGTTACTGTCCTGAGTCGGCACGCAGTATGACTCAGAAATGCCACTTAATTATGTGTGTACCAAAGCGTTGTTATCCTGTTATTTATGCTTTGAACAAAAAAAAAAAAAAAACATAGCTGTAACACACAAGAATGATAAAAACAAGATTACACAGAGCCCAAAAATCCTCATAAAAGACTCTTTTCTGACATTATCTAAGAGCTCTTTCAGAGCCCAAAAAACCCCTCATGAAAGACTCTTTTCTGACATTATCTAAGAGCTCTGTCTGACGGACCATTTTCGAACGTAATGACCCTCTTTTCTGAAGGTTTTCGGAGCAATTATGATTGTTTTTTGGGCTCATAAAGAGCGTAAACGCACCGAAAAAGGTGTCATAAAAGACTCTTTTCCGACTCATATGGCTTGCTGGGTGTGTTCATTTTTTTTAATTGTGTTTGTGTACATTTAAATAAATAAAGACTCGTTATATTTTCTTCAAACTACTTGACGCTTTTATTTTGCAATTAAAAAGAATCCGGTTTATTTAAAGGAAATAAACCACCGTTTTTATAAAATAAAAACGTAACAATATAATATATATATGTACGTATGTATATAATATAATTATGCATCCACAACAAAGGTGAATGGTATATAAGATTCGGCATAGCCGAATATAACACTCTTACTTGTTTAATTTTTGTTTTACAGAATTTATTTTTAATCAGTATTCTTTGACAATTCCACACAGAATACAATCCACCGCCACAACGTCTCCAAAATATTCAGCTACTTTATTACAACAATCAGAGTTCTATGAGAAATGTGAAAAACAAAAATTTTCTTTATCTAGAGATCACTTTGTTTAAAAAAAATTAATAAAGATGAGTTGAATCCGAGATTTACTATTTTAAATACAGAAAAGAACATTAGGAAATGAGAGTTTTTAAAACCAACTTTAAATTCGCAATAGATCATGTTGTTTCATATACTTTTTGTAGGCGTTTTAAATATTAATTAGTCCTGTTTCACACTCTTCAGTTTTAGCTGACCAATTTTTGTTCAATTCTCTTTTGCATTTCCCATTTCAAATTCAAACAAACATGAAAGAAGAAAAAAACAAAAGGAAGTAATAAAATTGAATAGTACCGTCCAGTCGAGGTAAAATCAGATTGTGAAAGCGGACTTACTCCGAAATTGTTACTGTTCTGGGCAAGAGAAAATGGAGAAAACACGTTTTTAAAGCGTCATTGAAATTCGTAGAAATCTTCAAATTATTTCTCCTAGCCCCCATACAAATGTCCTGTTATACACGTATCGTAAGAAATTTCGTAACAAATAAGTTTGTATAGATCCTAATCACACCCAAAAATGTTGTCGATAATTTATCATTTTTTTTTAATAATTAACAAACACAAACTGCGAAGCTTTTGGCTTATCTGCAGAAAACACCCAGAGTCTTTGGCGGGAATCGAACCCGCAACCTTTTGACTAATAGTCCGGCACTCTATCGCCTAGTCTATCAAAATTGCAAAAATTAGGAAAAGTTTTGGAATATCGCACTGCAGTTTCTAAACTAAAGTCCGATTGCAATAAAATTTTAAATATCGTACTTAAGTTTTGAAACTGGATCTAAACCCATCAGGGGTGGTACCACAAGTTCCCATCGGGTATGTGAAAATTAAAAACTATCCGAATTCTTTGTTTGTGATCTGATTACAAATATTATACTATACATATAAGAAATCTAATATTCGCAAATGAAAATTAAATTTTTAACTTTTGTAGCACCCTAGTCTGGGTTGTCTGATCCAAATATTTCTCAATTTTTGTAATTATTGTTTTCTACATTAATAATAATTTTATAAATATAGCAAAGACAATATTTTTTTTAAATCATCATAGAATCAAAACTCACATGGATTTAAAATTAAAAACTTTAAAAAATTTGCCATTCTATAGCATAAAACAAGTAGAAAAGTATAGCCGACCATAACTCTACCAGGTAAAGTAATGGACCAATTTCCACCAGTTTCAATCCCATCCCTCCTTGGGGCGAAAAAATATCACGTACCAAATTGTATCCAAATATCTTCAAAATTGCGACTTGTACTCGTTAAATTGACTCAGAAAGTGATTCTGGTGGTGTAGGGTATAATGATAATTCTGTGCTATGAACACATGTTAAATTTCTTTTCGATCTGCCAACTCTTTCATATAGAAGCTGGTGTTCAAAAAAGACGCATCCGCGATTTTTGGTGTCATTAAATATTTAAATAAAAAAGTTTATCGGTACAAGAAATTCATAATGATATGGTGAATGTTTTAGGTGACAGTGCTCCTTCATATGCAACAGTAAAAAATTGGGTTTAAACGTGGTCGTACAATCATTGGTATTAAATAATCGACGAATGAAAGTGCGCGAAATAGCTAATATCGTGGGCATCTCAAATAATCGAGTTTAAGTAAAATTTATCTTCATAGACAAAAGAACAATCCAAGCAATGGGCTGAAGCTGGAGGAAGTGCCTCAAAAAAGGCAAAAACAATTCAATTGGCTGGTAAGATTATGGCAACGGTTTTTTGGGACTTCGAAGATAATTTATTGATTGACTATCTGCAAAAGGGTAAAACAATAAATTCAGAGTACTATTGCAAAATTTTGGATCAATTAAATATAAAGATTCGCAAAAACGTCCTGGCTTACAACACAAAAAATAATTTTTCATTAAGACAACGCGCCAGCGCACATGAGTCTTTTAACAATGGCTAAAATCAACGGATTAAAGTACGAGTTGCTTGACCATCTTGACCTTTTCTCATGATTTAGCTCCCAGTGACTTTTACCTGTTCTTAAATCTAAAAAAATCCTAGCTGGCAAGCGTTTTACCTCAAATGAAGATGCAATTACAGTTTTAAACCACTATTTTGAAGGCCTTGAGGAAAACTATTTTAATTAAGGGATATAATTGCTAGATAAGCGTTAGACTAAGTGTATTGCCGTTTCAGGAGATTATATTCTCTTTGCTGTTATTTCTCTATTTTCTTTCTGTGCTAGACTAAGAAATTTCCGAACCGCCCTCGTATTTAAAAAAAATCTAAGAAGACTTAAAGAAAATATGTTATTTGAAAAAAATTAAAAAACTTTGTTACTTTGTTGTTTGAAGGGTCATTCAAAATATAGCAATTTTTATGTAAAATTCTAATTTAGGGCAAATGTTCTTAAATCGTATAGTCGGTATCCAAAAGTAATAACCAATTTTATATTGCTAAATATGTTCTTATTTATTTATTTATTTATTTATTTATTTATTTATTTATGAATTTTCTTATCCTACACAACAAGATATGAATCTTATAATTATAGTGGAGGAATTATATTTGTTTAAAATATAAATGGATTATCACAATTTAATATTAAAAAAAATAAAATAAAAATTATTTATAAAAATATGAAATAAAATTAAAAAAAAAATATAATTTAAAACAAAATTTAATTAATGTGATTAAATGTAATATATATAAATTAATTTAAATAAAAGTAAAAAGTAAAACAAAAAATTTAAATATATTTAAACAGATAGATAGATAGATAAATGGTTTTAGCTTATAAAATAATTGACTAAAAGATTTTTAAATATGTAGATTCCAAAGACGGACAGAATGAATAAAAAATTGATATTCAGATATCAGGCTGCGGTGTGTAAAGGAAATTATATTATTCCCTCTATTAGACCTTGCAAAAGTTAATAGGTTGTACAGATATGGAGGATTCTTCGTATATATTATTTTATGTAGCATTTGCAATACTTCCATATCCAAAAGGTTTTTAAGTGTCATACCATAATGTTTATTTGAGAACAGGGATATTCTATCGAATTTTCTTAAACCAAAAACGTAATACGATTTTACATCGAGAGTCCCAGCTTGAGAACAACTCGCAATCATATAAAAGTCATGGCATTAAGTAAATTTTGGCGATAAGTATTTTAATTTTTAATGGGCGTAAAGTATTGGGTAGGCCAGAGTCCACGTAATATTAAGTAAATGTTTGATGCAGATTTATTAATATGGGTAGACCAGTCTAAATTGTTATTAAAAATAACATCAAGATTCTTTGCTGAAGTTACGCATTCGATTTTTTCATTATTAATCATTATATCAATGTTTATATTAATACGAATCGTTTTACGGTGCCTAATAAAGCATTTGGATTTGCGAGGATTATTCTGGCCCCTAGTATAGACAATATGGCCAAAAAGTTAAAAAATTACATTTTTGGTATTTTTCAACACTTTTTGGGAATCTTATAAAAAAAAATGTATGCAGTTTTCACTTTAGTGTTTTAAAAAAAAAAATTCCGCAAAAAAACTCAAAATATCATATTTTTGCCTTGTTTTCCCGAAAATAATCTTTCATGAAATTCTACACTACCATCAGATATAACGATGTTGTATGTTTGGAATTAATAAATGTTCATTCACTCATCTTTTTAGTGATATACAAGTTGTATAATCTATTGTATTTTTGATTGTAATGACTTGCATCAACAAACTAATTACATTACAATCACTGTTCTCCATATATTTATCTTTACTCCATCGTAATTGAAAAATCGTAATTGGATCATAATAAAATAAGTGGTTTTTTATTTCTGATTTTATGGTGATTTTATTTTTTTTATTGTGCTTTTACTGTCCAAAAATTTTAAAAACTTTTCAAATATAAAGAGGGCCATATAAATTCAATTGGTGAAAGTTGAAGGAAGGCGATGTTCAGTTAAATATGTATAAAGTATTTGCACTTCTTAAATCAAATTATGTAGAGTTATTTATCTATTCGAAAATTGTATTATTTGAATTTAATACGTCATTTACTTGGAAAACATTTATGTAGAGAAGTGACTTTAAGGTATCATTAGTGCAAGAAATTGAAGTGATTACTACTATTTAAGAAGTCAGTGTTGCCCAGGACACTGATATGTATATAAAAGACTTTAAGTATCAGTAAATAAATCCTAATTCTGTCTCAGTTTTCTGCCATTGATTTTATTAAAAATAATTGCTTTTTATACACGTAAAGATCGGATAATGTTATTTGAAATGTAATTAAAGATCTTGTTTTATTTACAAAAAGTTGTTGCCTTTCTAACTAACTGGAATAAATAAAAATAACTAAAAAAGAATAAAAATTTTAATTAAAGAGCTAAAAATTGTTAGAAAATTTCGTTCGGTGTACTCGTATATTGGCTTATAAAGGCATTCTATATTCACACTCTTATTGCCTACATTAAGGCATTTAACATGTCTTTTGTTGACGAACACTGACTCTCTCATGCACAAAATAAAATCAAAATAAGTAAGAAACTATTTGTCGTTCAAGCCCTACACCCAGTATATGTACAAAAACTAGAAATGGCTGCTATATGGGAGATATGACCTAGATATTATGGACTGATCATCCATAAATTTAGTGACATGAATTTTGTGCATATACATATTTTTGTGTTAAATTGTATCTCGATATAAACACTTTTAAAAAATTTATACATTAAAGTTAAAGTTATTTTCGGTATCTTATATGGACTGACCATTATAAAATTAGTTGCAAAAATTTCTGTATATATGAAATTTATTTGTGTTCAATTTTATTCGAATGCTAACATTATTAAGAGATTTTTGGTTGATAAAGTGATTTTAGGAAGTGAGCCTTATATAGGAACAATGAATAATTAAGGACCTAACATCATGAAATAGAGCCGAATGATTTGTGTATATATGAAACATATTTAAGAGAGTTATTCCTATTATATTGATTTTTGGAAGCTATGGTCAATTATGGACCGATCTGCACAAAATTTATATATGTGATAAGGCTTCATGTAGAACTTATTGTGGTAAAATATGTTTAATTTGTATGTGGGCTAGGTGAAAAAATTGAGCGATTTCAACCTAATTCAATCGCAACTTTAGACAGATGGACAAACATCGTTTAATCAAAGTGATTCTGAGTCGATCGGTATAATTAAAGGTTGGTCTTAGACTAATACTTTTTAACGTTACAAACATCAGCAAAAATCCAATATAACCTCCCCAGTATGGCGGTGTAGGGTATAACTAATGCATTTAATTAATTAATTAACCCTTTCAGACCCATCACGAAAATATGCTCTCAATTTCACAAAAGTAAAGATTTTAAATTTTTCTTTTTACAGACGTTTAAAATTTAATTTTTAAAATTTTTTCACAATCATGAATTTTTGAAAAAGGACCTGACACGTTTGTGTATTTCGGCCATTTACATGTAAAATAATTATTATTTTTCGAAAAGAACCAAGCACAATTGTGTACTTTGGTCGTTTAGTGGTAAGATAAATTTCATATTTTAATAAAAACGATTCATTGTATTTCAATTTTATTCAACTTAAAAATCAAAAATAAATTAGTTTAATAACAAAACAAAACAAAATTCAAGTAAATAAATTATACATTAAAAAATTAACGCGTATAAATTGGTATAAAAGAAAAAAAAATTCAATAAAACTTGAAAAATATAATTATTTAATGAGATATGTTTTATAAACTTAAGACTAAAATATAGGAACTTTGTGATTCATTCAAAACTGGAATTAACGTTTGGTATGGTATTCCTTAAAGCAGTCCTTGTCTTTCGCAACACACAAACTTACTTTGCACTTTTGACATATTGCCCTTGTTCTGCTTTCACAGGAAGTGTTCCGACATCTTTTTGCGGTCCCATCCACAAATTGGGGCCAATGGTCATAACGATCGTATCTGATGTCATCTGGAGCATTGTGAGGACGAAATTTTGTTCCGTGAAACTCATAAGGTAACTCAAAAGGTTCAGCTATTTCTGAAGGAGCTTCTTTGTACTTAGCTAGCACTTCTCCTATTTCTAATTTGAAAGTGAGGAATGTTTTTATGTTTTTCTTCGGAACACCAACTATTCTTGCATCATTTCTGTATTCCATCCAGCTGTTGTATATCGCCATGTCAAGATAATGAAAAAAAACTTTGACTGGCCATTTCTTAGTCTTCATGCTGATACGGTAGTATTCCATCATTTGATCTGCTGTATCCACGCCACCCATTTTCGAATTGTACAATTGAATTACCGCAGGTATTGGGACTGGCAAACGACGCTTTTTAGCTTTTATCCAACGTTCTACTTCGCCAACCGGGTCCTTTCCACATGCAGTTGACGCAATCGTTACACACTTTGTGTCACACCACTTTACAACAGCAACTTTGTCGTCATTAACGAATTGAGTCATACTACCACGTTCCATTTGCTTGTCTGACGGAAAGTTAACTCTTTTTCCTATCCGATTTCCCATAATAGTACCAGTTGCTTTAAAACCATTCTCTTCAAGTTTTACCATTAGAGGTATTGTTGTGAAAAATCGATCAAAATAAAGAAAACTGCCTTTGGGTAGGAACTTGGTTAATCTCAACACAATTGATGGTCCATGACCCAGTCCACTATCAGGAAATGTACCAGCCCCTTGAAACATTTCGAAGTCAACGATTAATCCTTCGGAAGTTGCACAAACAAGATTTTTTAAACCCACTGGTCGTGGCTTTGATCTTATGACTTGTCTTGCTGGACATCTGCCAGTAAATGGCACCATTTGCTCATCAATTGAATAAGATGTAACATCGGTAGCTAATTGATTGCAACGATTCCTTACTAAATCAATTACTGGTTGAACTCTCCAAAGCTTGTTCGTTGCATTGGGCATTTGATTATGAACAAAGTGAATCATATTTCTGAGCCTAAAGAATTTGTTTCTCGACATTGCGCTAGATATAAGCTCATTTCTAAAGTCCTTTGACCAGTACATATATACCTGTGGATAATTTAGGCATCCCATGATTATAGCGCAGCCGTAAAAATTCTTAATATCGGCTTTGGTGAGGTTCATCTCTTCCCCGGAAGTTGCAAGAGCATATATTTTTGTATATTGTACAGTTTCTTCATAGTGGCTTTCCACAAAATATCTTGAAAAATACTCGTAAGGCGATCGTAGTTGAACAACATTTTGACAGCTATATACCGTTGGAATGGTATGAACTGGAAACTCCTTTTGTTTCCATATGTCTGCTCGTGCCTTATTTAAAGTGGTATTAATATTTGAAACAGCGACTGGTTCTAAAAAATGTAAATTGATGTTCAAATAAATTTAAGCATAGTTGCATAAGAATCGATTACCTCCTTCAGATCCGCCTATGAATGTTTTTGAGGCAGATGGAACGCTCAACACTGGTACATCCTCAGCAATATTAGCAAGATTTCCTAAGAGCAATAACAAATAATATCAGATACGAAATGTTACATGAAATAAGCGGTTACCATCTTCAACTTCGTCCTCGGATGAGCTATCATCGCTATGTGCACTGTTTAGAAGAGAATTACTAGCTTTCCAAGTAGCATCGCGGTACTCATCATCAGAGGAAAAATCATCTTCTGAATTTTCGAGAATACTCAGGACTCTTTGCAGGTCTGCATCAGTAGATAAGTCCAATTTCTTACCTATAAAATTTAGATAACACAATTGTGAGTTTGCAAAGAAATGTCAATTAGTGACCGTGAAACACGATTGTGTTATCTGAGTTTTAGCTCCATTTAACTATTGATAAAACTTTATATTTTAATTAAATCACTTTCGAACACTATTTTATACACTATTGGCTACTCAAAATCACTCTCATCAGAAACAAAACACTTTTGCTCTCTCTTGTTTTTTTACTTACCACGCGACATACTTCTTCTCACTTCGAATGCGCCGAGGAAACTGGTTTTTATTTTTTTTTTTTGCAAAAAGTTTGCACTTGTTCTATTTTTTTATAATTGAAAAAGAACATAACACAGCTACTGCTTTTGGAAGTTTATTCAAAAAATAAAAAATTTGCTTCCTAGAATTTTTTCAATCCACATCGCACAATTGTGTATGCTGGGTCCGAAAGGGTTAAGTTATGTGACATCAAATTTCTTATTTTAGTAGCAAAGTAGCAAAGAAACATTATCTGAATGTTTGTTGGCCGATTGTACTTGCTTCATTTTAAGCTGATACACAAATTCCTATGAGAAAATTTTCAGCTTTTTATATATTATAATTTTGAGGTTTTCTTTTGCAACAAATTTGTTTTTAAATTTAACATTATACATTTTTATTTTATTGAAACATTTATTCCGTTCAAGTTTCACTTTATAAAGATAATATAAAAGTGTTGTATAGTATTTAACAAAAGTGAAACCCTATTGGTCACTTACCAACTATTTTATTCTTCTTTTCCCTTCCATCATTTCTAAAGGGTTAAACAACAATTTTTCACGTGTTTCTTACTCTCAACGTAATGTATTATTCCTCCAGATACTACGAATGTTTTTACCTTCCCAGCGGCGGAATGAAAAGTTGTTTTAAACTCCACCGTAATGTCGGAAATATTTTTTATGCAAATTATTCTACCATACAACAAACGTTAGCATTATGTTGTAATTTTAAATATCCTGCTACTATTGTAGAACTAATACAAGTTCACTTACACCACATCTAAAAAGGCGCAGTAACGAGGCCTTCGTAAAGACCTTAACTTCTAGACATATGGACACTCAACGACATTGAAAAATCATTTCAATTTTACACGGTATGCCATTGGTAGTCAAGGTCTAACCTACTCGCTACTTTTCACATGGCTAATGAAAGACCTAGTTCAGAACGGCTCTTAGAATGACTATATCTCGTATAAATATACTCCTATTTAAATGTCTAAATAAGAAATCCTAATTAAAGATATGCTGAAGGCAGTATTTTAATAGGTCTGAGTGAAATGAATATCGAATCTGTTAGAATATATAAACATGCCGTTTAGAAGGCCCAAAACGTAAAGTCCTATCAATTGTTTACCTCTGGATTATTTTAAGTAATAGTACGTATGTGTGTGCGTAATTCCCGCAAAATATGTTCATTTGTAGTTGCTCTCTTGAGTGTATGTGTGTTTGTGTGTGTGTGTGTATATATTTTAAGAGTTAGATAGATGTGTTGGAAACTTTGTTTGTTGGCTGTTGGCCTTTTTATGAGTTTGCCACTGTTATAAAGCGCTTTGTACCGGTTTAATGTCTGTTGCATACACATGCATACGTAGATGGTAAAACATTTATCAATGGTGGAAAATCTTTTGGCTACAATTATTTTTTGTAGAGAAATAGAACAAAGACTAAACTAAAGTAGAAAAAAAGAAGAAAAATATAATACAAATAGCTGCTCACTTGCATTGCTGTTGCAGAGTTTAGTTTAACCTGGCTGATTGCATGAACACAACCAAACTCAAGTTCCACACAATGATGATGACGGCGATGGCAATGGTGATATACTGTTGTTGCTGCAAACGGTGTTAGAAAACCGACGAACAACTGCAACAAAAAAGAAAAGCACAGCAATAAAGACTGAAGACATTCAAGTTAGAAGTTTTTGCTTTCGTTGTAGCCACATGATAAATTACCATACAAAGGTATAGTTTTGTTACAATATTTCAGCTTTTTCTGCTTAACAACAAAGTTTAAATAATAGAATTTTTATTTTTTGCCATTTTAATTTCATGCCATTTAACTTTGACTTTAGGTTTAAGTTTAAATCATTATTAAAGCTAAATATAAATCTATATATGTTTAAAAAATTCGTTCTATGATCAATGTCTTGAGCTTTAGCTAAATCGCTAGAGTCAGTATTTAAGTGTTTGAAGGTCAAAATTTAGCAAGGTTTGATAAAAAAAATATTTGTGTTATATATCCAACGTTTTTATCATTTAATGTTAAGCAAAATAATTTACAATACAAATTGAAAAATAATTGTTAAGTGCACTTACTTTCACAACTATTTTATCTACTTTAGCGGAATACTTCATGTGGTATTTTTTTGCAGAACATCGTGTTGTTTGTATAATTGTTTGTGTCAGAAGATACAGGTCCATCCTTATTCTCGTAGCTTATTGATATATTTTCATATACATACATATATATTTTTATATTTTCTTGATGACGATCAGTAATTTTAATTTTCTTTGGAAATTTTTTCCCTTTTTGCTTTGAATTTTAATTTTTAGTCCGCGTTTGGTGCATCCTGGAGTCGACATGAAGTGAGCCACTCTATTGTACATATTTTGACATTTTTTAATATATGCTAAATTCTAATTTTTTCGATTTCTCTCTCGGTTGAAAACTATGGCCATAGTTAATATGATCAATTCTTTAAAATACATCTTGGCGAGCCGTCGTTTTGTACGCACATATTAATTTTTTGTGTTCATGTTCTTCTTTGTGGGGAACAATATAAAAATTACGTTCTTTTTGTGTAAAAATGTCATTTTATGCCAGACATATGTACGTATGTAGTTGTGCGAACACATGTTCAGACAATGTTGTTCGTACATGAACATAACATCGTTAAAAGTTGTCCACACGCCTCAAATTTATGTGCGGACAAGAACTTGTATGCCAAGTGAATGAATTGATGGCTTTCCAGTGCTCGTGCTCTGTAAGTTTAGTGAAAACTTCTCTCGTCGAAAAAATGTGAAACAAAATATTCCATCGTTTCTCGAAAAGTGAGAAAAGAATGTGTTTGTAATTCATGTCGAAAACTATCAAAAGCGATTACGTCGTTACCATGGTGCAACTATTTGTTTACAATTTACCTATGTCAAAAGTAATACTTTTTCAAGTATTTTTGACAGTAGTATATTATTTTACACAAACAAAATGCCTGTTGTTTCTGTTTTGTGTTGTATTTGTTGTCGATTTGCACTCATGGTCGTTACGTTAGAAATGTCAAAAAACACAACTCAAAGCCGATGTCAAAATTCAATGCTTGAAACTGCTAATCACAAATATCATTGATGGCGAACAAAACTTACTAAAAATTTAAAATTTTCAACGACGGCGGCAAAAATACTACCTTTGGCTACACAAAATAATGTATGGTACGACTTTAATGTTTGTTGTTTACAAAATAATTTGCATACAAATGAAAATAGTTTTGTGGTGTAAAAAAGAAAACTTTGTTTTGCTAAAAGAAAATTGTTAAAGTGGTACATAAAGTAATGTATTATTATTTATGGCAAACTTTTTATTTTTTAAATTATATTTCGCTGCGTTTTTATTTTTATGTATGTATGTATATATGACAATTCAAAGCGGGAACCTTTCTCACAAAAATCTTACAGACACACTTTTTCGATAAACTGAAGCATTAAATATATTCGCCACAACAGGCTACCGATTACAATATATCAAAAATAAAATACGAGTACAATGAATATTTTGCCCTGCTGTCGTCAAAGTAATCATTCTCATATAAACGTGTGTATTTTATTTTTGAAATATTGTAGTCGGTAGCTTGCTGTGGTGAATGTGTTTAATGCTTGACGATTAATTTTCTTACGTGACAGCGATTACTCGCCAAAAAAAAAAAGTTACAGACTTAATTTTGCGAGAAAAACAGCTGTTTGTTTCAATTTATGGCATTTCTGTTTTATTGCACATTTTACACGAAAAGTTTCTCGACGTGGAAGTTACAGAATATGGGCACAAGTCAAGGTTAACCAAACGAATAGACCTAATTTTAAAACTTTGTGTTTTATTATGTAGTTTTTGATTCACAAATTTGAAAGCTAATTTCGAAATAATTTCTTTGATTCAATCCTATCTAATACCATTCATACAAGAAATTATTTGTTCTCCATTTTTATAGTGCATTTGTGCGTTAGATACATTTGCTCAGACAACAATTTCTGTATCCTGGATACAGTTTTCTTAATAAACTTAATATACATGTAAAAATAATGTTTTTTAACTTCTTCTTAACACATGCTAAATTACAATAGCATATTAATGTAATAATGTTTATATACATAAACACACATACATACATATTAACATGCACACATCTGCATGAATACATTTACATGTATGTAGTTACATATCCAGTACAAGCTAAAACAATTGTATAGAGTACAAGTAAAATACACACAAATACAAGTTAATTTTATAGTTTGAAATTAACAAATTTATAACATTCTTAGTATTACAATTATACCCTACACCATGATAGTTGTGGGAGGGTATTATTCATTTATGCTGATATTTGTAATTTTAATAAGCATCAATTTGTTAATATTTTTGGTATCCAAATAAAATTCAACACAAATAAGTTTTAGATAGACACAAATCAGGTTACAAAATATTAGACAAAAATAATAATTTTAAAGGAGACTGCGGTCGGACTTGCCTGACTAAACTGTTTTTATTTGTTTTTAGGTGGTTTTGGTTTCTGGTGTTTTAGCATTCTGTTTTAATGCAATTTTAAATCCTTGACGATGTATTCTTATTATAAGTATAAGTGTTGGCTGTACTAAATGAAAATTAAATTTTATTAAGTTTTTCTCTGCTGTACTTGGTTGTGTTTGAGATGCATGCAAAGAAGATGTTCTTTTGTGTGTTCTGTTGCTTTTGTATTAATATAGTTTACAATTACATACACACACTAAATACTTTACACTCAGAAACCTACTTTGTATTACTACAGATTTGTTTTTCTACATTAAAAATATTCCTTTCGATGTTAACACTTTGTAAAATAGAATTACTTTTGGCAGAGATTCTTTTTGTTTTTGTATATTTTCATATAGACTTGAATTTCCACAAGCACAGAAACTTTTGCTATCTACACATGTAGTCGTATTTAGTACAATGTTAATATAGTTGCACACATGCATAAGCACTAATTTCATACCGCACCAAAATGGAGAAAAAAACGCGTCATTTGAAAAATATCGAACCAAGTTTAGATTTTCTTTTTTATTTAAAATGTTTATTGAATTAATTTCACATAAAAATAAAATATTTTTGTATTATAAATATAACAATAAAACAGTCTTCAACAGTTCAGTGTTGTTAGAAAAAAAAATAAAACTTAACAAAAATAAATTAAAGAATTTGTTTGCATTGCTTTGTACTATAATTCCAATTAATTTCTTCTTTTTTTAACTTTTTAAAAATAGATCAACGATTAATAGTAAAAGTAATAATAATAAAAATACTTACAGTATGCTATTCGGAATTTATTGGTAAAAAAGGGCTAATTTCAGTACATATTTTTTAAATATTTTTGTTTTCTATTTTCTATTTTTTCTAATTTGTCAGGGCTTTGGTGGGATTCTAACCCTGGTTGTTCGTCTACAGTTCAGTAAACCAATTAGGCTACACAAGAAGGGATCCTTTTTCATCGTATAGATTTCATGGTAATAAGTTATTAAAAAACTGCAAAAAATTAGCAAAACTAAAGATTTCATCACAGTTTCGAAAAAAGTTAAAAAACGCATCGAAATTTAAAAAAAACGCACCGCGCACCAACTAAGAAATTTTTCGCACCAAAAATTTAAAAAAGCACCAAAAATAATGCAAAACGCACCAAGTTGACAACGCTGCTTAAAGTGGTAAAGTTTGAAAACAATAAGTCTGAAAAGGAGCATGTCTTACGAAAAGTTATTCGAATAATTTTAAAGTTACCATTTTTAATTACAAATAATTTTGTATAAAATAATTGAATAAAAAGAATCAATATATTTGTTTTATCTTTTTTTAATATTTCATAATTCATAATTTGAGGTTTGTAATATAATAACAGTATAATAAACGTTATAATTTTATTTAAAATAAAACATATCTAATAATCAGAATGTTATAGTTATTATATAAATTTGTATTATTCAATCAGCATTTTCATATTATTTCTTGAAATGTCGACGTCTAAAAATGCCAATTCTACAACGATATCTTTCAAATGGATTTAAAAAAAAATAATTATTCGATTAATTTTTTATTTAAACAAATGAAAATGCCCAGCAATAAAAAATACTAAAAAATAATTGATTTCGTTTAGATGTTTGGAGTATAAAGATCTTTACGATTTTTGGACTTTTTGTCGTAAAGTATACAGTTACATCCAACAATTTTAAAATATTTAATGCAATGCAAAATTTCGTTCTTTTGAATGGCACATGTTCTGCCAAACTCCCTATTTAAAAACGATAATTGAAAAAATATTTGAGATAATGTATTGGCCATTTTTAGCTATGACATTTTCCTATTTTTCCGTCAGCATATGGACTTCACCCCAAAAGAACTGCTAAATTTTTGAAACAAAAAACGAATCAAGTTAATTTCGGATACCCTGGGCGTTTTTCGGTCAATAATCACTTCAAACGTATCAGTTGCATTATGCATAATGGTATGGCCAGATTCCAGCAGCTCATAGTAGATAGAACCCTTTTTGTTCCTCCAAATACGGAGTATTATCTTAGCACCATGGATATTTGGCTTTTGTCGATTCGTCTGGTTGGCCGGGCCTCACATATGATCCTACGCTTCGAGACATTGTAATATATCCATTTTTCATAGCAATTAATGATTCGGTAAAGAAATGATTTTCTTTATTAACTTTTAACCAGCATATCGGACATACAAATTTTATTCCCACATATAATGCTTTGTTGGCACAAAATACGACATTTTCCAAGCAACAAAAACTTTGTTGTTCATTAAGGGGTTTTATTTTAGATGTAGAAAACTTTGAAATTGCATAAAACAAAGATAATTTTTTTAAATTGACGTAAACTTTACTTTATTCGAAAGAAATCTTCTGGCATTATAATTTAAATATGGCTGGCTTTGACGTAGTTTAATCTGGAGGTCCAATTGTTGTACTCCAAGTAGTCAATCGTTTAGGGCTTACTATGGTTACAGCAAGATGGCACAACAATTAAAAAATTTAAGGAAACGTTTGGTAACCGCATAGTATCAATTTTCGGAACTATGAATTGGCTTCCAAGATCGAGCGTTTTAATGCCGCTTGTCTGTGGGGATATTTAAAGTCGCTAGTCAATAAATAAACCAATAAATCCGAAACGATTTGCCACTTGGAATTTTCATGTCAATATAAAAAAAATCATCTTTGTTTTATTCAATTTCGAAGTTCTATACATCTAACAAAAACACCCTCGATAAATATTTCAAACAGAACCATGATTTTCAAAATAAATTTGTACAACTTGGAAGTATTTTTTTTTTTTTCGATATTTATTTTAGTCGGGCTCGAGTTCATTAAATTTAATTTTCATTAAATTATTTTTACTGAAGGTAGGAATTGTTTTACAACTTGACAAAAATTTATTATTAAAATTTTTAATGATAATTTTCTTGGCTGGGATTCGAACCTGGGTTGTTGAATTTACATATGTTTCGAGAAACACCACTTTCTCTCATCAGAATTCTTTGTGTTCTAACCCTCTGCACCACTTGCGGTGCCTGCTAGCCAACAGACAAACGTCAATCTTTTAACCAGTGTTATGCCTGGTGATTCGAAATTTGCTGTAATTATCATTTTTATTTATTAATTTCTATTTACATGTTGCCTCCTTTTCTTCAGTTTTTTCGTATTCATGTCAAGACATCGTCTCGAAGACCTGAATACATTTGTTTTATTATGTTTGTTGTCCACTTTCGTCGATATTTTTTTGTACTACTTTAAGTACCTTCAGTAAAAATAATTTAATGAAAATTAAATTTAATGAACTCGAGCCCGACTAAAATGAATATGAAAAATTTAAAGATTAACAGTTGGAATAAAAAATAATAAATTGTTCTTCAGATATTTTATAATAAATATTTTTAAGTAGGTCCCTGTGGTAGTCCTCTTTATTTGAAATCTCTCACTTTTATAGCCATCCAGACATGCATATGGGAGCTGCCACGAATAATAGAATTCCAAATTCATTTTTATAACAAAACTTCAATTTAAAACATCAAAAGTGTCAAATACGTGTCTGAATACTCTGTAGATAAAAACAGTTTTGTTTAAATTTGTATAGTATATAAAATTTTGAGATTTATTGATAAGATACAAAATTTTGTGAAGATCGGTCCATAATTACTCGTAGCTCCCATATAAGGCCCACTTTTGAAAATTACTTTAAATAGCATAACTCTTTTAAAAATGTTGGTATCCAAATAATATTTGAACACAAATAGGTTTTGTACATATATGTACATATAATATGATAGAATTTTATTATGATCGGTCCATAATTAATCGTAGCTCTCCTATATAAAGCCCACTTTGGAAAATCACTTTAACGACTATATATCTCTTCAAAATATTGTTATCTGAATAAACAGAAATAAGTTTCAAATGTACAGAAATGATGACACCCAATTTTATAATGGTCAGTCCATAAATAGTCAACTCTCCCATATAAGACCCTCTCCGTAATTCACTTTAACCTGTATAAATCTTTTAATACTATTTATATCGAGATAAAGTATAACATACACAATATTTATATTCACGGTAGTCCTGGCACTAAATATTTGAATGATCGGTCCATTATAGGTAATGGGAGTTATATAGCGCCCATTTCTGAAAAACTGTTTAATTTATATACTATACTGTAAAAAACCACCGATATGATTTTATCCAATGTGGAATCGATGGAGGCCAAGTTTCCTATTACTTGACTAAAAAAAAATGACAGGTGACCAAACCAAAGTGGCGAGATCCACAAAGAAAAAGAAAATTAATTTGTTTTATTTTATTCAAAATATATGTGAACGATATCACTTTCCTTTTTTATTTTATGTATTTTTTCGAATTTAATGGTTTACAAAATTTATTATTTAAAAGTTATATTAAAAAAAAAACACAATTCAATATCAAAATAGCTATTAAGAAATTTCAAAAAAATCAACTATACAGTTTAATTATCACAAGAACTATACAACTCAAAGATTATTAAAAGACTGTATATGGCAAAACAACGATTCGCCTAATTACAACAACATAATTTATATTTTATGCAAATTGACGAAGAAATGTAACTAAAAAGGTAATATATAAAGACGTTTGCGCCTATATATGTCCTCTGCCATCACCCTTAAGGTAAAACAGCCCAAAAAAAAAAATAGAAAGGCCAAAGATGGGAGTACCAACATCATTCAGCCAAAGTTGAACATACTGGGTGTAGGGTATTATATGGTTAGGCTTGACCCACTATACTCTCTTACTTGTTATGGTTTCTAGTGGTGTAAAGTATAAAATATTTTACAATGTCAAATATATCATTCTAACTCTTGTTTTCATTTACTTTAGTGTTAAAACTCATACATTTAGTTCTTCTGTGAAAATTATATATGTACTTAAGTAATTTTCTTAATAACTTTTCAGCAACAAAAGACAAATTAGTTTTTCTGAAAAATTTAAGCAATGTATTATTTTAACTCTCATTTTTGCAAAATATTAACACAACTTAAAATATATTTTGTACTTATTAAGTATTTAAATATTAGAATTTTGTATGTTTTTTTTAACTTATAACAAACTATTTTAAAAATGTTTCAATTAATCAGAATTATAATGCTATTTAAACACTCATAATTCAAAATTAGTAAAAAAAATTATTTACAAATGATTTGAAATTATTTATGCATATTTACTATTAATTTATATTTTATTTGCAATTAGCCATGTTAATACATATTTTAAAATTCTCTGATAAAAAATATGTATGTAACAAAAAATGTTTTACATAATTCATAGAATTAAATTTTCAGTTAAATTTTAATTGTGTAAATAAATAATTCGAATAAATATCAAGCTTATAATTGTGTGGAAAGTTATTAATGATAGACGTTGAATATTACAGACAGTTCCTTAAGGTATGATCACACATGGCAAATATTTACTCAAAAACCGTAACCACTTGTTTTACCACAAATTTGTTTGGCGTTGTTTGCTCTTACAAAACTTTTGTAATATCAAACCGCATCAAATAAACGAAGGTTATGAAATAAATTAACGAGTTTAAATATATGTATTTTATTTAGTGGTTACGTCTTTTTCGGCAAATATTTGTCAAGTATGAATGTACCTTTAATTAAATCATAATAGAATAATATTAAAATTTCTAAGCTGTTTTAAAAAGACATAATAGCATGACATTTACGCATTTCAAGTGCTATTTTTATGATATTCAAGATTATTGCTGCTCTCAGTTTCAGCATATTCTCATACATATTTTCGGATGTTGTAATATGTTTTGAATTTTAGTTTAAAAATTTATATTTTATATTTTGCCGTTATTAATTATATTAAAAACGTAAAGAGCATTTTATACATTTTGTAAAGCTCTAATTTAGGTTGTATAGTACCACATCATACGCATACACATCTGCGAAAAATGCAGTCTATATAAATACGAGTACATATTTATTTGAATACATAAACATATTGCATTAACATGAAAATTTTCATAAATATTTATAAATTACCATATGCTGATTACTTCGTATATGTGTTTTCCCATGAATTATTTTGATGATAATAAACATTGTTTCGTAATTAAACATACTAAAACCACCACATAATTCGCACCTTCACAGTTTAGAATAATTAGTTTGATAGTGGAGTGTGAACTATCATCCACTACTATTTATTTACATATTTTAAACAAACTTTTTGCTAATTTGTTTAAATATATTGCAGATAAAGTCATGAAATTTTGTACAAGTTATTTCTATGATAGGATAGGACTAGCACTAATGAAAATAGTAAGATAATACAAATTTGTTCTTGAAGTATGGCTCAATGATATATAAAAACAATCACAAAACAATATTTGTTTTGGTTCGGTTCATGTGTGACCATAGCAGCCATACAAAATCACATATAAATATTTATAAATCTGTTATAAATAACGTTACCGATCCAAAACTTTTCACAGATCATATACATATATATACATGTTAAAATCAAACTGCAGGATTTTGTGAATATGTATTTGACCATATCCTCCATATAAGGTCCATTTCTGATAATCACTTAAATACTCATATCTCTCTTAAATATACCGGTTGAAATATCCTCATATGCATAAAATTATCTGTATCGTATTTTTTTGAAAGACCACTTACGAAAAACAAGTAACCCATAAAACGGTATAATAAATATCAATTTTAATCCAGAAATCGTACTAATAGCGGTCATACGGCAATTATACTACTGGATTTTGTAACTGTCAGTCTATAATTGGTAATAGCTCCCAAATTAAGAAATACATAGAAATCACGTTACTTCATACTGGATTTTGAGGATATCACTCATTAATTGGTCCACTTTGACTATAACAGCTATGAAACACATAAAATGATATCATGATCAATTTCATCATAATATTTCTTTGTTAATCATAATTTGATATTATAACATCATATTATAACCTAATATAATCATAAAATTGTCAGACATGATCATATTATGACCCAATGTAACCATATTATAGTTTAAAGTAATCATATTATGATATATAATAATCGTATTAAGATCTAAATTAATCATATTATGATCTAAAGTAATAATAATATGATAATATGATGATTTTGTGGGTACTGTAGCTTAATTGATTAGCGCATTTGACCATAAAGCATGAGTTGGTATTTGTAGCCCGGGTTCGATTCCCAGCCGCTGCCACTCAAACAATATCAATTTTTGATAATTATTAGTTTTCTTCTATCTATCATAACTTATATTTATCACATCGCTCTCCTTCGGTGGTATAGCATTAAAACGCCACATAAGTAAAATGCAATGCTGCACTAAAAACAAACATAATGTGCAAGTTGTAATATAAAGCTTTCTTCTACTTTCACCACCTTTACTTCTTCCACTATTCCCTTTCCAAAGAAAGTGACGCAATTATATATAGGCATAATAATTGCCTGAGAGTAACTTCTCTAAAAAAAAATACCAAAAAATATGATCTAAAGTAATCTAATTATGATATATTTGTGAATAGAAATAAATATTTATGCACTTTCTACGTATGTAATAATTTTACATTTATTTTTAGTTATGTTTAATATAATTTTATTTTGTGATATTCAAGATCATTTCTTTTAGACTTGTTTTTTTTTTATTTTTATTTATTTCAAATTTATTATAATTTAAATTACAATAACTAGCTACAAGCACTAGCTACTACAGGCTATCGGCTTTTTTGTTTTGTTTTAATCCAAATACATAATCTGATATCGCGCAGACAAATTACTGAACTGATGCAAAAGCATTCTACAAATGGTTAAAACAAAATACTATTAAAATTAAACATATTTTGTTTGCATTTTAGACATAATATGAGTATAAATATAGAAACTTATAATTTAATTATTATTTGTAAGTTTAAATCGTTGTAAATAATATAAAACGGTTGAATAGTTATCATTCAATAGTTGTGGTGAACATATTTTAGTGAACCATATTCAAAAAACATAAAAAGGTTTATAGTAACTAAATTATCGTTAAAATCAAATTAAAATAACAATTATTTGTGTACCACAACAATACATTGTTACCAAAAACACAATGTAGTTGTTGTAACCATGTTCCAACCATGTTTTTTTTCCTGCGTGTAGTAATATTAGTAAAATCAGAATTTAACTGAACAAAATTGTATGATTTGTTTTTAGCATTAAACTCTACAATCATTAAATTTATCAACTTTGAAATAATCAGCGAAATTATAATCATACGAGTATATCACTGTATGTCGAGCATTTTCTAAAGTGTTTTTTTAAGAACTTTGTAATTATAAGATACTTATTAATATCTTATAAAATCATTAAAAGTAACACACTACAATTTCTATTACAAATATTCAATTTTATACATTCAACTAGGAATGTACAAATTTTTATTCCCAGAATAAATAACACCATTTTTGAAAGATCATTTCTTACAACTGTTCCGCGTACTTGGAATCTCTTACCGAATGATTTACGATCATTTTCATTTTCTTGTGCAGCTTATCACAAAAAGTTAACCAAATATTTTAAAAGGCATTAAAAATTGATTTGATATTTGACGTACCATTTCTAACTTAGGCGTATATTAATTTGAACTTATTGAATCTTTCTCTGTGTTACAAATTTGAGGCTGTTGGGAATACAACATTAATATTGAGTAAATTAAATTTATTTACATAAATTAAAAGAATATTATTTATTTATTATTTTATTAGCTTATAATTACAATGTTGTTTTTTTCATATTATGTATATAAATATAAGCTTAGGGGTGCTATTTTTTTACTATTCCATTATCAATTGTAATATTTAATTGGCCATTCAAGGTTTTCCTTACATAACTTGTTAATAAAAAAATGTTGAACCAATTTTTAGTTTTATAAATTGTTACATTACAGATAGGTTTTTTATGATAAATAGATAAAATCTGTAAATTATGTTAAGAATTGGTTATTACATCAATTATAAATGCTTAAAATTAGATAAAATTTCAAATCATTTAAAATAAATTATGCGTAAATTTGTCTATCAAACAATATAACTATGTATTAAATACTAATAAATAAGATAGGACTAAATAAATATACTCGTACTCTAGTCATAACAACAGCATGAAACAAATAAAGATCGCGCAAGGAATGTAAATTCTGCGCATGACGTTACAGGGTGACAGGTTATTTTGTAACAATAAAAAATTTGTTAACAATATTTAAAAAAAATTAATTTTTCGTAAATTTTTTTATTCAAAATAAAACATTTAATTATTTACTATTTTATACATATTAATATGTATCAAAAAAAGTTAACTTATATATATAATATATATTTTTGACTTGTGATATCACAAGAAGAGATTTTGCTCTCAATTTTACTCTTACAGTTTTTGTAAAGTATAACGGACCTGCGCAATGCGTAATCCTGATTATTTGATTCATGTATTAACAGTGTAGTTTTTGTAATTCTCATTATATTTAGGTGGAGGGTATTTAAGCTTCGGCACAGCCGAATATAGCACTATTATTTGTGTGTTTTTTTTTTTGTTTTTAAAATCACACAAAAAATATTCAGTCAATACAACAACAACTAAACAACAATAAATCAACATCAATTAAAATATTAATGAATTAAATTGAGATGCAATTTTCAAAATATACGAATAAATATTAAAACCAAAAATAATATTCCACAAAACGTCAATTATAGGTCAACATACCCAGCAAACAATTACTGATTTGAAAGGGATAACAATAATAGAACACGAAACAGGCTTCTTTCCGATTATAAGTCAGACATAGCTAAGCTACTATAAGTAATAGAAACTCGTAATAAGTAGAGTACATTACGATCTTTAAATAAGCCCTTTCATTACACCCTACACAACCATAGTTATATCCACTATATATTGATATTGATATTGGTAACGGCCAAAAATATTAATACAACTCCCACCTTAAAGTATACCGATCGAGGCAGAAACATTTTCGAGTCGATTTAACGACGTCCGTCCGTCTGGCTGGGTTTCCATGCAAATCTTATGCGCAGAGTATATGTCACGGAAAATTACTTTAAGCAGCATAACTCTTAAAAATGTTGCTATCCAAATCATATTTAACATAAACCTATTTCATATATATACAAATTTTGTGATAATCGGTAAAAGTAAATTAAATCGCCACCCATGCTAATATTATTAAAGTAAAATCTAAGTCCCGATTAGTAGCAGTCATTAAAGTTTCTATTACGGACATGCAGTAAGAGTAGACTAGCTGAGCAGACCCTGTTTCGTTAACTTATAGTAGAAAGCGGAACAACAAGCGACCAGTTGACAACATCGTCTTGCCAAAGAAAAGTGAATTTAATCAGTTCATCAGCAACATTATTGCCAGGTGCATCAGCATGACGTGGCATCCAAAATTGTTGTAGGTTAAGTTTTCTCATCATCTTAAGGGTTAACAAGCGACATTCATGAACCATTCTAAAAGGCGCGTAATCGCCTAAGTCTGCAGTTGGTTTATATGTATATATTCAATATATTCTAATCTCAAGAATTTAATAAAAACTGAGAATATATCCTCGGATCAATATATTGATGTGTTACCTCAGTCCCTTGGTATCAATATACACTTCATCTCGCTATAAAAATTCTCTAATGTCTTCGTAAATACAATATAATCTTTTCAGTTCAATAAATTTTAAATTGTATTTAATTAATGCCATTAAGTGGAATACAGAATTCATATTTTAGACACAATTTTTAAAATAAACAACATATGTAAATTTTAAAAAAAAAAAACTTTAACAGACATTCATCATATTTTAGAATAACTTAATTTATTGTTCAATGTTCTGTAACCAACTTAACCTGAATTTAATTAAATAACTTTTTTAATATACGTACACAAATAAATACATACTTACCTATAAAATAAAAAAATATATATATACATATGTATATATTTATAAATATTCTGCATACTATTTGCAGTAAAAACCTAATGTACTGGGTCCTAACTTTAGTAAATTGGTTAACTTACACAAAAACAAGCCACACTAATACAATATATATATAAAATAAAATTGAGAAACCCAAAAACAATTTCAACAATTTATTTAAAAACTGTATAAAACATCACAGTAATTACTAGCCATCATACTCCTTATATGAGTATATTGATGTACATAATTGTGTAATTGGGTGGTCCTTTTATTAGACTCTTTCGATTCTTAGAGGTCATGTCATTTAAAAACCAAATGCAAAAAATTTTAGCAAAATCAGACAATGTTTAGCTATTGCACAGCTTGTTTAAAGTTCCAGAAAATTTAAAAAAAAATTCAATTACATTTTTATATTTCATTTAATATAAAATTTAAAAACTTTTTGCGGTCATTAAGCAAAATCTAACTTGATACAACAAAATCATACAGCCATGTTACAGAATTTAATTCCGTTCAAAAGTGGAATCAATTCCTTAGAAAAAGTAAAACGAACAATTTTTTCGGAATGAAACCTAGAACTGCTTATAATTACAATTCCACATAGCAATTTAGAAAAGGTTTCATTCGGAAAAAGTTTTTCGTTTTGCTTTTTCTATAGAAGCAAAATAAGAAATTAATTCCACTTCCGAACGAAATTAAATTCTGTGACATGGCAAATAAAATTTAAAAAATGTTACTTTAAAAAAATACAGAAATTTAAGCCCTGAAAATCAAAAAATCCAATATAAGTACCTCCCTAGTATATACAGGTAAAATGTTTACACTCATGCCCCCACAATCGTAGACTAAATACACATATACTAAATGTATTCTGTGATATTTTTGGGTAGAGTAGTTTTTCGTAAATAAACCAGATACTTTTTAATATAAAACCACAAATTATTTTCAAAAAGCTTTTTAATGGTTTACGAAAAAGCATACTTAAAAATTATTACAATAGCTAGCCCATACACACACATTCTTACTGTACAACAACAACAACATTAAGAACAGTATTTAGCAACAAAAGTGCTTAAATACATATATGTATGTATACACACCCAGGTGGTGGTCTTTATATTAGTTTACATTACATGCATAGGAAAATACATACATACATAATGTATATATGCAGACAATACAAAAATGCATAATACATAACCCAGCAACAATATGGGTATAATTTATTAAAAATAATGTATGTATGTAAATGGTTTACCAATCGCCCCAGGCTCATTTCCTGATTAGATATGTTAAAGAAGGTACATTTTCATCAATATCAGTTGCTGTTATCATTCAGACTGATGTTCTCGTTTCAGTTTTGACTGTTTCTTCTTGGATGTATGTATGTATGCATGCCCTGCAAATAATATTGGTACCATGTTTTAGGTCCAATGTAATGCAGTCATGGACCATGTCATTGTTAAACAAGAGTTTGTAGTTAAACGACATGGTTTCGTGTTAACACGATTGCATATTGAGTTGTTGTTGTTTAAAATTAACCCTCTTGAGTACTCCATGGAGTAGTTTTGGGACTACTCCGATGGGTTATATGGTCCAATCCTAGGACATCGCAATGTTAAATCGACCACCTTTTTTCATATATTTGGAGTACTCCTACTCCTCTTTGTTCTAGTCTGTACATGCATGTATGGACTAGTCGCGTTATTTGCAGGGTGTTTACTATATAAACTTTATGTCAATTCTATTTTTACTCGGTATTTATTTATACGGTTTTACATTTTTTTTACACGATTTTATTCAATTTAGCACGATTCAAAATCTTTTGGGCTTAATTTTTTTTTTTTGTTAAATTTAATTTTTCCTAAATATGTTTGGTATCATAAATTTAGGGGAATTCCGTTTTTGTGGATACAATTAAATATACTCGTCAGAGCAATTGCAAATAGCACACATTTAGGGGAATTTCCTTTTACTGCATACAAGCAAATGAACTTGTCATACATTTTTTTACGTTTACATTTTATATTTCTTTAATAGCTATGTATGTTTGTGTAAAAACACATTGTATATGTATGTATGTATGTTATTTAATATTATAAATCTGAATAATTGTTCTTAAAAAATCCTTGTTTTTCTGTAATTTCAATAGCTTTTAGAGATAAGGAACCAATTATTTTGCATAAGATCAATGTCCTAGAACCATACCTTGTAACAACAGAATTAGTTGTACTGTGGACACTTCAGAATTAGATTCTATACAAATAAATCTGGCACCTCTAAACTGTTGTTCCGATCGAGATAAAATTTTACATGAGCGTAGCCAAGGAACGCATTGTTTTGAAGATGGGCCTAAATTACGGCACCATTGTTTTGTACTTTTTTAAAACGCGTGAAATATTTTGGGTTTTCATAAGATTTCTAAGTTTTTAGGCTTGTAGATGAAAGAAGCATAAAAATTCACAAACGCTCGTAATAGAATGATGTAATGTTACTTTTTTACATACATACATTAGTTGTGAAGCTTTTTTTTTATCCAATCGAGACTTTGATTGGAATCATTTTGGGTAAGATCTTAAATTACTTTATCTAAATACAGCAATTTTTCACAAAAAATTTAGAGGTAAATTGTTATTAATATTTTAAATATCGTATATGCAATAAAATTAATATACATACATATGTATGTACATATATTAACATGTTATGTATTTTCAATATTGAAAGTAATATTCTAGCTATATACTGTGAGCATCAATATAAAGTAAACACCTAATATTGTTTAAAAAAAATAAATATTACTAAAGTACACAATTTTAAACAAAATATACTGCATAATTCATAAGTAATTTAAAAATAATATAACTCAATAACAGAAACTACATAGCAAAATAAGGAACATAAAAAAAATCAATTTTATCGGAAAAGTTGCTTTAATCATTACTATATTTTGACGCGATCAGATACTTTTCTAGGTATATTAAAAATATGTAAAAAAAATTGTATTTAATATTTTATTTGTAGTCGTCTTTTTGCCCTTTTTATTACAGCTGACATACTTCTAGACATATTTATAATCAATGAGTTGTTTAGTGAAATCAAGCGAAATTTTATTCCATTCATTATGTAGTAATGCCCATGGTGAAATTAAATACAAGGTGACAGCATTGCTACAACAATTACAACAAGGCAAGAACAACAGGCATTTTTGTTTGTGTAATACTTTCGTTACTGTCAAAAACATCTGGCATAAAATAAAGAAAACAAACATACAAAAATGGATAAAAACAGAAAACAATAGTAGTGAAAAATTGTTTATTTTATTTTCTTAAACAATTTCGAAACTAGTGATGATTTTGTTCGGGGCATTTTGATTAATGAGGAAATTCTAGACAGTCGTATCTGTGTTTCCCTCTTGCCACGCGAACAGTATGCTCGAAAGGTAAACAATTGGCTGATATATTGGCAATTAAGACTGCTTCTATAAAAGTTATGAAATTACCTCTGAAACAGGATGAAAGTGATTACTTATCCAGCAGTGATGAAGAAGATTCACAACCTTTTTCTCCCCTACCAGATGATGCCAACTACTACTACTACTACTTTATTTTTTAGTTTTCCTATCGTAAGTGGTCGATTCTTTGTCCAGAGGTTTTGAGGAGAAATCAAATCCAGATTTCTATATACCCGAAATTAATTCTTCCCGCTACGCGTACAACATGTCTCTCAAAGAGGTCAACTTTAATGTGGTTAAGGCTATTTTCAGTTTGCCCACCATCAAGGAACCCTCTAATAATAATGTTTTAATTAAAATTAATGCAGTCTTATTCTTCCAAAAGAGTTTTTATTTTTATTCAAATTTTAAAATAAAAGATTGGAAATATACATAATAAAAAAAAAATTTATAGTGTGTTCTCGAACTGACTTTATTGGAAATAAAGCTGCTTGGAGTAAGATTCTTTTGGCATAACTTACTCCACTGGTCTCTTTTTCTTGGGTCTTGAGGAACCTTAAAGAAAGTACCACTTCCAGCTACTCCTTTTTTACGGCATAAGATGCAACAACGCATTTTTCTGCAGCAAAAAAAAATCACTTTTAAAGAGGAATCTTAACATTTATCTTACAGAAAAAAACTAACACTTTTAGTAAAACAACTCAAAAAACAAACACACTATTTAATATAATATAGTTTTTTTTTTAACACTTTTAAGCTATTTTACGCAGATAAAACGGCGAAAAAACTCAATTTTTCAAAAACAAAATAATTTTGTAATGTTTTTATATAAACTTTGACTATTTGTAAACAACTTTTTGACATTTTCAATTTCACCATGAACAGAGCAAAAAATAATCAGCTGTCGCTATGCTGTCACCTTTTATTTAATTTCACCATGGTACTGCCTTTAAGTTTTACTTGCAAGAAATATTTCTTTGCCTCATTTTTTCTCCAGATATTCTCATGGGTGCTCAACTAGATTGAGGTCTTGGGTCGGCGAAGGATGATGTAAAGTTTTTAGACAATGATTATTTTGGAGGTATTCTTAAGATCATTGTCCTGTTGGAATGTTGAGGTGGTGCGCTTGTTCTAGCTCTCTGCAATAGGGGCTATATAGTTTTTTTATTGTTAAGATAATCTCTTTTTTTTCTATAAATAAGACTCTATAGTAAGATTATCGAGTCCCCATACAAATGTTTTCCTAAATGTAAGTCCTATTTATCGGTTATAAATTTTTTTACAACTAAGTTACATACAAAGCCTAATCACATCTACAAATTTTGTACAGATCGGTCCATGATTGACCACAGCTCACATATAATGCCCTCTTTCAAAGCGACAATAAATCTCTTAAGAATTTTGGTATCCAAGTAAAATTCAACCCAAATAATGTACATATATACAGAAATCATGACACCTAATTAGTTATGGTTCCCATATAAGACCCACTTCTGAAAATCACTATTTGTTATGAACAAACATTTTGTCCGGAGAAAAATTTTTTTTACTGAAAGTTTTTTTTTGTGCAGTACGATTCAGCCATTTCGAACGATTATTCTGGAAAATCAAAGCAGACATATATAAACAAAATATATTATACTGCGACCATTGATTTATTTTGCTTTGGTTTTTAAGTGTCAAAAAACAAATATTAAATTATTTTAAAATATTGTATATTCAAAATGAATGAGAAGAGAAAGTTGATTTTGCTGATGGACATGGAAATACATAAGGCATTATTATTTGTATGAAAAAATGTAACCTATTGGCAACTCAGTTCATTTTTGTCAAGACAAAATAAAAAATTAAATCAATTCAAGCTGAGAGTTGTTCGTAAAAAATATTTTCTCTCTCTCAAAAAGAGAGACGTCAACCTTCATATGAAAAAAAAACTTTGTACGAACAAATATTTTGTTCAGAATGAATAATTTAATACACCTTAACATGCATAAATCTTTTAAAAGTGTCGAGATCAAATTTAACACAAAACATATGTATATGCACAGAAATCATGCCACTAAATTTCGGTCCATAATAGGTCATAGATCTCATATAGCGCCCACTTTTGATAAACTGTTTTTACACACATACTGGGTGTAGGGTATTATATAGTCGGGCAATGACTATACTTTCTTACTTGTTTTTAACAATAAACTCATAAACATATTTAGTAAAAACAAAAATCACAAAAATGCATTTTTTTTAATTTGCTCATAAAGTCTGCATTTATATGGGAAATAACAAATCTTTTTAAGGATAAATAGGAATACTTGAAGCTTTCAAAAAGAGATTTTGACATTTTGTAAAATTTTTATGAAAAATAGGTCAAAAATTGGTACACATTTTTTATATTCAAAATATGAAGTTGTTATATGTTCTTAAAGAAAGACCTTTTTATTTTTATTTGTCAGATTTAGAATTAAAAATCGTTTATTTTTGCTTTGAAATATCTTGTGTCTGATATTAGAAATATCGGTTGCAAAGTTCTGCCCGATATTTATAAAAAAGAACCTTACCAGGGTATTGGCAAAATTTTGATTTTTTTAATTTTTCAAATGTCTATAACTCGAAAATCATACTTTCAGTAATTGTAAAAATCTGAGAAAATTAAATTACATGTCAAAGGTGTCCTAAATACCAATATTCTAAGCCAATGCAAAATATTCATTCTTGATTTTATTTATTTACAATAATTATGATTACTGGGTAATCTAAGCTAATGTCTGTATATAATTTCTGAAACAGCATATTATATTGCCAGTTATTGTTGCAGGTCTATGTATGTATATGTGCCTGTGTGTGAGCTTGTTAATTTGGTTTATTTCCTGTTCATATTTTCCTGCGTTCTGTTTAAAGTTAGAAACTGTGGCCAGTGTTTCGATCTGCAAAAATTGAGTACTTTCAAATTTAAGTAATAATTTAATAAAACCTATTTGGAAATATGACTACATGATGATATGTATCTTCTATTAAAAGAAGCGTTTTGTATTTTCGTTTTATTTTAATACTTTGATTAATATTGAGAAAGTTACAGAAGCCATACGAGTACAGTGGTGGAAAATATAATAAGAATAGAAAATTTTAAAATCTAATAAATTTGCAGAGGGCCCGATTGTAGTTCACAACACTAATATGTTGTGTTGTCTCGACTACAACACAACATGCATTTTTTATACGATTAAGCCGATAAGTGTTGTGAATCATAATCGCAGTTTACATCAAAATACTTGGTGCTGTAAACGGTAATCGGGCCCTAAATCTTGCTCTTTACTACTTATCAGCTTATGGGAATCTATTAGCATAAGCTTTCCATGAATTTCTTTAATGTTTATTAGTTAATTGTAAAAGTTTTATTGTAAATTTGAACTATTTGCTTGGAAACAATAATTAGAGCGATACGTAATTTTTTCCGTTTTGTATGATGAACTACTAGTTGGAAGCAGGTTTATTACTTCATATCTAAAAACCACATTTTTCGACTGTCACGGATAAAAGTTTTCAAGCCGAACTTCCCATATAAATGGGATACAAAATGTCAATATACACAGAAATAAAGTTTATTGCTATCTGTGTCTAAAACTGTCAAAACCAAAAAACACTTGTTGTTTATCTACATTAACCACTTTCGTTAAGTAACACCCAGTGGTGTAATATTTAAAGTTGCCAAAATGCTGCCTTAAAAATAGTAACAGGCTGCATGCAAATTACAAAGAACAGTTTTTAAAACAGCTTTTTTTGCTTTGATTTTAAGATGATCGAAAAAGTTCAACAGGGAATTAAAAAATTGGCTGAAATATACCTTGAAATTAGACTTCAAATGTACTTTAAGAAAATTTTGTCTAAAAGCACACTTCAAACCTAATTTATTTATTTTATTTATTTTTTATTTTTTACGGCAGTTAATATTTATTTTTAGAGAAATTCTATTTGGCTTGTGTTCATTTTTAACCCTTATGTGTGCACCAAGGTACCCGGGTACCTTTGGCGTTTTTAGTCAAAGTTTTTTTCATTAAATTTGATAACTTTTATACCTGAAACTTTTTGAGAACTACTAACTTTCAAATAATTCAGTTTTTTGCAGCCGTACGCCTTGACTTTTTTTTGTAATGTGCCTGCGAGATCAATTTACTTTTAACACGCTTTAGTGCATCAAGGTACCCGGGTACCTTTACGTGTTTTATATGAGAAAGCGGCAAGTATATTATTTGAAGTTGTTAGTAGGTTGCAAACCTTAAGACGTTAAGAGAAAATTATATAAAATATCTCTTAACTACGCTCCAACAATGTATTTAGTGCGAAAATGCTTTTTCTTTTTTAAACTCTCATATAGATACCCAGGTACCTTGCAGCACATTAGAAGGTGTTTTTTTTTGCCGCACACATAAGGGTCAAATAATAATTCAAAGAATAACATTGTAAAGCTAGATTTACACGATTAAAATTTTCTTCAAAATTGCTCTTCAAAATGCTTCAAACTCGTGTAAAAGGCAAAAATTCTTCAAAATTTGTTTATTTAATAGTTATTAATAGTCATTAAATAAATAAATTTTAAAGAAATGTTTCTGTTTACACGAGTTTGAAGCATTTTGAAGAGCAATTTTGAAGAAAATTTCAATCGTGTAAATCTAGCTTAAGAGTAATATTTATACACAATTGGCACATTGGAAAGCATTTTCTGCCCTCAAATTTTTCATACGCTGCTTCCAATTTTGGCATACTCTTCAACTTATCGGCTGGTATCTCACTAATAAATTTCTCAATAATTGCTTCCAAGGCGTAACCCATGCCGGCTTGTTCCTATAGATATGGGCCTTAACATAGCAACAACAAATATTCTAACGGCATTAAATCGCACGTTCTAGGCTGCCAATTGGCCGCCTCTAAATGGGAAATATACTTTTCACCAAACTTGCCTCACAATTGGGCCATATCACATATCAGCCAAGTCCAGCACTTCCATTTGGGGAAAAAAATTATCATCGTAAAGTTGTTGAAAAAACCAGTCTTTATGAATTATTGTAATAATGTTTGTTCTTTTGATTTTTGGCAAATTTTATTTAATATTTCAAACATAATTACCATACTTTTTTTTTAAACTACAATTTTTTATACTCTATTTTAATAAATTTCCCATTTTAATTATAAACTTAGTTTAACAAAACAAGCAATTTTATATAAAACTTTGCATTTGTATATCTGTCACATTTACAATGATAAATCTATTCGTTCATCTATTAGCATTCACACTCTGTTTAATTTAAATACACTTTTCTCATGCAAACAGTTTCGCGTTATTTAAATTTTAAATCGAAATTTGATGTTTTTTTTCTAAATTTTATTGAACTCATCAATCTTGTCAGAACAACCTAAAATGTATCATACATTTGTATGTATATGCTTAGTTGAGTATGTATGTATGTCTGAGCTGTTACAAATGTTACCTCCTCTATTTTAGCATAGATTTATGTTACCAGCACCACCATTCAAAATTACAAAAACATTATTTTGCTTTAAAAACAGCGTAACGATGTCTGATGTATGAAATGTATCTATATACGAGGGCAGTTCGGAAACTTCTTAGTCTAGAACAGAAAACGCAGTATAAACAGAAAAAAGTAAAGTGTTTTGGAAACTTCCATTCTGCTAAAAAAATCCTTCATATACAAACAGGTATTCAAAAAAGACGAATCCACGATGAACCACATAGTCCAAAAACAGCAACAACAATAGAAATTGTAGCCAAAGTGCATGATATGATATTAAATGATTGACGAGTAAAAGTGGGTGAAATAGCTAATATCATGGGCATGTCAAATGATCGAGTCTATTTAATTTAGCATGAAGAACTGCAGATAAAAAAGCTTTCTGCAAGATGGGTGCCACATTTGTCATCAGTCGACCAAAAACGCATAAGAATGAAAATTTCTCAAACTTGTTTGGATTTATTTAAGAAAAATAATATGCTTAAAATCATCGTTTTATAACTGTTGATGAGACATGGACGCCAGAGATAAAAGAACAATCCAATCAATGGACTGAAGCTGGAGGAAGTGGGCTAAAGAAGGCAAAAACCATTTTTTGGGACTTTAAAGGTATTTTATTGATTGACTATCTGCAAAAGGGTAATAAATTCAGGGTACTATTCCAATATTTTGGATCTATTAAAAACGTCCTGGATTACAACAAAAAAAAAAACAATTTTTTTTAACAATGGCTAAAATCAACGAATTAAAGTACGAGTTCCTTGACCACCTACCTTATTCTCCTGATTTAGCTCCCAGTGACTTTTACCTGTTCCCAAATCTAAAGCAATCCTAGCTAGAAAGCGTTTTACCTCAAATGAAGACATACAATTACAGTTGTAAAACACTATTTTGAAGGCCTTGAGGAAAACTATTTTAATCAAGGGATAGAATTGCTAGATAAGCGTTGGACTAAGTGTATTGAAATCTTAGGAGATTATATTGAAAAATACAAATATTTTTGAAAAACTAACTACATATTCTAATTCTGTGCTATGCTAAGAAGTTTCCAAACCGCCCTCGTATATGTATATATATGTAGGTAGATAAATGTCTGCTTGTATGATTGAAAGTAGGATTGTTCTATGTAATTGTTATTGCTGTTACACGTCAATCATTCATGTTATTTGATTGATTCTTGTATGACATTCTCTTTGAAAAAGGTAGACGGACAGACAGTCAACGAATTTACATACTCGATCATGTAGACTAGAGTAATAATAACACTTGTATGATTTTATTGTAGATATTAATGTGTTTAAAGAGAATAACTAAAATTGTATTGTAGTAATAGAGTTAAAATTCTACAAAATATAGATATTAACTTTATTAATTAATTTGACTAAAAATTTTTTAAATTATCGCGGTTAGAATAGATTGGGGCTGCATATTAATGAATGAAATTATAAACTTAAAACCATTGAAAAGTGTTTACAAGCAATTTTTAAAACAACCAGACAGACATTGGGCAGGCAATTACTGAGAAAGGAATTATTAGTCCCTACTAACACCAAAAATATTAGATTCTAAGAAGCTATACCTAAATAATAAGTTATTTGTTGTTTCTATATTAGGCATTTAATACTTAAATATATACACATATGCCCTTTTAATACTTTAATGCTACTTAGTGGCATAAAACAAAAATCGTTTTATTAAAATTGATAAAAATTTACATACATAAAAGTAAATATGTACTCGTATTTGGAATACTTGAGTGTAATGCTCACACAAATACAGCATATACTCAAAAAAAAAAAAAAAAACTAATCGTTGAGGGGAAAATATTAAAAATATTTACAAGATAAATACTCTGAGTAAAACTCCTTAAGTGTCTAAACATAAATTATTAATTGTATACACGAACGAGTACAGTTTAAGACATTTTCCACATGTTTACTTAACATTTTTTCATGAAAAACAAATAAAAATAAAAGTAGTTCATATCTTAAAAGTTGCGTCAAGATAAAATATTATTATTTATAGGAGTTGAAGTTTTATTCTTGTATTTTCATTCTTCATTTTCGTTTTATTTAAACAATAGATAACCTAGAACATCTGTGCATTCTAAAGTGTAGTATTTCATCATTGTGTGCATGTATGTAGTAATGAACATCCTTACAATTACAAAAAAATTCTTACAAGATGCACGTTTACCTGGAACATACAACACAAACACCCACAACTATTCAGACGAACAAATATGACAAGTACATAAAGGTAACAAGGACTATCTGACTAGTCTAGTGTGTAAATAAATACGAATGTAGGTTGGTAGTTGTAAAAGTAGCCAGATAAGGGGATTTGTTCCCAAATTGGGGATGCCAACATTGTTTTAAATGCTTTTTGGGGATTTAAAAACAACTTTGGGAATATATATCTTTGCATGATGACTTGTCAAACATGTTTTATATTCAATATATTAAAAGATAAAAGCATTGTTGTGTTTAAAATGTTGGTATATGACTCTGGTTTTACTTGCACGATTTTACCCATTTTCAATACCCAACATATCTGACAAACACAGAAAATTTGGGAAATAGCTAGATCGTTTTAGAATTTTATATGTTCTTAGCCTAGCGCAGAAAGATAATTAGTTAGTTTTTCAAAAACATAATTATTACTTAATCCAACGCTTAGCTAGCAATTCTATCTCTTGATTAAAATAGTTGTCCTCAAGTCCTTCAAAATACTGGTTTACAATTGTAATTGCATCTTCATTTGAGGTAAAACGCTTGCCAGCTAGAAATTCTTTTAGATTTAAGAACAGGTAAAAGTCACTGGGAGCTAAATCAGGAGAATAAGGTGGGTGGTCAAGCAACTTCTAATTTAATTCGTTAATTTTAGCCATTGTTAAAACACTCTTGTGCGCTGATGCAATGTCTTGATGAAAAATTATTTTTTGTGTTTAAGCCAGGACGTTTTTGCAATACTACTCTGAATTTATTGTTTTACCCTTTTGCAGATAGTCAATCAATAAATTACCTTCGAAGTCCCAAAAAACCGTTGCCATAACCTTACCAGCCGATTGAATTGTTTTTGCCTTCTTTGGGGCACTTCCTCCTTGGGTTGGTCTTTTTGGAGTATAGTGGTGGATAAAAGTCAGTGTCTTATTAACAGTTATGAAAGGATGCTTAAAATCCATTTTAGTTTTCTTAAATAAATCCAAACAAGTTTGAGAAATTTTCATTCTTATGCGTTTTGGTCGACAATCATCTTGAAAAAAGCTTTTTCATCTGCAGTTCATCATGCAAAATTAATTGCATGATGATGCCCATTATACTAACTATTTTACGAACTTTTATTCGTCGATCATTTAATACCATATCATGCACTTTGGCTACAATTTCTGTTGTTGTTGCTGTCCACTACGTAGTTCATCCTCAATGCGTGCGACCACGTTTAAATTTAGCAATCCAGTTTTTTACTGGTGCATATGAAATATCACTTTCACCTAACACATTCAAAATATCATTATGAATTTCTTGTCTCGAAAAACTTTTTTAAATATTTAATGACACCAAGAATTTTTCCATTAAACACCTTTTTCTATGAAAGAGTTGGCAGATCGAAAAGAAATTTAACATGTGTTCATAGCACAGATGGAAGTTTCCAAAACACTTAACTTTTACCTGTTTATGCCGCGCTCGTATATAATTTTATAAGCGGCCTTTACTTCGATGTGTTATAAATGGAATGACAAACTTAATATACCCTTATCTTGGTGGGTATACAAAATCGGGCTGGTGTAACCCAAATATAAAAAAATAATTTAAAAATATAATAATAAAATTTAATACAATTTATTAAAGTATCAGTTAGTATAAACTATAACGTTAAAGCTTTTGTTAATAAATTATTTTTTAATTATATAATTTTGGTGACAAAATTCTGGATTAAAATTTTAAAATTAGGATTTTTTTTGTGACTTTTCGGTTTTCAGTTTGGGGACATGAGATATAGAGAAATGTGTCTGGTAACACTGTTAGTTATTCATACGAGTAACGAGTACATGCAAATGTAAACATAATATGCCACTTATCATACGCACTCACTTCCGCATCCGCTAAATAATGTCTTACATGTTATTGTGCATTTTAGCTTTTGTCGTTGTTGTTGTCTTATGTAGATAAGTATGTATGTATACATGTATCTGTGCGTGGGTTCAGCAGACATTTACAATCATCATATAAACTTAACTTTCAATCTGTAAGTTGCTAAAATGTTTTTAACATATTGTGTTGTTTGTAGAAGTAGTACATAGCAAAATATTGTTCAAAAGACAAATAACGCAGAACATAAGTAATTTCAAATGTTTTGAAATTATATCTTATTTTAACCATTTAAAATTTATGTAATTACCGATTTTTGCCATTATTTAAAGATTTTGTGTGTTTATCATAACAATATTGCGTGTAATTTAACAATTAATAAAATTAACAAGTAAGATAGTATAGTCGGTCAAGCCCGACCATATAATACCCTACACCCAGTATATATATAAAACAGTTTTTCAGAAATGGGCGTTATATGTTGGAACAATATTTCTGGGCGTTACAAACATCAGAACAAATCCAATATACCACCCCCACTATAGTGGTGTAGGGTATAAAACTTGGTTCAACAGTTTTTCATATTCACCAGTTAAGAACAAAGAGTTAAAAGGTGAATCTTATTTTGCTTAAATTTAATCTAATTTTTAATTATAAAATTTGATTACAATAAACCATGAGATAACTTGTATACATTTATTTACATAAAAAATCTAATAATCAAAATAAATGTCATTTGTAAAATATTGTTAAAATATATTTTAAAAGTGTGTGAAAAGTAAAAAGTATTAAAAATTCTTAAAAAGCAAAAAAATTATATAGAGAAAATAAAATGCAATAAAATAAAAGCTTACGTGTGCTGTAAATATTTGATAATTTTTCTAAAGAAGATACTTTTTTTGAATATCTTCTTCCAGAAATTGAATAAAATGTCACGCAAATCTAAAAAATCAATACAGCACTCATCAATTGATGTCTTACAATGTTAGAAAATATTCAGTCGGATCTGAGAGAAATTAAAAGTATGTATATTCACTACTATTATTAATTGTTTTTTTCACATGTATACGAGTAGGAGAAAGTAAAAAATTATGTTTGGTAGGTATATATACATACATGTATGTAAATAAGTACATGTGAATGTGTTTAAAATTTTAATTGTGTATTTCATGGTGTAACTATACAAGGTGAGTGCAAATCGGCAACAAATACAACACAACACAGAAACAACAGGCACTTTGTTTATGTAAAATAATGTGCTACTGTCAAAAACACTTGAAAAAGTATTACCTTTGACATAAGTAAATTTTAAACAAAAAGTATTACTTTTGACATAAGTAAATTGTAAACAAAGTCAGTCAGCTGTGCTACTGCACTCACCTTGTTACATGGTGTATTTTTTACATACATTTGAAAGGCAAAACAACGGAGTTCGCGAGGTATTAGCTTAAAATCTATAAGATCCTCATTTGGGAGAACACCAATTTTGTTTTTAAACAGTTTCCAAATAAATCTGAGAACGGTTTAATAAAATGGGAAGTAATATACATGATGAAAATAAGGAACAAATGGTAATTTTGGTTATCTTAACTTACAAAACATATAAAATCTGTATTAATCTGTATATATTTTTATTGGTGAAAGTTATGACCACAATTATGGAGGGAGAAAGGATTAATTAAAGAATTGTCGCTTATAATATGTCCAAAATTTTTGTTAAGTTTTGATTTATGTAATAACAAAAGGATGTGCTCTTTTGTAGGTTTTACAAATATATACATACATATGTATGTATGTATGTATGTACATAGAATACAAAACAATATGTATAAATTCAAAATATTTCTTTCATTATGCTGTATATATAAAGTACATACTTCTGTTGTATATCTACATCTGTTAATCAAGGCGACCCTAAATATTTTGAAAGGAAATGAGAATAGCGTTAGAAAATTAAAAATCGGCATTTTAAAGATGCAAATGACGCATAAAATTCATTAAATGCATTTTTTAAATTAATTTTCAATAAAACCATTTAGTACTAATATTAATATTTTTCATTTAAGTTCCTGGTAAGTGCTTTTAATTGAAGTTTTTGCTTCTCTAATTCAATTATATATATTTTTTATTAATTTTTTAATTAATATAAAACTTTTATGTATAAAAATTAGTTATTAATTTATTGGTTTAAAGTACTAAAATTATAGTGGATTACTTTTCCGACATTTCGAACAAAAATAAGTACTTTTTCTAGTAGATTTGTAAATAGTCTTTTCGACAATTTTCTATAACTTTTTAACTTAATCTGTAACTGAAGTTTTTGCTGGGATGTGATAGTATACAACCACTAATCCAATTTGAAACCTCTCTTGACTCTACTCTTTCCCTAAACAGAGTTTAGTAAGCTATAAAAAATCATATTTTAAATTAGAACAATCTTTTCAATTTAATTTTTCCTCTTTTATCTACATAGCTGCCAGATTTGACGATTTATCGTCATTTTGAAGATTTTTTTGTTCAAAAATAGCAAAGTGACAATTTGACGATTTTTTCATTGAAAGTGACGATTTTCTGAATTATTAAAATTTTCTATCATTTTTTTTTTTTGTTTTATTAGTGTTTTTGTTACCAAATTCTGTTTTTTTTTTTTTGATACAAAAACTATATTTCTCAGTTAATATCATAAATATGAAGAAGAATATGACATATTTAAGTATAATAATTCCAAATAATATTGAGTCAGGATAGTAGAAATTACTTATTTATCTGTAAACATAATTAGCAATTTTAAATGCTGAAGTCCATGAACTTAAATTTTTAGAAGAAACAATTTCTGAATTTCGACGGGGAAATTCTACAATAACTTCTCCTATCTTAACAAAACGTCGAAAGAATATTCAGCCAAATAAATTTAAATATAAAAAATAAGTACCTGTATATGATGGATGAATTGGATTGCATACTCAAAATCTTATTTAGAACTTAATAAACTAAATTGCTTTGACGATTTTTTTTTCGAGATTTCGACGATTTTTTCCGAAATTCTTCAGGCAGCCCTGGTTATTTATAAATATCTTGTTTCTTTTTATTAAATGCACAATACATCTATAAATTAACTTGCTTTCTAATTTAGAAGAAATCTAAAATTTTTAAAGCGTCTAACAACATTTTTGCACCTGGGTTGATAATGCTTATAAGAACTTTTTTCGTATTTTGTGTGAATTTATGTGGTAAAACAAAAAGCAACCAACCATACGTGAAAGCATAAACATGTCTACATAGGCGTGAGTTTAAACTTTGTATTAAAAAAAAAACTTTCTTAAAATTAATTTAATTCAGTAGGAGTAAATTTTAAGTCTAGTATTCTTTACTTGCCAAAGGAAGCCCAACCATATGTGAGCTAGCAAACTCTTACGCCAGCAGAAGCAAGCAAACATGTTTTATTAATTTCGAATAGATAAATAAGCGTCAAAGTTATAAATATATGCACATACTTCGTTGAATATTAACATAACTACTACAGAAGAACAACACGAAGGCATCCTTAAATGTAGATATTTTAGACAACAATGAATATTTGACAGCGAGAAATTAAGGGGGAACTGGATGTGGATGTTAATAAAAATATTTTCAAGAGTATTAAAGAAAGATTCCAACATCAATTTGTGTATGTGTACAAGGGAAAGAGATTGTGTATAGCCTATTGTATCTTCAGAAACTTCCAAACATTCATTGGTACAAGTTAATGTAATATAATCTTAATTAGTTTCCCAGCAGATAATTAATCCAAACCATAAATATTACAACATACACACACATACTTACTTACCACTTAAACTCACACCTAGAATTCAAAGGATATAAAAACATATTGCTTAAATATTTTCATGCTAAATTCCTCCCAAAAAAAGGAATATTACAACACATACACGCACATAACCTAAAAATGAATATATATGTGTTAATATGTCTGTATGGAATGATGATGGAATGGGTAGAAAGTAAGATAGACGACCTGTAATCTCATTAAGGCGGCAAAAATTAAACCACATGAAATATTAGGCCATTTTTGTGATTAAAAGTGTGCAATATTTGATGTTGTCGTTGTTTTTTGTTTTGTTTTGTTTAGGGTTTAGGTTTATTCACTATGGGTAAGAAAGTTGTTGAGTGTACGGATTTTATACATTCATTACTATACCTCGTACATTAGATTTTGGGAGAAAACATTTCAAGATACACATGTCAAATGATTCTGACAATTCCCCAATATATATACATTAGCAACTTTCGTTTTGACAAGACTGTTTATGACAGGTCAGCTTTTTTCGTTAAACATGTTCAGTTTGGTCTATAATTTAATTATACATAAATTGACTTGCAAACGAACAACGGTTGCAGATTATTGAATTTTATTATCAAAATTTATGATCGGTTAAGAAAGTCCAACGTACAATATTGCCATTTAATCGTCAGAAGCTCATTTCTGTTTCAATGGATACGTAAAAAAGATAAATTTTCGTATTTGGTGTGAAGTCACAATTTCTATACTTAAATCCTATTTGGGGAATCCTAAAAATGAAAATAGCGAGATATAAATCTAAAAATCAACCAGTAAGAGTTTATATTCGTCTGTGTCGAATCTTATATACCCACCACCAAATTCACCTATTACGGGGAGAACTTCGTAAAATATTGTACCGTAATTTCTATTTATTTTATTTTCAATTTAGTTGAATTTTATCTCAATAGCGCTTATTTTAAGAACTTTATGCTGTTATAATCAAGAATTTACACTTTGTTTATATTTTTGCAGCGTCTAACATAAACAGCCCAATCATGAATAAAATTTCAGTGGGAGTTTTTTCCCTTTTCCCACTTTTCCTATTCAACTTCAATGTTAAAAAAATAAAAAGGGAAAAAACTCCCGCGGATTTTTTATTCATGATTGGGCTGAAAGAGATTTACTTAAACAAACTATAAATTAAGTACTAATCAGCCCTTGGAAACTGATTTCGGCTTTGAAACGTGAAAATTGTCACATCTGTATACTCTGTGATTATTTTCGGAAGTGGAGTTTGTAAAATGTCTGTTCGATATGAATATTTATGTAGGTTAATGAGTTTTCGGGAGTAGTCCTTTAACGGGCCAATCATCATGAAATTCTGTACGACAATTTATAGGCGAATTATTTGTGTTGAATTTCAACGAATTTAAATGATTTTTCGAAGTGAATTTTATATTATCAAATATGGTCCGATCATCATTTATTTATTTATTTATTTCATCATATTGAGATTGCCGATTATTATATATTTATGGACTTGTGTTGAATTCCAACTTGATAGTGGTTTTTATATGGGATTTATGCGAATTTAAGTGGTTTTCGGTACTGGACTGTATATTGGGACTATAGTCAAATATACATCGATTATCATGAAATTTGTTGAATTCCAACTTGATAGTGATGCTTGTAAGAGATTTATGCGATAAATAGTCTTCAGAAATGAACTTTATATGGGCCTCGGTCATATATAGGCCAATACTAATGAAATTTGGCACAACAATTTATATGTATATGTATATGAATGTGCACGTAAAATACTTCTTACAAAACATAGATTTTCGTAAAAAAGCTTAATAATTTGGAGATTTTGTTGTGGTGTGAGATTTTCCATGGTGAATTGTCAAACAATATCGAATAAAAATAAAATTACAACATGACAACAGTCACTCATGTTCTTTAAAAAAAAAAAACTCTAAATGAATCACTCTATTTCAAGCAAGTGATAAAAACACAAGAATATTCACACTTCTCACATACCTACAGACTCAAATACAATCAATCTGCCAAATAACTAACTACATTTCATGTTGTCTATTACATGCAACAATAGACGGAGTCAATTATAATTCATCAATTGGCCATAAAACACCTTCTACCAGTGTTACCAGGAGTTGGATAAAAAAAGAATTTAAATGGGCTTTACAAGAAAAAGCCAAAAAAATTAAAAAGTACAAAGTAAAAGTAACATAAAGTAATAAAGCTAAAAAGTACTTCATCTTTATATTTTCATCAGTTGGTTCTAATTTTAGTCTTTAGTATCTATAACTCACTGATTTAAAATTTAAGGCCAATCTAATAACGCGATAATTATGAAATATCTTATAAATATCGATTTCGAAACAAAATTTTACAATGATAAATTATATGTATGTAGGTATGAATATAGCCAGATTCATATAGCCCCCACTTCAGAATGTGCATAATTTGTTGTAAATATAGTTATCATTTTTAAATGCTACATGAAAAATTGACTCACTATAATTCTTCTACATAAAAAACCAACTTGCCGGATTTTACGAAGAAGATGGCCATTATTGTTTATAGCTCCTATGTAAGGAACACTTGCAAAAAACACATTAACTTCAAAAAACATATTAATCTTAAAAATATCGATATCGAAATACAGCTTACACAGATCAGTTGTAAGGATTGATTTTTTGGCAAGACTCTTTTTGGTAGCTCAGCTGTTTTCGTATAACATGCTACTGCTAAACATGTTCAACATGTTCCATGTTATCTTCAGATGCTCATTTCTCGTTGAACGGTGATGTAAACAAGCTAAATTTTCGTATTTGATGTGAAGAGCAGCCACAAGTATTGCATCCCAAAAAATGCACTGTTTGGTGTGGATTATGGGCCGCGAGCGTTGATTACAATTTTTTTTTTGCCCAAAATGGAAAAACTGGATTTTGCTGACATGTGGTTTCAACAACATGACACACAGCCAATTGAGAGACGTGCTCGTGAATAGTTAATTTGACGTTCGGGGCCGGTTAATGGGCTACCTATATCGTGGGATTTAACGCCTTTAGACTATTTTTTATGGGGCTATGCTAAGGCTCTAAGGGACAAGCACGCAATGGTTTACGATCTGGACGTAATAAAGCTATTATTGAAGAATTTATTCATGTGATGCCGAACGATATGTATGCCAAAATTGAACTCAGCAAATGAAACATTTGAGTCGTAGCCGCTGTCAACTTTTACATGAAATCAACTTTAAACATTAAATTATATATCATTCTATTGACTTAAATAAAGATTTAATCATTTCTCTAAATATTATGTTTCTGTTTTGATAAAGCCAAAAGCTCTAAAAAAATCATTCTTTATGTATGCAAAAATCATGCAACTGGATTTTGTGAATTATCAGTCTAGAATTCAACATAACTCCCATATAAGAACCACATCCGAGAATAACTATGACACCCATAAAACTTATGTAAATATGTATTCATAAAAAATAAAGTAGGTTTGAAGTGTACTTTTATACAAAATGTTCATACAAAATTTTCTTAAAGTACATTTGAAGTCTACTTTAATTTTTTCTGAATAAGACTGATAGTTATTAAGATGAAATTTATTCAAGTTAAATTTGTGACCGATTATGCCCAATAAATAAGCCATAATAAATAAAAAAAATTTAATCACGAGCAGTTATGCACAATATTTATGATATTCGCCCCATAATAGGTCAAAGTACCCATATGAAGCTACTATTCAAAAATACATTACGAGTAACGCTATTGAAATCAATATCAATATGGATACAATGTGTTTCAAATAAGCATAAATCTTACTACTAGAGTTTTTGGCTATCGTTCCAAATTTACACATTGCTTCTCTATAAGGCCCAAATCCAGAAATACATTTTATTATAAACAATCGAAAAATTCAGCTTATTTTCTAAGCATTAAAAATGTAGTTGTTGTGTATTTTTTACTGAAAAGAAAATCTATTGGTAAACATATTTAAATAGTTTGTGTAAATGAAAAATTACTGAAAAGACTAATTTCGCACAAAACGGCATTTGTGGCACCTGGCTATCAATGAGTTTCTTAAGTAATTACATGTAACTGGTTTTTTGACATGCATGTTATTATAACATATTTATAGGCGGTTGTGGTAAGTATGTACTTAAAAGACTTTGCTGGACCACTTATTGGGTTTCCCGTATTTTAATAAACAATTCATGGATAGACACATGCAAACTTATTTGTTGTCGAAAACAAGTACATATCATCAATATTTGTATGTATGTATTAATTTGGTTTGATTTTATTCACATTCGTTTACATTTCATTCTATACAACTTTTCTGAACTGTTGTCAGGAGTTGAAAAGTAAATACGTTTTTTGGTCATATTTATTTTAACACGGTGGGTGTTATAACAACCCAAAATCTGTTAAACAATTGGTATGACAGTTTTATTCAGTTTTTTTATTTTTTTTTTTTTGGAATTCGATTGTAAATAAATGTTGCTCTCACTTATGTGTGACAGTTTTATTGTGGTAACAGAAATGTGCAGAAGGATTGCAATTATTTTATTTTGTCAATGTATGTTTCGAAAGTTCCAAAATTTATCCGCAATATTAAAAATCGCCAAAAATAAAATTTGTCTACATACATATGGGCAATTTCACGTCAAGTGACCCAATTTTTAAAATCGATGTCTTCCGGTTAGTACTATGTATTGGATAGTAGGCCAGGCACAACTTTTCAGCTCTATCAGTAAAGAAGTGACGGAGTTGGAGGGGGTCAAAGTTGGGCATTTTGGTCATACAGGGTTTTTTTAAATGAGTGTAACTTTTCACCTATTGGTCCTAGTAGAAATTGTCCAAAGGACTTTAGATACCTATTTTTTCAGTCATTCCAAAAATTTAGTTTTTTAATTTTTTTTTTTAAATAATTTTTTTTTTAATTTTTTTTTTTCAATTTGGGCCCTTTTTTCAAAAGAAAGCTTTTACAATTTCCTTTAAGGCCTTTATAATCGCTTAATGGGATGCGAGTGGGACATCTATTAAAAAATTTATTTTTTAACTCAAGGGAATGATTTTTCAATATTTGGCACATGTATCATTTTCATTTTCCCCATTTTTTTTTTTCTCCAAAATGGAGTTTTTTTATTTTTCCTCAAAAGAAACTTTACACCATTTCCTTTAAGATTTTTGTGGTCACTAAGTAGCAAGAGGCATATCTATAAAAAAAAATATTTTAACTCAAATATGCCTCTTGCTACTAAGTGACCACAAAGCTCTTAAAGGAAATGGTCTAAAGTTTCTTTTGAGGAAAAATAAAAAAAAGCTTCATTTTCAAAAAATAAAAAATTGTTTCATCCAAATCGGAAGACATCGATTTTAAAAATTGGGTCACTTGACGTGAAATTACCCATATATATAAGCAGGGCTTTTATTTAGCAATTTATGGTTTATTAATGCTGCCAGTGTATAAATTTTTTCTTTACCGTCTAATAACCAATTGCAGCTTACTTTCGAGATTTGTTACGACTAATTATGGACCAAGCATTATAACATTATGTTATATAATTTATACGAAATGTTTTTTCAAGAAATAATTTCTTCTCGCTGATTACTAAACCATTATCTCTCTTTAGGAATACAAATTTAATTAAATCTTTCTCTAATCAAACTTTGCAAACTAAATCTAAAACATTAAATAAAATGTTCCCTAAAGTTTTCTTATTTTCCGAATAATTTAACCGCAAAAGAAGGAACATAAAAACACCTAACTAATGCAGTTGAGAGAAAGAAATCCACCCTGACAGCGTTGTTGTAATTTCAGCAACAGTTTCGCGTAAAAACATAAATTACCCGGAATTTACGTGACTGCAAATAAAAACACATGAGGTCACGTTCTGCTAGAAACAGGTACAAGACTAAAGAAACTTTTAGTTTCAACTACTAAACTACATGCATGTGTCTGATTATACGTTGTAAGATACATATGTATGTATGTAAGTATGTACGAGTACATATATACATATGGATGCATGTAAGTAAGTAAGTAAGTATTTTGCTGTAAAGTAACTATTTCCCACACACACAGACACACATATACACATGCAGATAAAAACATATATTCTAACTACGTTTAAGATTTAACCTCAGGACATTGGCCAGAGGTATCACCATTATTACCAAACTCGTATATAGTATGTGTAATTGTGAAAGCCATATTTTCCTTCACAGCAACAGTGACTTCCATGTCACCGACAACGATGACGATGTAGATAATGATGACTTGACTTGTATGTTCATTCATATATGGTCAATAGCTTAGAATGAGTTAAGGAAATTTCAACATAATTGAAAGAAAGGATATGCATGTTCATGGATACATGTATGTATTTGCACGTACATATGTTTGCATAGTATTACTACCTACACTCACATACACACACACACACGCACACACATATGTATGGATGCCAGTCAACCAGTCAACGTGCTAAACACTCTGCCAGACTAAAGCAAATCGGGCAACATGACTTTCATTATATTTTTTAAAACCTTACAAAAAAAAAACAACCGAAGCAAAACGTAACGTAGTTAAATAAAAACACGTTTCTAATAAAAAGAAATTAAAATGGAGATGCTCTATTCAACTCAACACCCAAGGATGTACCCATACGTACATGATTGTTTAGGTGAGTTGCAGAGACTTTGAAGGAAACATAATTGGAATTTATCTTAACAATTTTTTATACAACTTAGCTGTTTGAATTCAGTTTATATGTACATATGTATGTATGTATGTGTATGTCTGGAAATTAAATACCTCATTTGAATTGGCCTTACATATTGTAGCATAGCTCCAGTACGATTTGTCCAATTTTAAATACCAGACAATCCTTACTAAAATTACCTCTAATTCGTATCCACATTATTTTTAATTTTTTTTTTATACATTTTCATATGCAGTAGAGAGCACAAAATAGTACACTTGTTATTGCATAAAAATTAAACTAATAAAGAAAATCGTATACTATTATATCAGAATTTACAGTTGTATGTGTTTGCTTTGTTTATGACTTTAAAAACAAAACATTAGTTTCCTATTGATTTTATTGCATTTCGTAAAATTTGTTTTGCAAATTATCCAACTCAAATTAAATTATAATAAACAATGAAGAAATCACAAAAAGTACTTAAAGAAATTATTTTAGCCCAAAAAAGCATTCTATTGTGACTAAATCACAAAACAGTGGGCGTAAAAGGATCCTCGTCTCATGATAAAAGAAATCCTAATCCTTTTCGCAGTATTGGTTACATCTCAGCAGTAAAAAAATTACAACCATATTTTCAATAAAAAGATAATGTTAAGGCACGGCCTGAGAACACAGAAATTGGAGAGTATTTAATCGTTTTCAATCCGACAATAAACAATATTGCGCGGAGAATGAATGAAGCTCGATGGTAGGTTATTTTACATGCTGCCACCTTGAACCACTAAAGAGAATTGAAGGAATAATGAGGAAAGAACACTATCTGCAATTTTGTAGAAAAGAGCGTCTATCATGTGAATGAAGTTACTTTTCTGTTCTATGGTGACTACAAAAATCGTAAGAGAATGGATCAGTGAGCCGAATTTAATTTTGATGCAGTGGCCAGCAAATAATCCCGACCTCGTTCTGATTAAGAATTTATGATTAAACGTGAATAGAGTATTCAAAACCGAAACCGGATATGGGTTAACCGCTTTTTTCTGTTTGAAAAACCAACCGGTTTAGATTTTTTTATGTTTTAGAATTATTCGATATAACGGTTTTTTTTATATCGGTTAACCAGTTGTTAGAATTAAAAAAAATAAATGTTTGTAACATTTTGTTTTGTTTTATTTGTTTTGTCTGTTTTTTATACATTCTGACAATATTTTCTTATTTCAGTAACGAAAATCTCACTGTGATTTTATTTTATTTTTTATATATTTTTAAAAAATGTTTACGGGGCCAAGGCCAATTCCAATTTTATTGAAAATGTTTAGATATTCTATGAGATCTCTAAGAAGTCCTAATTAAGGAAATATTTGGAAATAATTTTCACGCGTTTTACTGATATTTAGTTAATCAAACTTTGTCGAAAAACTTAAATGGTAATTAAAAAATAGTTTTGGTTAATGACTTTTTATGTACTTTTTGTTTGTTTCCCTTAAATTTTTCATTATTTTTAATAATATCACGAACTTCTACTAAAAATAAATTTTTGCCACAAAAATAAAGAAAAACCAAAATTATAGTTGATATAGTAAAAAACTGGTTAACCGATTTTTCCATCTAAAACCGTATGCGAAAACTGTTTTTTTTTTTAGAAAATGTAATTTTTTAAATAACCCGGAAAAGTCGGTCTTTTAAATACTCTAATCGCGAAGAGACAATTGGAACAATACATTTGGACTAGCTTTGGCAGCGGAGAGAGAACATTCCAAATTTATTAATTGCAAAATTGCTGGAGGTTAGCAAAACATGTTTTAAGTGTTTTGCGTAATAACGGGCTTTGGACTAAATATTAAAAATGATATAATTCCCGAATGTTTTTATGGTGCAAAATTGAGTAGATGTGGGTTGTTTTAATTTTGTGTGTCTTTTTTCTTAAATCTTGATATGTACTCATAGTTTTGATTTATAAATTATTTTGTTAAATATTAAACATAAAATAAATGACAGATATATTTTTTTCTTTATTAGTTTTATTTTTTTGCAATTTCAAGTACCCAGTACTAACATGTACTAATTTGTGCTCCACACTGTATCTAAACCGCTTTAACCTAATCAACGTAATACTATCAATATAATAATCATAATCAACACTTTCAAAATGGATCTAAAGAGACATGTTAATTAGTTAAAATTATTTAATTTATGAAAACATATAAAGTAGTCATAACATATTGTTACGTTTTAATCTTTTAAATACGGTGGTTTATTTCCTTTACATAACCCGGATTCCTTTTAATTGCAAAATAAAAGTTACAAACAGTTTAAAAAAATATAACGAGTCCTTATGTTCACGAACACCCTGTCTTTTACTACTTTTTGACGGTTTACTTTCACACACTTAAATTACAGTTTAAGAACGTTTTTATATTTAATCAACGATGACTCACAATAAACTAAAACTTGAGTGACCCTGTTAGTCTATTTATACACTAACATCATTTCTGAATGGTTTGTTAAGATACTGGCAAGTTCTTGTCTAGCATGTCCAGCCCAAGGCAATAACAGCATGTTATCAACAATGTTTGAAAATAGAAACTTCAACTAATGTAAATGTTGTTAATCATGTTGCACGATTATGTTGGTGAATATGCTGTCTGTTGATACCAGCCGTTACAAACTATAAAATTTAAATTGAAATATAATTTCGTAACAATATATAAGATTCCTTGTCAAAGGAAAGCTCTTGCACACGTGCTAAATTTTAATTTTGATGAGCTCTGAATTTACGATGGGTTCCTAATTGGCCTTTGTGCAAAAGTCTCTTAGTATTGAAAGTGAAATAAAATTCAAAACAAATACTTATGTAAGTTCAATATATTCAGAAATCATGCCAAGATCTTAGTCTTATTATTAACGCTTCATATTCCGTTTAGACCGACTGTACTTTCCTAAAACTTAAAGAATTAACACCAAACAATTTTTAACAGTTGTAGCTCATCACAAACTTCCATTGACATAGTTTTTTTCAGAATAAATTAAAAAGAAAAAGCACAAAATAAAAGCAAAAAAATATCAACTTCCTTAAACACTAATCATAAATGTCAAAATTAATCCATTATTCCGACTGGCAAACACTGCATAAGTACATTTACAACATCGAATGAACAACAAACACTTCTTCTCAACTTAAATCCGACTGTAGTCATTAGGAAACATTATGCAGCTGCTTGCAACAAGGCAAGGCAACACAACGGCAGCAGCAAATACACTTCAAATGATACTACGACAACGAGCGCTCGATTACTTGAACTTGACATTTGTCATGTTGATGAGCTGCTCCAGAGTTAGCTGATGGTACATCAGCAATCTGCATAAATGTTTTCATTCCCCTTTACTATTTAACATATCGTCTGTTTTGTTCTTCATTTGTGCAGTGGAAGAAAATCAAAAGAAAATTTCAAAGCTTTTTAATCACAAAATAATATTTTAACTAATGCACGCTGATAATGCCAACACGACAGATGCAGTCAAATGGAAACAGCAGTGCGTAAACACCACATAAGGATGTTGTTGGATGCATGTACATAAATATTTAATGCTTAAATGTTGTAAACGTAATCTTTCATCATCTAAATACTTCAAACTCGGTTTTACTGTAGAGGGATTAAATTATAATGTAGAATAGGAGAATTATAAATTTAGCATTTGGAACTTTGACAAGTGTCATTTACATACATACATATTTAAAGTTTCAGCACACTAGTTCAATTTTTTAGGGCGTAATCTGAGTCTAGTAGTGTTCAGGACTGAATTGTCACACATTTTAGTACCATAAATTTTTAAATAAATATAAACTTGTGGTTTAAAAATATTCAATGTTTTTTTTTTTTTGTTACATAAATATTAAAACATTTATGGTACCGTATTTTATGTGAACAGTGCTTTAAGTTCATTTTTAATGTTTTATAAATATTAAAGGTTCTTGACATAATTAAAAACGTTTTTCTGATATGTTCAACAGCCACAAAGAACAAACGTATGATAAAACAAGTAAGAGTACTATATTCGGCTGTGCCGAATCTTAAATAACCTCCATCTATATATAATATAAAATATGAAATCTACACTGGTTAAAGGACTAGAATATCCTTATTCAGTGAGTCTAATTGAGCTATGGTGTTTGTATGGGGAAGATGAGAAATCATGCACCGATTCTAACTATTTTCATCACAGTTTCTGCTTTTATCATGGAAATTATGTGTGTAAAATTTAATGGTAGTATCTGCAATGTAATTAAAAAAAATTGCCAAATAAAATGGTTAAAAAATATTAAATTTCGTTCCACTGGTGATGTTCAATACCAAACTGCTTTTGCTGATTTTGATTACGGTTTTTTGACGTGAGAGTGACATGGCTCAATCAACTTAGAATTTCATAAGGATCAAGTATATACATATGTACATATAAACTTTGTTGTGTCTCAGATAAATATTTCTCAATGTTACACACGGAATGACAAACCTATATATACCCTCATGCACCACCTGAAGTGGTGGAGGTTATAAAAAAAATTAACACTAATGTGAACATTAATTATAAATAATTGGCACTTTTTATGAAGAAAAACGAAACAGATTCTCAGAAACAGACAGCTCAAAAACATAAATACTTTTTTGTGGAAGTCAACGTTAAAAAGATAATTGTGTAAAAATGCGTTTTTTTTTAATTTAAGGATGTTTAAAATTATGTAAAGCAATAGTTAACTAATTAGGAGACTTTTAACTGAAGTTATAAACTTTTTTATGTAGCTATACATTAGGATGGCTTAATTTTTTATAAATCCAAAAATATATGTACAAATTAAAATTAAAATATATATATACATACATACATACATATGTATCTTAATTAAATCTATAAAGTTGTATTCAAGTGTTTCTTGTAGATAAACTGTATCAACAAGGTCCTTTGTAATAATTTTTGATTTTTCTAATTTTTGTTTTTCGTTTTCTGATAACAATTCTAAAAATAGATTGGCTTAGTTTGTTGATCTCAAAAAATAATTGATTTTACAGGCAATTATTTCATTAATCAATATAGGAATAATTAGGTAATAATGAGCAACAAAACATATTGAGTTGCAAAATTTAACCCAGCATATACAGAAGGGAGCACAAATGAGTACATGTTTAACTGGAAACGTACTGACAACTTTTTTCTACGTTGGTTACTGATAAGGGTACCCGGCTACCCGTGTACGTTAATTTTTCCGTTACAGTTTAAATATCTATACAGTGCCTTGCATTGTAATTCGGGGGATCTTAAAATTCGTATTTTAATGTAAAATACAAATTGTTTGTATGTGTACGTAGTTTTTTTGCATTCTCAACCAGAAAACTGCAGCAGACTACGGCTTTAAAAGTAAAGCCTCGCAAGTTTCGTTTGCCTTCATTGGAAGAGCTAGATAAGTTAATAGCAATTTTATTGGTCATATGTTAAAATGGTACCAGCGATAATCCCTGAAGGGCAAATTTCCTTCACTAATTTCATCCACTACATAAAGCGTCATTAAGTCGTCACATATTTCAACAAATAATTCGTGTAATATGTTTTGACCATGCATTCAAACGAGCAGCACGCAAACAAACTGATCCGGATGAAAATGTGACAATTGCAATTATTTCCATTTCGTGGCCGTACCGGCTTTACTCAATATATTCCCTCAAAACCAGCTAACTACGGAATTAATATACTAGTATGTATTTTGATTATGCAACACTGCCAATTTGTATGGAATTATTTATACATGCAAGTAAATGTGGAAGAAAATGTTGTTTTGACATCACTTGGCGTAGAATTCGCAACTAAAAATGTGAAAAAAGAGCTAATGACAATCGTATAACACGATACACTAACGTCCGAGCAGCTCTCGAACTAATAACAAATAAGACTATATCTTAGAAACTTTCTCAGGATGATGCAGGCCCATCGGCAACATCAAAATGGAACAAAACTGGACGGATGCCAGACGTTGCTACCTTTGTCTGGCTATTGATGCGAAATCGAATCACAAAATTCGTAGAATCTGTGATGGCTGTAAACGGCCAATGTCCAACACGCATACCAAAATAATTGCTTCGCTCCGCACAAAATGTTGATATAAAAATTTTATTAATTCTAATAAAATGAAAAATAAAAAACAAAAAATGCTTTAAATAATTTACGGGTACCCTTATCAGGGGGGTAAGGGATATTTGACTTTCAGTAACTCCGCAGCCAACCCTAAAAAAGACAGGAAAGCGTAAAATGATGAAAATGTTTCGAATATGATTAGCTGAAGGAACTTGCGAAGCCTCAACTTTGTATTTTACTTTAAAGTTGGTTCGGCTACAGGGGTGCCCGTGTCAGGAGGGTTAGGATTAAGCCTTGTGCACTTTTTCCTGCATAAAAATAAAACTAATAAAAAAAATTGAAAAATGTTTTTACGCTAAACAAAATAATTTTCAATACAAAATGGAAAATAATAATTTTCTAGAAATAAACAAAGATACAATTTTGCACAAGTGTATCTTTTGCAAGCATATGATTTATTATTATTATTATGACTTAAAAAAAGATTAGCTTGATATTAATTTAATAACATTTTGTAAAGCGAATTCTTCAACGCATATCAAATCATAATATGTAAAGAAGAAACTGTCAAGAGCCATTGAAGACAATGAGAATTTTTCCCACGACAGCCGGTTCTACGCACCGGAATGACCCGAGATCACTCGGTCTAGGGCTGTCAACTCAGCAATTACTGCTGTTACAGAACAACAACAACAATGATCAATAAATGTTAGGGCATTAAAGTTTGCCAAAGAGAACGGAAATTGGACAGTAGATGACTGGAGACAAGTAAACTGGTCAGACGAATTCAAATTTAATCGTTTTCAATCTGACAATAAACAATATTGCCCAGAGAATGCAACGACATCATGTTAAGGAAGCAATGAAACACGGTGGTAGGTTAGGGTTTTACATAGTGCCACCTCGAACCACTAAAAAGAATGGAAGGAATAATATACGTATTTTGCAAACCCATTTTTTCTGATTTTGCAGACTAGAACGTCTTAAAAAAATGGCTTAGCGAGCAGAATTTTCTTTGATGCTGTGGGCAGCAAAAATTCTCGATCTCAAACAAATTGAGAATTTGTAGTCAAACATAACTAGACAATTGGCACAACATCGATTAGTTCTAACGAGCGGGTTCTGCGCGTATGAGAAAGCATTCCAAATGGATTAATTGAAAAATATTTGGACAGTATGCCAAAACGTGCAAAAAGTGGTTTACGTATTAGAGGGCTTTGGACTAACTATTAATAATACTATCATTGCCTAAAGTTTTTGTATGGTGCAAAATTGGGGTTTACTTTGTTTTCTTCTTAAAATTTAATACTTTTAATTCTAATAAATAAATTATTTTATTTAATATTAAACATAAAATAAATGGCAAAAAACTGGTTTTAATTTCCTTTATTAGTTTTATTTTTATTTAATAACAAATGCACACTCACTTCTGTTCACCACTGTATATTAGAGTACTCCAAAAGCATAAAATTGCCATTTTTTTATAATGAAGTTCTGAAGTTCGAAGCTGTAGTTTTGTGTTTTATATTTTAAAAAATCTGAAGTTGTTGTTTTTAAACTAGTTGTTTTACTAGTAATTTTGAAGCATGTTCTGAAAATGTTTCTTGGACAAACACAATTTATCAAATTATTATTAATTTTTGTATTTACGTCTGCCATAAATTGTTATCCATAAATTGTTATCGTTGAAATGCAGTTACCAAAATACAGCAAATACTGTTACCGAATTAATCCAAATTAACGTCACCGTTACCTTTTTACAATTTCAAACAGATAGCCAAATACATAATCTATAATATTACAAGAACACAATAAAGTTCAATGAGTTTAAAAGAATCTGCAATGTAACAGCCCCAAAAACGTGTCATCCCAATATAGGGTCAGTTTTTCAAGGATCTCTAGAATAATTAACAAATTTGCCTTTCACCAATAGAAACCAATTACAATTTTTCCTTAATGAAATTCTTAATTATTAATTTGTGAAAACCAAAACTTTTTGATTACATTCTCCAGACAAAGTTGTTTGTCCATTTCAGTTGAGCAACCAAACTAAAAAAAAATAAACACAACTCAAACAGTCCTTTTTATTTACACTTTCGTCTGCACTCATTTCCTTTTCCGTTTCAGTCTTCACATTGTTTGTGTTTTCTCATTCATTTGGAGTCAATCATTAGCCTAGTTAAGCAGTAGTTAGTAAAAAATAAACTTTTCTTATTGTTTATCTTCTCGTAGGACAAGAACGAAAACAAAAAAAAACTATAGCATCAGCAGTAGAAACACAATCGAGTAAATAATGAACGCATTAAGGATTTAAAATTATAAGAAAACCTTAAAATATTGTGTAAAAAATTCTTTATTTTACGCTTTGAAACCCAAACCAAAAAGAAAAAAAGGGATATCATTAAGAAATAACAAAAAAAAAAAAAAAACAAATATAAACTAAATTAATAAAAGAAAAATAAAGTCAATGACAATTTTCATCAAAGTCAACAGTAACTGTGTGAAAAACTGTGCACAGTGGGTTCTAAATTAAAGTTAGTGGCATCTGTTGATCTGTTAAGTAAATAGAAAACTAAAAGTGCTGTATTAACGTAATTTATTGTTAAAAACACATACTTTAAGTAGCTTTTTAAGTAAATTATACACATTCCAAATAATATTATTATCAGACAAGAATCTTTTTTATTAAAAGCAAATCGTGTAAAGAATAATTACTTTGTGAAACGAAAATCTAAAAATTATCATTTGGCAATATTTGACCTCTCTTTTTCGATACATCATAATTATTTTGTACTTTACTATCTTCTTTAACTCAACTCAAAAATGACCATTGTTGATATAAACTTTATGTTTTGCTTCTGCTCAACTCCAGGATATCTTCGAAAAAAAACTAAAGCAAAACTGTCGCAAAAATCTAAAAAAAAAAAAACTGATTACCAACTTACTTTGGCATAAAAGTTTTAGTTGTGAATTTTTGTTAAAAAATATATTGATAATGCTGCAAAGAAGACATAAAAACAAAACAAGAAAAACTCATTGACAACAATAGGAACAGCAACATCTCGTAAAAGTATCTATAATTTATGGTTGAATGATTTTGGACTTTGCAACTATGGAAACATGTAGGAGTAGTACGAAAGAATGGCGTAAATATTTAACGAAACTATATTAAACTGGAAAACAATTTAAAGTTTTATTTTGTGTTTTTTTTTTTTTTTTTTGTTAAAAATTAAGAATTAAATTTATATTTACACAGTACAACATTTTTCAGGTGATTGATTCAGGACTCAATACTGATAATTGTTTATGAAAGTAGCCCCAAAAAGAAGAACTTCTGCATCATTCGTTTGGCCATGTTACATCAAATAATAATTAAAAACTAATTTGAAGTTATTAAGTATTGTATAGGGGAATTTGTCACGTTAAAAATTAACAGTTCAAATAATAATTGTTCTTAATTCCAAATAATATTGAGTCAGGATAGTAGAAATTACTTATTTATCTGTAAACATAAAAAGCAATTTTAAATGCTGAAGTCCATGATCTTAAATTTTTAGAAGAAACAATTTCTAAATTTCAACGGGGAAATTCTACAAAAAGAAAGAATATTGAGCCAAATAAATTTAAATATCAAAAATAAGTACCTGTATATGATGGATGAATTGAATTCCATGCCCAAAATATTATTTAGAACTTAATAAACTAAATTGCTTTGACATTGTTGATATTTGTTTATAAAACACCATAAAGCCAGATTTACACGATTGAAATTTTCTTCAAAATTGCTCTACAAAATGCTTTAAACTCGTGTAAACAGCAAAATTTCTGCAACATTTATTTATTTAAGAGTTATTAATAGTTATTAAAGAATTTTTGCTGTTTAAACGAGTTTGAAGCATTTTTAAGAGCAATTTTGCAGAAAATTTCAATCGTGTAAATCTAGCTTAAGTCTTGTTTCACACTGTTCAGTTTTAGCTGACCAGTTTTTGTTCAATTCTCTTTTGAACTTGCAATTTTATTCATACACGTCTATTAAATTTTCGTACTTTTTAATGCAAATCAACATTCATGAAAAAATACTTGCCTTGACGGGTCGGAATTGAACAGTGTGAACGCGGTCTAAGATATTATAAAAATATTACACAAGTTGTGTTTGACATTATATTTTTTGTGATTTCTTATTTAAAAAGTTAAAATTTATGCATTTTGATATGTATTGTACAAGAGACTATATAAACTTGAACTTTTATGTTTTCGTTTAAAGTGACTTTATATTTTTCAGATATTTTTTTGACGATTTTTAAAATTTGAAAAGGCTTTTTTTTCGAGATTTTAACGATTTTTTCAGAAATTCTTATGGCAGCCCTGGTTGTACTGTGTTATTTACATTCCTTACCAGTATTTAGTGTGGAAACTAAAATATAAACTCTCACAATAAATCGCTGTGATTGCTAACTGAATCGATGTCCAATAAAAGTATATAAACATATTCTGGACCCTTACAATAAGATCCCCAAGCCAGATCTTAAAATAATAATTGTATTGTGAAAGTACTATCATAAATTACTGAAAGCTATAGGCGCCTAGACAGACTAGTACCCAACCAAATGGATTACCGTTGCACTCAGTGTTCCTAAATTAATATCAGGGTACAAATTTTTTCATGTGTTAGATCTAAAAACACACATTTTTGATATTTCACATAAATGAAAAATCAAAAATATGTTAAATTTTATTCACACTCATAAATGAATACCAACATTTTTTTTTTTTGTTTATCATCACACATGAGTGTTTGCATATTTGTGTGTTTTTTGAACTCATAACACATACATATGAGTGAGAAATAAACAAATAACTGTTACACATATCAGATTGTACTCATTATAGTTATTTTACATTAATGAATGTTTTATGTGTCTGGATTGAAGTTTTGATATAATTTTAAGTAGAAGTGTATTTAGTTTTTTATTATTATTTGTGAAACAGTACTTAAAGTGTATGTTTGAAGGATATCAATGAAGTATAAAAAGTACGTTTTTGTATTTTATACTTAAGAAATACAATACATGAATAAGTATTTCTAAACCATTTTACAAACATTTGTATATAGGCTAGGTGAAATAATGGACCGATTTCAACCAATTTCAATCCCAACCGTCCAAAAAAATGTCATGTACCAAATTTTATCGAAATATCTTCAAAATTGCGACCTGTACTCTGCGCACAAGATTTACATGGAGAACCAGCCAGACCGATGGACGAACGGACATCGTTAAACCGACTTAGGAAGTGATTCTGAGTCGATCGATATACTTAAGATGGATGTTGGACTAATATTTATTGGCGTTACAAACACCTGAACAAATACGTTCCCCACTATGGTTATGTAGAGTATAAACAACCAGATCCTCTGTCACTTGATTCCCAACTAGAAGCATTTGTTTTTGAAGTACTCATACAACTCTATGCACCAAACAGCAATCAGTTTATTCAGAAAATAACAATTAAAAAACTTCCATTATTTTATTAATTGAACACAAATGCAATGGCAGAAGCATCTGTGCACCCAATTTATAAATAATGGAAAAAATATTGTTGTACATTTCCCTAACATAACATAACAAATGCTTTAATCTATCTTCAATTTATACCACATTTATACAAAAACAATATCATAATTAAGATTTTTTTTTTCATTTGGATACACGTATAAGATGGGCTTAAAACTAAATTGGAATATGAGTTTATTGCACGTTGCACTTTGGGTTAAAGCAGTTTAAATAAAAAACAAACAAATTGAAATGCTTGCGACTCAATAGAAGGCAGATGCATTCCAAATATACTAATGGGGTCTACCACACTTTCATAGGGGGGCGGGGAGTTCTATGGTTGATAAAACAAAAAATTATTAAAAAGAGGGTACGTCAGCACGAGTGCACTCTCCTATCATCATTATTAAATGAAATCTTTAAAACGCTGTTTGTTTTATCTTTTAATTTTAATATTTTTCCTTATACCACATACTCGCACACACGTGCATCATGCCACCATATGTGGCACATAGAGTTAGTAGCAGCAAGGCAAATATACTGCAACTTTATGCACTCGTCACATTCAAACAAAAATTTATAGACAGCAATATGATTTTCATGGCAACTAGTTCTTTTTTCATTCATACATGCACTCCATGCATCTAGGTGTGTGTATTCACATATTCCATGAGTAAATTAAAGCCACATACTCCATTCATATTCAAATTTAAATAAAAAGAGATGAAGGATAACAAAAAGTAAAGAAATATGGTGGAAAAATTATATTTTTATAATAAAAGAGACAGCATACAGGAAATTAAAAAATGAAATACAAACAAATAAAACTGAAATAAATATGTGTGCTGTAGAATGAGGACTAGTGTTTTGGTTTGTGTGTGTGAGTGTGTGTGTGTTATAAACAATTTTATTCAGACACATGCAAAATCAACTTAACTGACTTCATAGGTAACCATTGAAATTGTACATGCAAACTTACTCATGTGCACTATGGCCAACTATTCTATTAAAGTTGGACAAATGGAAACAAACAAAAATATCCTTCGGTTAAATAAAATAGAAAATTTTTATTTTATATTAATGATTATGTTTTTTTATGATAGTATTAGACGTTAGACGATCTTACATTTTTCGCTGAACTTTTATGATCTTTAAATTGTAATATTATTTACGCCTTCACAATGGCCTGTCTTATTTAAATACTTGTTTACGGTTTGAAAGATAATTGCATTTATCTTTTGAAATCGTTCTTGTACTTATTTGCTATTTCACAAGAAACCAATTGAACAGGTTAACTTATCAGTGCTGATCTACGAGTAAGATGATATTTTGTAGTCAAAATTTGTGCCCTACATGATAGTATGATTATTTGTAAACATAATAGATGAAATGACCATATTTCGGATGTAGCCACATGACCATATTATGTGATATTTGTGATCATGTCATGCCAATAAATATAACAAATATAATTTTCACAAACATAACATTGTTGCGAAACAAGTTATAATTGAAATAAATTGTATCTAACAAAAAAATTTTTTGCGGAAAAACATTTCTGATTACATAGAACATAATATATTTTCCGCAACCATATCGTAACCATGTACATTCTCTGCGGAAGAACTTAAATTTCAGCCAGTTTTACTAAAAATATACGTAGTAGTGTACAATTTTTTTTAAGTATATTTTTATTAAAACTGACTGAAATTTAAGCTTCTCCGCCCTGGTTTACATGGTACTAGCTACGCACAAGCAATCGATTTTGATTCGTCAGAAAGTATAGAATCAAAGCGTAGCAGAACCATAAATTTAGATGCAACCTGTGACATAGGAAATGTTGATCATCTACCAATCTTTAGCTCTACTCCTGCTAAGAAGAGAACAGCTTCCAGAATATTCAAGCACAGTTCCTTAGGAGTATGATACTGTGCGATGATTTCTTCAGGAAACGGGGAATCACTACTACAGTCAATATATTTAACATAAGCATGTGAGTAAATATGATCATGATCTATACAGCTGCTTAATACGGACTATCGAGTTGTCGCGATTTTCACAACAGCTTTATGCGAAATTATTAAGGATTAAGTAAAAATTTGCCCAACAAACTACAACAAACAGCTGTATAAAGTTAGTTAAAAGCCAAAGTGCAATTTTGAATAAAATCATCTTAGTTATGAATAATTGAATTTTTACTGTTAAATATATACACGACTATGAGTGTGAATGCATTTATGTATCTATTTATATATATGTATGTGTGTTTGCTGTATTTGTGTGCATAAAATAAAGATATTAAATTATATTCATTTATATTTCGCATGTCTGTAGTGGAATAAGTGCTTAAAATATACACATACGTCTACGTAGAAAATAATGCAATATAAACATGTAAAAGCAAGAATTACCACTTATAAATTAAATATAGGAAAATATTATACTTATAATAATACAAGTACATACACATTCTTTTTTACCCAGAAGTTCTGGGCGACATTACCTATATAAATAGTTATTTGATCCTGTTTATTGACCATTCATATATTAAGAACATCAAACCAATTGGCAATATTATTTTAAGTGACTATATACTCTCTCGATTACTTAGAGAGACACTAAAGAGGCAATGGGCTTCACGTAATGTATAAAGTAACCACTTATTTACTCTTCGTCTTTTCGAACTAAAAGATTCAAAAATATATAAATTGGATTCAGCCAAGTATTTAGATATCAATGAAAGTTATTGTCCAACAGCGAAACATCGACCACTTATAAAACTACCGGCTGTAATACAATATATTTGCGTTTTTGTGTGTTTAAGTATGAAAAAATGTTTCATTTACACAGCAAAAGAGGTTAATTATTTTATTAAATGCTGCATTTTGTAGTTGTACGGAAATTGCATCTGTATTTCTTTATGTTGCTTAATATATTTTTTTGGCTGCTTCTGTTCTTCCTTTTTACAAATATTCATTTATTTTGGCAGTACATACTCGCACATATATGTTAGTTTAACAGAATTACATACATACATAATATTTGCTGTACTTTTAACATTCATATAAATAAAATTAACCATTAAATGAAAAAGGTCTTCGATTTTGACGAAAAATACACATATAAAAACTTTTTTCGTGGAAAAGAACACTGGCGTTTTTATTTAATAAAATAAATAAAATTAGATATTATTTATTTTAAAAGGCAAAAATTATTAAATTTCATATGATTACCCAGGATAATTTTCAGAATTTGTTTAAAAAAAAAGAACGAGTGTTATAAGAACAACTTTAGATTCTTTAATGAATATTGATAAGTACCAATTTAATTTAGGCTTAGCCGATTACCTTTTAGACATCGGGATGAGTGAAAGATAAGACGAGTACATACTTGATTGTACTAGCAACTCGTGTTACTCTCTTATTTGTATTACATATAGTGTATATATACAAATATGTGTAAACTCTCAAATAAAATTACGAGTAATTTATGCAATTATATTATGCTGTGTAGACACCGATGAAATTTCAAGGAAAAATTGTATCTAGCAAATTACTGCCAAAACTAGAATGCTATTGAAATTCTATACTATTTATAAAGTGTTTTAAAGGAACTAATACTTTGGCACTAGTAATACCCGTCTCCTATTAGCTGTGTAATAACTAGCGCTTTAAAAACTATGTTTGTTTTAAACATCAAAAAATAAAATTCAATAAATAGTTAATTCCATTTTTTCGTATAAATAAATACACAAATTAATAATGAAAATGTAGTAAGTAGTCTTTTATAATTTCAGGACATACAATCATTTTAACAGTTAGTCATTTTTGTCAAATCTCTTGATTCATATTGGTACTATCTAGTAGAGATTTTACGTCGACAAAGTTAGCAATTGTATTAAGTTTTCAAAACAATTAATCTACTGTAGTTCACAGCTTATTTTATGCAGTGCATTTTATTGTTTTCAAAGCTCCATAAAAATGAAACAAACAGGAACTTAAAAAATAAATTGGTGTCATTTAGAAGAAAAATTGTTATCGTCTAACAAACAAACATAAGTTCGAGTTCGCTTGCTTTTTATGAAGCATTGAAAACAAAAAATGCACTGCATTAAATAAGCTGTGAGCCACTGTATGTCTATGCCATGTATTTTGGCAACATATTCTCGCTAGTTCCGCATTTTATACAAAAATATTAATATCTGCATTAGTTTTAAAGCTTTAAAGTAGTGTAGGTATATTTTTGAATCTAACCGAAATATTGACTTGAATCTTTTTTAGTAAGATCAGAAATTACTTTATGTAAATAAAGAATCAAATCCAGAAAAATAATGAGTCATATTTGCGATATTTGCAAATTTATTAAAATTTGGTAAAAATGTGTTTTTTGAGATATTCATCAAATATGTAATAAAATCTTTATTTATTAACATATATATTTCAAAGAAATGTTTAATGTTGTTGAAATTTATAATTCTATACAATAACTTCTAGAAGAATCCAGAAGAAGAAATTTCAAAAAATGAGATAAAAATCACAGAAATTGGATATTTTACAATCGTAAGGTCCACATTTCTATTGGGGCTGGTAAAGTACTTTAAAGATTAATAAGATTGATACGTCCGTGTAAAAATGTATCTTGATCGGGCTAGCCGTTTGGAAATACCAGATTTATTTCCAAAAAAATTAGATTCTGCTACACTTTTATTTTCTAAATGCATTTAGAAAAACTACTTCATTAGTATGATTATTGATGATGTCTGTGAAGTAGTCGGAAACGGTTATATTGTGGTCAATATAATTTTGAATCATATGTTAATATTCTTGTTTTCTTCGTATTTTGGGAGTCACTACTCTTTAGAGTATGTTGACCAGCTCTTTATTATCTCATTCGGCATATATTAGTAATACAAATTTTAAAGAAATTATTATGAAAAATCTAATTTTTCTAACAACAAGCTAAAGCAGAATCACTGAATTTTTCTAGCAACAAGCTAAAGCAGAATCACTGCTGAATCCTCTTAATAAAAATATGCCGCAAAAACTTGATCAAAACTAAGGCGATGGAATCGAAGATGTTATTGTATAATTGATTGAACTAGTGATTTTAAACTAATTGTGCACTACATCTACCGCATTATAGTAGTGATCGAACGAATTAAACCCAAAACGTGATTTCGACGTGATTATTTTAAAACTAAAAACTTTGTTGAAGATAATTTAAAACCATTTGGATACGTGATAAAATTAAATAAAGAATTTTCTAAATTAAGCGTTTAGTTTTTTTTAATAAAACATTTTCGGTGGTATACTTCATAAAAGTTTTACAATAAATCTCAATAATTGTTGAAATAATTGTAAATAGAAAAAAAATCTAAATCTCTTGAAAAGAATCCTTTTAAAAATATTCGAAGACAAGTAACAATTTAAAAATATATAGAACTGAACATTTTTCAAAACTTGGTATACATATCTAGAAGAATACTCAGAATTCACAGTGAGGCAAAATCAAAATTTTGCGGAAATAAATCTTCCATATCTAAACGGCTGGTTTGATCGGAATACAATTTTACATGAGCGTAGCAAAGGAAAATTTAAGTTTTGAAAATGGACCCCAACCTTCCATGTGTTCCAAATAGACATGTATATTTACAGTCATGCGACATTTTTTAATAAAGGACTATATATGTATATAAAACTAAATTCATCTGCAGCTAGTGCTGCAGGAATTTTTTAAATGAGTGAACTTTTAAAGATACTAAGGTCATTTAAGGGTTAAAAAATAAGAAAAAATTTTAAGTACTTAAACATGTATAACGTTCAATGAACCTGATCATTTACAAAACAAACGAAAACTGTTTATAAAGTTAATTGTTGAAATAATGTGATAAATTAGAGCTGCGAATGAATAAATATTATTTCATGTTTTTTATAAAGGATTCAGTAGTATTATAGCTTAACAGTAAATGGATATTTCTTTTTTTCCTTTTGGTAAAAATGAATGGGATAAAGCATTGATAAAAACGAGTGGTACACTGCATTTCAACTTATTTTTGAAGTAAATTTCGAGTCAAATTGTTTAAATTTAGCAGTAAATTTTTAAAAACTGATCATTAACTTATGGCTTGAGTTTAATAAAACTGCCATTGAAGCACGTTGAGAGACACAAAAATATTTATTTTCGTTTGTGACCCCTTACTGTGATATCAGCTACTAAATTCTACTAAACGATCTTTCTTGTTGGTTTAGGCAGGAAATTTAAAAATGCACCATTTCCACCTAAAGATAAATTAACTAAAATAGCACACATCAGAAATTTTACAAAAATAAACTCCGAAAAACACATGTTGCGCATATGTATGCAGGGGCAAACTGCAACGAAATCACCCTAAGAGAGTATACAACACCGCAGCTACATGCCACTTCTTTATAAAAACAAAATATAAAAACTACAAAATACAAATACTTTAAACGCAAAAAAAGTATTAAATTACTGACTATTCAAAGCTGAAATGACAAACCAAAAAAATCATAAACAACTGCTGCAGCATAAAACATAAAACTCTCTGAAAAGCATCCTTAAAACAGACAAGAAAAAAATATATTTACATTTCCCACAAACATTTATTAGTAAGGATTTTCAAAGGAAACCAGCAACTACTAGAAAAAAAGTACCAAAATGAACTTGTGAACACGAAATATAAATACTCAACAAAGAAAGAAGAACGTCATTGTTAAGAGTGTGACAATAGAAAGGGAATATCTATGTATGTACCCTACATGCTCGTAAATAGAAAAATGTAAAAAACAACACAACGTTGTAAATTAAAAACATATTTGCTGACTGTCAACCTGTTGTTGGACAGAGAAGTAAACAAATGCTAAGAACTGTAATTATTATTGTGGAAATGGTAAGTGTGATTAATTAGACTTTTCAAAGTGGGATTGCTTTCCGATAAGTCATATAATTGATAATTTAATTATTTATTAGCTCCACAATAATTTTTGCAGAAATTTAAGTGTGAGCCAGGTGTAATTTTAGCCATAAATCCATTGTACTAAGCGAGTATTTTATATTTAGCGAGACTATTTTTTCCCCGGGAGAAGGGATTGAAAAATTGTACTTCGTCTAGCAAAATTGTTTTAATGTGCTTTTAAAATAACTAATGCACTTAATAACTCATCTTCCAACCCACTTGTTATTTTATTGGAAAAGTTTCTGTTCATACAGAATGTTCATATTCATACATACAGTGGTGGCCATATAATTAGAAACGCTTTGATTTGATATAATAGGATCGCTGTACTTCTTTAAAGACCTACACTGTAAATTGTTTTTACCGTTATTCAATGAATAAACAATAAACATTGTTGGTGATGCAGAAAACGTTGCGATCTAAGATTAAAAAAATATAAAAATATTATTTTCACAATTGTTTTTTTTTTTTTTGCTGGTCACGTGATTAGAAACGCGCTTTTTTTTCTTCAACTTTTAAACTAATCTAAATATTAGTGACAAAGTGAGTATAATATAATATATATATAACTTGTAATAATTTTAATACGGTTTAGTTTCGAAAATGGGCAAAAACAAGTCATGTACTTCAGAAATGAGACGGTTAATTGTGCAGTGTTACCAAAATGAAAAACTTTCAATGTCGGCTATTGCAAATAAACTATACTCAAAAAAATGATATTTGGAGCAATGCACTTGTACAAAAATACAAAGAAGCTGGAAACCTAGGACACGATAAACCACTTTAGCAGAAGATAGAGCTAGTAAAAAAATCCATTTTTATATTCGCACGAAATAAAGGCTTTAAGTGGACAGCAAATAAGTGCAGAAATATCAGGACTTCGTGGGTGCTCTGTACAAAAAAACCGCATGTTTAAAAAAAAAATATATATCAGGAAGCGGTTGCGGTTTGCAATAGAAATGCAAAGAAAAGATCCACGTTACTAAAATAGAGTTCTCTGGAGCGACGAATCTAAGTTTAATTTGTTCCAATCTGATAGAAAATCGTATGTTAGACGCCCTCCAAATAAAGCCTTAGATCCCAGGTACACTCTTAAAACATTGAAACGCGATGGCGCATCTATTATGGTCTGGGGTGGCTTATCTTGGCGTGGTGTGGATCCAATTGCACGAGTTCGGGAAATAATGGATTAATATCAATATAAAAACATTTTGGAAAATGTAATGGAACCGTATTGCTATGAGAATATGCCCGTTCTATACATTTTAAGAATGATAATGACCCAAGCACATTTCAAGGTTAGTGTTGGCTTTTGGGTCAAAATATTGATGTTCTTGACTGGCCATCCCCAAAGTCCTGATCTTAACCCAATTAAAAACTTATAAGCAATTTTAAATAAAGACCTAAAGGACAAAATTCCACGAAATAATGATGAATTGTTTCAGTTGATACAATAAAGCTGGAACAACATATCTCTGCAAATATGCCAGCGTTTAATTAACAGTTGGCCAAAAAGACTGGCGATTGTTGTCAAAAACAAGGGTTATCCAACAAACTATTAAAGGATAAGTCCGTTTTCTTAAACCTCACTAAGGTTTTTTGCATATACTTTTTAGTTTCTAATTATGTGACCAATTTCATATTGCATTTTTTGGTGTTTAAGTTAATTTTCCTTAAAATAGTATTGGTGCATGTGAATTTTTTTTATTTTAAACTTAATAATAATTTGTTACTTTACTATTTCTGGTTATTAGTTTTAATATGTTGAACTTAATTTTTAAAATATATGAACAAATATATACGCTAAAAAGTCGTTTCTAATTATATGGCCACCACTGTGCAAACCTACTGAAACCTAAACAGACATCTATTTATATTTTTAAATGTGTAACAAGCACTTAATATGCTCTTTCTTATTTCTATAGTTTATGAAATGACTGGATCTTCTCCACCATTATTTTTCATCTATTCCCAAACTTTGCTAAATTCTTTCTCAGCATAAATCTCGACGGCTTTCAAGAAATTAAATTTCTTCAAAAATCTTTCAAATATTTTATTGTTTTGAAGATTATTTGTGTTTTTATATACATATTTGAACACGGTTTTTATTTTTAGTAACTTATACGTGAAATGTCGATTTTTGTGCCAAGAAAGCATCATACGCGGGAAGTTTTGCTTTAGATCTTTAATTTGAAAAGAGTCTTAAATACCCTACACTTAAAACTAATTAGAATTTCGGAAACTACAATATTGTTGTTTCAATATCGATATTTAAGAGATATTTATATAGGTTAATGTGCTTGTCGGAAGAGGTATTATATGATCAATTATGGGCAGATCTTCACAAAACTAGGTAGAGGATTTGTGTACTGTATATATATTTTGAAGTATTTAAGAGATTTTCGAAAGTGGATCTTATATAGGTGCTGCCGTCAAATATGAACCCATACTCAAAAATTTGATCTTTTCATATCATTTTATATTAAACTCATTTGTGGTGAATTTTGTAAAGATATCATTATTATATAGATACTTATATGCGATAGATCCATATTCCATTAGCCGATTCTTACCATATTCACCAGAGTTTATTATATTGATATAAAAATTAAGTGTGCGAAATCTCACAATATTATCTGCAATACATTTAAACAAAATAGCAAAATGATTTTAAAAGAAATCTTTTTTAGAGGTTGTCCACATTTTGGTTCATAACGCTCGTTCCATTAAATCGATTTTAATGATTTTGAATAGCAAACTGCTTAAGAGAGTGCTAAACGATTCTATGTAAATCTCTTTGATTTTTGTTTTGTATTTTTGACGTGAGATTGTTTTACACAAACAAACAGACTTAGAATTTAAAGAGGATTAAAAATATACTATATAAATACTTTCCAATGTTCTTACACAGCAGTGGAGAGTATCAAAAATCGCTTAAATATAACAATTATCTCACAAAACCAAAATATATATCTATTGAAGATATGTTGTAAATAAGAACTACGTACTCGTATATGGAAACAAACAAATGCACTCTTTTCAAACTAAGAATATAACATACCTTATTAAAACAAATATGTGTAAAAGTTCTTTACATTAAGTGCTTAATAATCAAAGCGAGTTTGAAAAAATAAGAAACAAATTTAATTACAATTATATATTTATATCTTACAAAGAGTACAGATCGCAGTTTTAAAGATATTTCTTATTCGGACCGATCTCTCAATTGCCCCCACACTAATAGCTTCCCGAAATAAGATTTTAAGTGTCATAAATTTATCAAAACCAATTTCTCCACAAAAAATTTGTTGGTGCTCCGATAGACTAGACGATAGTGTACCGCACTATCAGTCAGAGGGTTGCGGGTTCGATTTTCGCCAAAGACTCTGGCTTCCCATTTGTGTTTGTTAATTGTATTAAAATATAAAACTGGAAAACTGTTTTTTCTCATATATTCGCTGTAGGGTATTTTATATATATATATTTTTTTTTTTTGATTAAGCCCTTATTGAAAGACCTACACACAGCTTCAAAAGTGTGTAAGCACCAGTGAATTTTTTGATTTTTTTAAGATTATGAAAAGCATTATAGTTCAACTTAAATTTTTTTTTCATAACCGAATCTATTATTCAACCAAATATCCAACAAACGAAACTTTTAAATTTCAATCGATGGATAGATTTTAGGATTTTCATTATCTTAAAAAGATCAAATAATTTGTTGTATTTGCTGACTTTTGAGGCTTATAGTATGTAAATAACAGCTATTTGTATTTGTGCTCTTATCCATTAGGCAATTTCACTGAAAGTAGAACTGAAATAATTTTGAAATGTAAACGTTTATATTTCTGGGCATGCACTTGTTTGTGTTTAAAATGATATTTTTTTGTAATTTGAAGATTTTTACAATCTTATACATTAATAATTTTTCCGTTAATCTAAACAATTTGTTTAGCCTTGTTTTTTTTTCTTCATTAACCATTATAAGTAATAAATATTAGGAATCCATTCATTTATGTATCTGCACAAAACCCAACCAGTAGTGGTGGTTTTATTATTTTTATTTTTCTAAACAACTTTTCTCTATGTTTAGTTAGTTCGTTTACAAAAACTAAAAAACAAAATTAACACGTTCGTTTTTTTTTTATATTTTACTGTTCAATTGTCTAGCGAAGAAGAAAATATAAACTCAAGGGTAGAATTTGTTAACCAAGTCCCAATTACACGAAGCAATTCTTTAAGCTTAGCTGATTATTTTTTAGACATCGTGGTGAGAGGAAGATAAGACGAGTATACACCTTCGTGTTATTCATGTTAGATACTCTCTTATTCGTATTACATACATACATATGTGTATACAAGCAAGATTTAAGCAATAAGAATTATGCTGTTTGAACACCGAAGCAAGAAGAAAATCAAAAAATTGCTTCGTGTAAATTGGGACTAAAGAGAGAAAATTTTAGAAGACCTATAGATGGGAATGATAAATTGTTCCATTAAAATATGTTTTTAAAATTGTTTCAAGAAATTATGTACATATGTACATATATATATACAGTGTCAATTTTCATATTTATATTATCTAACCAAATTAAAAGCAAATGAGATAGTCGGTCAAGTCTGCCCATATAATACCCTACATCAAGTATATGAGCACAAACGTTTTCCTTTAGGGAACGGGCACAAAATGTATGTGAGTGTTAATATAAAACTTATTTGTGGCAAAGTTTTTTGTATATCTAAATCAGATATTTTTGAGTCATAAAGTCCTACATATTTCGGGAGGGCATTTGTACGGATTCTAAGTGAAATATTGAAACGATTTCAACCACTTTCAAATGGCTTCGTCTCAGGGTCGAAATAATCGAATCTGCGACTATGCTCACATGGTCAGTCGTCCAGACGGTCTTTCGGACATCAATAAAAGCCACTCAGAAAGGGTAGGGTATAAACGAAACCCTGCCTATAAAGAAAATAACAACATCTACCATCTCGAAATAATATGCTCTGCTAAAGACAGCAGGTAATTTTTCCACCAATAATAGTATAATACCTGGCATAAATATTTCGAGAATGTTAAACAAGCTATTAAATTTAACATTCAGAAGTTAATTAAAAATGATTATTTATTAAACTGTCATTGTTATTGACAGCAACAATGATTGGAGCATCCTTCAATTTCCGCAGGTAAATATGTATGTATTTGGTATCTAGCAGTGTGTACAAATACATTTTTATTTATTCGTAAATTTTCTTTATGCCTGGCTGATTTATTTTTATGTTAATGTTAATGATAATAAAACGTAACGTGAGTTCGTTTGTGTGTCAACGTCGTTTGTGAAAACTCCTAAGGAAATATTTAATGAAGTAACATAACTGCCTATGGCAATACATATTTTATAGATTATATATTACAGGGATGAATTATTTGTCTCTATTAAAATTATATTATGTGGACATATTTTTATTTTCATATTCCTGTCGTTTATGTATTGTAAATAATAGAAAATAAATTGTATGAAGTTGAATTTCATATAAAATTCGGTCACATAAATATTTTTTAATATTTATATATTAGGTGTATAACTTAAAATTGGGGTATTTATTTTAATTGTTTGCTATTATTTTGAAACATTTGTACAATATAAATTTATTCAAACTGTTGGCCATTATTAGCCAAGCCTTTTTCCCATCTTCCTGGCCACACAAGGATTCCGCCCCATAAGACCTCTTCATTTTTGAGGTCAAGAATAAACCAAGCCAATTTTGGATGACCTGTTCTGAAGTGAAGAAACATGGTTTGGACTAATGGTTGGGTTAAGGAAAACTTCCCAACCACTTCTTTCTAAATAATTTGTAACAAATATTGCAACAGGTGGCAGAGCGTTATCAAGATAGAATATTATGTTTCATGTCTAGCCGCATATTCGCAGCGAGTATGAATTAGTCGCTTCAAATGAATCAGTTGCGTATCAAATGCATTATGGTTCCATATATTGGTCTCGCCAGATTTCAGTAGCTCATATTGGATAGGATTTACCAAAGACAGAGCATTATTTAGCGTCATACGATATGATCTCTTACGCTTCGGCTTATCGTAATGGATAAATTTTTCTTCGCAAGTAATGATTTCCTTTTAAGCAGCATTTCGAACTTTCAAGGTCTCTCAGCTTCAATACATTTTTACACATTTTACATTTTTCATCACTTCTTAACAGCATAAACCAAATCCTGTACATTGAAACAGATGGAATACATTCACCATAAGCTGCACCTAGCGTCAATACAAATGTCCACTCTCATAAACATGTTGGTAACCAATCGAAATACAATTTAATACAACAAATACTTATATGCACAGAAGTAATGCCACTAAATTTTTTGGATGATCGGATAATAGGTCACAGCTCCATACAAAGGTGTTTAAAACTATTTTTGCACATATACTGGGTATATTGTTTATTATATGGTAGGGCCTGACCGACCATACTTTCTGACTTGTTTTATATTAAAGAAGTAGAGCAAGACTTTTCGCAGAAAAACTTTGGTCTTTACACTAACAAATATGTTCCCTTCAAAATTATATATACTCTACATATTCGTAAGTTAAATTTTGTAAAAACCAAACTGTTTTTCTTTTCGAGTTGGATATTGCACGATATATTTGAAAACATGCATATATAACCTTAATGGTGTTTTTTTTGCGCGGTTACTGTCAGCGACTTCTACCAAAAAAGTAGGGTTATATTGAGCTTACCACTCCGTTTGTAACTCTTTGAAATATTGGTCGTAGACAATAAAAGTATATAATTCTAAAACGATGTAGCTTTGTTTGACCATCTGTTGATGATAGGGCCCCGAAGGAAGAAAGCATTTTTTCCAAACTTCTTTGAAATGCAAAAATTGGTCTAGTAGATCCAAAGATTTGAATATTTTTCAGCAATGTTTAACTACTTCCTTTAAATATGTTGCAAATAAAATTACAAAATTTTGCACATAATACATATTTATATTATAAAAATTATAATAAAATGTTAATAATTGTAAACATGTATTGCCCTAATTTTCTGTACTATAGTACATAATTGCCTATATACAAGCAGTATCCATACAAAATTGTGTAAAAGTAAAATTAAGAGAAATCAGGAATGATATTATATTTGATGGAATATAAAGTCCACTTCCGGAAGTCACTTAAATATCCATAAATCGCTTATAAACTTCAAATTCGACAAAAATAACAGACAAAACTCAGATCAGTCGAATATATATGTAAAAATCATAATATTGGTTTCTATGAAGACTACTCCATTATGTTTAATTATGGACTGATCGTCCATCCAATGAAATCATGGTATTGTATGTTGGTGGTATGTATAAAAGATTATATAACACTCTTACTTGTTGTATGTTAAAATCTCATTTGGTAGGAGGGTTATATAAGATTTGTTATATTATCATCATAGCTATTTTCATCTAAAAAGCGTCTCTTTTGAATGTAGTAGCACAAAATTTTTTTTAATCATGCAGTCGTTTTGGAAATAAAGAACATAAATAGAAATTATTTTCAAAACGACCACTCGGATTAAGTCCTACTTAAAGATAATTTTGTTGCCGAATTTCGATTTTTTTAATTCAATAAACTAAACACTGTTCGAGTTACGTAAGTATTTATTGCGCAACCTCCTCCATTTTGTAAATAACGCTATATCTTGAAAACTAGAGCTAACCTAAAAGATGCGGTTAGCACCACTGGATTCAGCATACTCTTTAGCTTTACCCACTAGGTGCCCCGTTTGTCGGTAAAAAAAAAAGTCAAAATCAAGCACAGTGTATTCATTGAATGTATTAATTTTTTCAAATTTAAAATCAAATTTATTAATTATACATTTTAATAATCTTATATTTTAAATTTAACCTATAAAAATGATAAATTATTAATGTTAAACGCTTATAAAGTCTCTGGGAACATCTGACAGACTTAAATATTTCCAATTCCTCGTGCATCATCTGTTTGTCATTATTTATTCTTTTTCCCAATACTACGAGTAATTCAAATAATTTTTATACACATACTTTCAATTCTTACTTCTAATAAATAATCTCAATATTTATTTGATGAGTTCAACTTTAATTTGATTTCTTCTTTTATATCCTCTTGTTTGACTCATTAATATTTTAGGCACGTTTTCTATGTCTAATATTTGTGTTCTCTTTTGTTGTTTCCAGTAAAAACTGAATTTATATACATTCATATATCAATATATAGTTTATGTATACATACATGTGTCTAAAACTTTATTGGTGTTTTCTTTTAGTATTGAATTTTGTATGACAACTCAACATCTCCTAAACAAACAAAAATAAAAATAAGAGAAAAGGTACCAAAAAAATTTAGTTTGACAAACCTGTGATAAAAGTCTTTGCGAACACCAGTAATAAATTCTAAATAGAATTTTGTTGACATTTAGATTGATTGCAGACGAGAGTGTGTTACTACATATTAAACATTCAGACACACATTCATTAAGTCTTTAAATCGTATATACATTTCGAACAACTCCTACCTACAGCCAGGATGCTGAAAAATAAACATAATTAGTATAGAAAACGAAAAAAGAATTCCAATCAGTTATAATTTATTCTTAATGAGTAAAAAATTAGGTTTCAACTTAAATACATTTGATTTATCGTATCGTATATCAATAAATATATGTATATACATATGTACATACATATGCATATATGCAATAAAGTGGTTTAAATTTAAATTACTTAAGCGGGCCTTAATTTTGGCAAAATGTAGACAGAACTGTTGTGATTTTAAGATGATTTGTATGTTAGGGCGAATGAGGGCTAGTATGAGGCCCCAAAGTTGGTCAAATCGGCCCCACAAATGTTTAAAAGTCATTCATGTATTGTCCAAATGTCAAGATAATACTTGAAAATGTCTACAATAAAGGCATACGTGTGGTAGTTATCTCTTTTAGCATAAAAGATATTTAGATTAAAATTTTTTTTTATAATTGTTTTAATCAAACTTTATACGTTATTTTATTAATATAAAACTCGGCTGGCATAATGTGTGAATCGATTAGAATCGACTCCTTTAAACATATTAAGGGTACTCATGATTTGGCTTAAAATTGTCGTTTGTGCAATTGGGCAAACTTGCGAGACTTGTTTCATGAAGCCCCTTTTTAAGTTTTGTACAATCTAACAACGTCAGTTTGTGACAAACGTCAATTCCAAAATAAATAAAATCAACTTAAAATTATTGTTTCAAAAAAGATTTTTTTTTAAATATATTTTTTTTATTATTGAATCTTTCTTATCGAAATTTACAATATGTATTCAAATCTTAATTCTACTTGTTGTTTGTTAGTTGTTATCAATGTAACCACTAACTGCTGTATTAAAATTTTAAAAATGTCTTCTAGTTAGGCTCAAAGTATGGGTTCTTTTTAGCCTCTGGTGACCTTCGAACTGAAGCAGACCCCGAGCGAGGTAGTTAGGGTGGACCATTAGTTTATCGATGTAGCTAATTGAATATTTTTTAATTTCCTCCTGGATAGTGGGAACGTTGAGATCTCTGTGGATAATATCATTATGTATATACCATGGGGCGCTGACAATTTGTCGTAATATATAGATATTTATGCCTAAAGAAAACCAAAAGACTAAAATACTCAGATTATTTGAAGAACTTAGCGTTTGTAGTATGTTATCACTTGAATTGTTTGGTAAAAATGATGGCAAGCATAAAGCATTTTGCTTATGTCACCTTTGACAGTTGAGAAATTGAAAGACAGACATTTTTCTCATTCCGCTTTTAAACCTTTTAGATTTGCGAAATTAATAGACAGACAGAAATGGTTTGTTTATTTTTTCGTTCTTCTTCTATGTTGATTGTTGTAGAAATTTTTATTATAAAAACGCATTGAAAATAAATTAAATTAAAAAACATATTCAAAAAACTGTTAATTATAAAGTTTTTGTTATCAATAAATCTAAATTTAATTATTTTTGCAATACGCGCGTTAAAGTGAGAAAAATTATGTGAAGCAACACCATGAAAAATGCGAAGGGTGGTAACTGTAAACGAAAAATGTCCTAAAATGTCCAGTACAGTAGAGGTCTACCGCACACTCTTCCTCTTCAATACATCGCCTACAAACTTCGTCTGTCTGGCTTTAAATTTCTCAACTGTAAAAGGGGACTATGTTACTTTTCTTTTTTCGTTGTTTATAGCTAATAAACGTAAGACGGACGAAGATATTTTGTAAGATTTCACTTATGTACATATGTTCATCATTCAGTCCCGAAATCACACAATTTTCATTTTCAAATGTTTTTTTTTTTTAGCTGCTGAGTTGATAAATACACAATTGAACAACGCAAGTTTGCGAGCCAAAATTGTTGGGCAAATTTACGAAATACATATGTATGTATGTGTAAACAATTTTTCATATAATTTTTGACAATTCATTTACGAGAGCGTAACAATGCACAGTTTGCAAGATTTTAAACGATAACATGAGGACCCTTATTATTTACATTAATTTAACTTTTAAATATTTTTTTAGAAAAAAAAAAAAATTGGTGGCACTTGCTAAATAATAGAGCACACATTTTATTTACTAGCAGTGACAAAATGTTCACTTATAACGATGAACTGCCCTATTAAATGCACACTCATGATTAATACAAGCATACGTTGACTCTATCTCTCTCGCAGTCTCACAGATCAATATGTATTAAACAAAAAGTGGCTGTTATATAGGAGCTATAACTAATTATGGACCGATCGTTATAAAATTAGGTGACATGAATTTTGTATATATGAAACCTATTAATGTCCGTTAAAGTGTTTTTCGGGAGTGAGCCTAATATTCGAGGTACCGATCATGAAGCAATCTTTTATGATTTGTACCAATGATTAAAACATATTTGTGTTCTATTCTCACTAAAAACTCTTGCATATGTATAGTATATAATGTTCCATAATATTTCTTTCAGTACAATTCAGAAAATGCAACAATACAACTTGTATAAAAAATATTAATGACAAACGCACAAAATAGAGTTTTGCAGACAATGACCTTTGCAAAGAAAAAGACAAACAAAAAAAAAAGCAAATGTCTTTCTTTTTCGTGAGACATAGAGAAAAAGGGTTTTGTAAACTATAGACATACATATGTACATATGTATGTACTCAGCGTTGTGAACTTTGAAATTTCTAAATACACCAAAATGGATAGAAGAACAAAGTTTAGAATTTATTTTTTATTTAAAACTTTATTAAAAACTTAACTCACAATACGCTATTCGGAACTAAGGTACTAATTGGTAAAAAAAGGGATAATTTCAGTACATATTTGGTATTGTTTTCTATTTATGTGCATACCTACTTCTATTTGAATTTTTTCAATGAAATTTGTTATGGTTTTACTGGGACTCAACCCTGGTTGTTTGCCTACAGTTCAGTAGATCAAACCATCAGGCTACACAAGAATTTTTATTTCTATGTTTAAAATGTTAATTTTATTTTTAAACAAAGATTTTTACCCTATTCACCTTTAGCAATAACCTTCAGTGACGAATTTGATAGTATGTATTCATTTCTCACACATTCGTAATTAAAATATATTTAATGGGGTCTATTTGCAGCGTGTAGATTTCATGATAATAAATTATGAAAAAAACTGCAATTAAAAATGTTTAAGAATTAAGATTTCATCACATACAATATATGAGAATAATACAAACAAATCAAACGAAAACAGCAGTAGTTGACAAACAAAATTAAAACTAGCCACCAATTATTAACTAACTAATTAAACAAACAGTAACAAAATTAAACGCCAACTAAAAATGTATATCATGCTATAAAATTTGTTGCTTCAAAAAAGAAACGAATATGAAATAGCCGGTATTTATCTAAAAAATAACTCTCTTTAATAATTAAATGAGCGAAAAACGAGTTCTAGCACACTATTAGCGCTCTACTAAAGCATTATTAAAATAATTCCTCTGAGCGAGAGAGCGAACGACAGTCTGCTTTAATCTATTACAATTTCTTATAAGTATAAAGTTGGTTGTTGTTGTATTTTATGTATGGGAATTTTTATTTAATGTTGCTTTAGTTTAGTGTCATGCTAGTAAGGCACTCTTAATAAAACTGCAGTAACACATGGTTTTCAAACTGAGTTCAGTTATCTATGAGACGTCAAAGCGGTCGTGCGTAGGAACGGTAACATTAAACTATGGAAACAAATTATTTCGTAATAGAAAAATATTTATTTTGTGAAAAAAGAAACACAAGCTTTAAAAAATTTACAAAAAAAATATATAAAAGCATGAGTGTTTCAAACGAAATAAATTAAAATAAAGTTTTTGTGTTTAATAGAAAAAGTTTGGTAAAATTTTATTGAAAAAAAGCATAATAAAATACCAAAAAACGTGTTAAAAATTTTTAATTACGCTACATTAAAAGCGTTCATTGGCGGTTTATGAGGGTGTCCAAAAGTGTTGGGTTTTTTTCATTTTTTAAAGTCTGTAGTGTAGTGTGTGTGTTTAAGTGTGCAAAAAATTGAATTAAAAAAACCAAACAAAATAATCTCTTGAAAAAAAAAACAAACCAAAAAGCTGTTTAAGACAGTCATTGTTAAAATTAAAAACAAGTATTAAAATAAACCAGCAATTTAAATACATGCATATGTACGTACATACAATTATTTAAGAAAAGAAACAAAAATTAATTTCCCCAAATTTCCAGAATCACAAAAATTCCCTGCTGTTTGAAACTTTCTGTTGTATACGGTAATTTTGATATTTGTTTTATTGTTGTTGTTCTTGTTGTAATTTTTTTTTTATTATAAATAGCACTTGTTTAGTGCATATACATACATATTTACATACATATTTACATACATATTTAATAAATTTCGTTTTGCATTTATTGTCACAATAAGAAATTGTTTTTGTAATTTGTTTTTTTTCGCATATACAAAGTCTTTAACTCCCTCTCTTTTATTTTAGTTTTTATTTCTCGTGCATTTCTTGTCTAGTTTTATTTCAATTGCTTTTGTAATTCATATTCTAAGCTCCCGTTAAAGTCTTGAACATAAAATGTTGTCTATTTTAAGTGCTTCGGTGTTTTAGTTAAAAACTAGTTTTTTCGTTTTTATTTTAGCGTTTTTTTTTTACATGATTATTTATTTAGCCAGCCATACTGTTTGTTGTTGCTATTGTGTTTAATTTTTGTTTTATTTTCTAAAAACCTCGTATTTTTGTTTTTGTTAAAATAATTTTCTCTTGTCTGTATTTAAGTTTTGTAGTTGTTGTAATTACACAGTGTTTGTTTTTCTGGTTGTTTTTTTTTCTCCATTTATTTATTATTTATTGTGTTGCATTTTTCGTTTTGTGTTTGTTGTAATTTTTATGTTAACAAGTGTTTAACTGTTGTTTATTTAAGATTTTTTTTTATATTTTATTTAAATTTCCTTTGTTGTTTTTCTTAGCTTATCCCCTTTAACTTAACATGTTTATTATTATTTTATACAATAATTTCTGTTATTTTAGCATGCAGTTACTTAAGTAATTAATTATTTAAAAAGTACAAATGAATACCTACCTACCTGTTTCTTTCATAGGTAATGTTTTATATTCAAATATGTTTATTCACATTGCTATATTTTAATTACTTTAACTTAACAAGTTGTTTAACAAGACCATTAGTTTGTAAAATTTACATTATTTTCAAAATGAGATTTTTGAGACCGAAATATATTCGAATTTGCTGTCAACTTGGTGTATTTTTGGTGCTTTTTAAATTTTTTTGAAAAATTCCTTAAGGTGCTATCAGACGAGATGTATTTTACATATGTACTGTCACTTTTCTTACCCATAGGTAATTCCGTATGTATGTCAAAATTTCCATTTTACATACGATTCATAATTTTTGCTATCACACCTGCTTATGTTTTTCCGTATGACATAACCTATAAATGTAAACAAAAGCTGTCTTTTTAAAGTGTATAGATTTCAAGAATTGCTTTTTTTTGTCCAATCTAACTGCCATAAATATAATAAACATAATTTAATTTATTAAAAATCGAAAAATACTTACCATGCTCATTATCCATTTTCTTTAATTTTATTTTTTCACACAATTTTGTTTCAAAACAAACCAGCTGTTTTCTTTATGTTTGTTACAGGAAAATAGAGCGTGTTTTAATCGAAAATATTATATACATATGTATTTCCACATGTATTTTACACATGCAAAGTTTCATATGTATCACACGATGTGTACAACTTTTACAGATGGAAAATTTGACAGTACATATGTAAAATATATCCCGTCTGATAGCACCTTTAGTTGGTGCGCGATGCGCTTTTTCTTTAATTTCGGTTGCGTTTTTAATTTTTCAGAAAATGTGATGAAATCTTATTTCTTACAAATTTTTAATTGCAGTTTTTTAGTAATTTATTATCATGAAATCTATATGATAAAAAGGCACCCCATTAAATGTATGTATTTTAAATACGAATGTGTGAGAAATGAATACATACTATCAAATTCGTCACATGAAGATTATTGTTAAAGTGAATAGGGTGAAAATCTTTGTTTGAAAATAAATTTAACATTTTAAACATGGGAATAAAAAATCTAGTGTAGCCTGATGGTTTGGTCTACTGAACTGTAGACGAACAACCAGGGAGTCCTAACAAATTTTATTGAAAAAATTCAAATATGTAGAAGTACATACCTATCTACTTAAAATAGAAATCAAAAATAATTAAGAAATACCAAATGTCTATGCACTGAAATTAGCCCTTGTTTACCAATGTGAGTTAATTTTTGAGTGGTTAAATGCTAATTTTATCTTTATTAGCTGGTTTATTTAAAAAAAAGACTTTTACTAATATTACTTTTACTATTAATATTTGACCTTTTAAAAAGTTTTATATAGAATTTTAGAAATTGAAAAAAAACAAAAATTAATTACTTATCTAGTACAAAGGAAAAGGTACAAAATAATTTGTTTAGTTTATTTTTTACTTTTGATATGTTTTATTTTTTTAACACTGAACTGTAGAAGACTGTTTTATTGTTATATTTATAATACAAAAATATTATACTTTTTATGTAAAATTAATTCAAAACACATTTTAAATAAAAAAAGAAATTCTAAACTTGGAGCGTTTTTTTAATGGCGCGTTTTTTTTTTCTCCATTTTGGTGCATTTTGAAATTTCAAAGTTGACAACGCTGATTCGAATAGTGAAAATATTTGAAAAATTATGTTTTAAGAATACACCTGTATGAAAACTAAGTGTTTACGGTGCTGTGTAAAGTGCAAGCTAAAAAAATTTGTTTAAATTGAATAGCAGTTAAATGAAATGAATATAATTTTGTAATCATAGGAATAAATAAATTTTTCAATGAAACTTTTATCAATCAGAATAAGAAATATAATAATTGTATGCACATGACGGAAATTTTACTTTGTTTACTTAAACAATTTAATTTTTTATAATAAATTATATTACTGTGTATCATTTTGTATTTAAAAATCATAAAAAATGTTTCACAAATATCTACAAAAATTTTAATAATTTTATTCAAACCTTCTAGATTTTTGGTTATATTTTTAAAACTTACTGCCCTATTTATGTCACTCCACAAATTTTCGATTGGATTTAGGTCTGAAATGTATGATATACGTTGATAGACTTGTCCACATATTTAGATAACGTCACATTTCATTTTTCTTAAATTTCGCATGCCGGATGATATTTTTGGGTCGGCTTTAAAAATTCGCCTTATCATGCGTTATGTGCTGGCTGACTTTGATCAATGCGCCTACTCACCACCAGAGGCGCTGCAATACTGTACTATTAAAAAGCGCAATTACAGTTTTGTCATATGAAAAGGTTTTCTCTACTTTCACCACATGTTCTTCTTCTACCTATCTGTTTCCAAATAAAGTAACACAATTTATTAATTAATATATTAATTGCCTTAATTACTTCTCTTTTTTTAAATATAAATATAATATTTACCGAAAATCAAAAAAAAATTTTCAATATAACACTTAAAATATTTTTTTAATAAGAATATAAAACGTTTCCAAGTAGTTGCCCCGTTTTCTTCGATTTTACCTTTGTAATAATTTTACTTAATTTAAAATTAGTAATGAAATGAACGACAACAAAACGCATTGTATTTTTTTTTAACAAAAAGAGTATAATACAAGTGTTTTGAAGAGATAACTTAACAGTAAATTTTAATTATTTTAATAAAACTCATCAAGCAGTAGTATAAAAATAACGTTTCGAATTATCTGTCAACAGTTGTATATTTCACCAACAATAACTATATACATAGGTATAGGTGCACAAATTTTTTGTTTATCATTTTGTACATAAACATTTATCGGGTTAACCTAGATTTCAGAAATCCGTAATGAATTTGTTATTTTCTTTAGGAAAAGGTTTCCTTTGACGATAGTTTAGGCCGTCTCGGATAGATCTGGATTGTGTTCTTGGGTTATTTTTAATATTTTTGCTTGTATCATTTTAGAATATCATTTATACTTTACAGAATATATTTTTTTTAATTTTTGGAAGCTTTAAAATAAAATACATGATAAAAATTATAAAATCGTGTAAATGAATGTTTTCTTATAAATATGGAAACGGATTTGTTTAAGAAAACAATCCAAATACAGGGTCGTGATATCATCTGATCACAAGTCATAACTTATATTTATGCTCATATTTATATCTTTGATGTCTTTAAGGAATTATTCAAAATTTTAGTGAATGAGTTTGATAATATCGAGTATCGAGTATTTGCCCTTTTTTTGGATACTCAATACTCAAAAGTAGTTACTCGATACTTTCTGAGTGGTATTTTTAAGCAACAATATGTAAGCTACAAAATTAAACCAACCGCCGAAATAAATCTGTCTATTATTTCTTAAGTTGTTGTTAACGTTGAATTAAAAGTTAGCTTTACATTTATTTTTGATTTAATAATAAAAGACATACAAAAGCAATAATAGTTGAAGATCTATTTTTATTTTTAAAAGAAACTATTTCAATTTGCAGATAAAAACTATGCGTTACAATTTCAAAAAATCCGTTAAAAGTATCGAGTAGTATTGAGTACCCAAATGAAAAGTATTGAATATTATTGAGTAATGGAAAGTAGTAGAATTTGCCTGCACTATTTGATAATAGTTTGCGTATTTAAAAGTTTTTTATATAGATAATAATAAAAATAATCATAATTCCTGTCTACAGTGGTAGACAATCGTTTTCTCTTTTTTTTTTGAAAAACTTTAATGGTTTTTGGATATTTTTTTTGATTATTACGATGGAAATTAAAATAATTTTAAGAAAGATATTTTACACTTCGTCCCTTGTCGAATGTACCTTTGTGAAAATCTTTAAAACTAATTAGAATCACAAGAATAATTTGATTTTATATAGTTTCTTTTATAAGTTTGTATGTAGATAACGAAAGTTTTTTTAAAAAATAGAAAAAAAGTAAAAAATCGAAGTAGTCACATGACTTTTTATATCCTACACCACTATAGTGCGGAAGATATATATACGCCCATAAATATTAGTTCAACACCCAATTTAAAGTATACCGATCGACTCACTCCCTGAGTCGATTAAACGATGTCCGTCTGGCAGAGTATAGCTCGCAGTTTCGATTTGGATAAAATTTGATACATAATATTTTTTCGGCCAAAAAAATTGGTTGAAATCAGCCTATTATTTCTCCTAGTCCTCATAGAAATATCCACCCGAAATAGGGGCTTACCAGTTACAAATGAGTGGTAAATAAAGCCTAATCACATACACAAATTTTGTGTAGATTGGTCTATAATTGACCATAACTTCCATGTAAGGCTCGCTGCCTAAAATTTCTTTGAATAGCATAACTCTGTTAAAAATGTTGGTATCCAAATAAAATTAAACACAAATGTGTTTTATATACTCGTATGTACATACAAATCAATTGGTACAATTTTATGATAGGCCCACTTTCCGTATCCAAATAACATTCAACAGAAATAAATTTCATATATACAGAAATGATTTTTTAACGGTCCCTCAGTAATTTACTTTTACCTCCGTAAATCTTTAAAAGTGTTTATATGGAGATAAAGTTTAACACACATATAATTTACTTATATTCACAGAATTCATAGCACTAAATTTTTTAATTATCGGTCCATAATATGTCATAACTCCCATATAGTGCTCTTTTCTGAATATTGCATTCTTGGGCCTGGCCGACTGTACTTACTTGTTATTTTAAATAATTTATTTTGGGATCGATTCTGATAATTTTTAATTCCAAAATTGCCATTATTAAATATGATATATAATAAGGATTGTAAAAATGACAAACATAATGACAAACATATATCCACCAAGTGCAGGTTTTAATATAAAGAAATTAAAAACAAATCTGGCGTATGTTCCCCTTTCGTTCCTAGATAGCTATTCCGCTACTTGTATGTAAATTAAAATTTTTTGATAACAGAGTTAAAATACCTTAAAATCATAAAAATTAATATATTTATTTTAAGTGATGCGACCGTTTTTTAAATTATTGGTGTATTTAATGATGATGTTGTGATGAGATGTAATGAATTTTTTTAATTTAATTAAAAAAAAAAAAAGGTCAAATAAACGAACTAAATATTTTAAACTGTATTTTCCAACACACATTCAGTAGGTCGAGTGCAATTTTGTATTTAAAATAACGGCGTTACACTGCAATAGGTATTTTATTGTGTAAGTTTTATTGCAAAATTAAGTTTTTCAAAGAAATTCAAAATAAATTTCAAATGCCAATCATCTTAATTGAATTTAAATGTTAATTCAACAAAAGGGGAATGGAGTGAGTAGAGTGATTCATTTAGTGGTGCTTTTTATTTCAAATTAAACACTTCAAATAGAATTGTATGCATGAATATTTATTATGACATTGCAGACATTTTTCAGATATGATTGTTAAAAAATACTGAATAAAATACAAGTAAGGAAGTATGGTCGGCTTGGTCCTAGTTAACTAGGATTAATTATGAACTACTGGACATAAAATTAGGTTCCATGATTTATATATATATATTAGATTTATTTGTGTTGAATATCAACCAAGACATTGGAATTTGCTTCCACATTACATTCAGCTCCTTAGTAATGCAAACGCATTTAAGAAAAATCTTTTGAAATCCTTAAGTGATTTTTAAATAATTTTGTTTTAAAAACTTCCTAACTGTGATTTTTATATGAACTCGTACATACAATTTCATAATACTTTAATTTAATTTTATTTCCATTTTTTATTGATATTTCTTTCTTTTTTTAACCTTTCACATTTTTTATTAAGCACTAATTGTTTCAATATTAATATTATATCATAAAATTATTTTTTACTTTGTCTTCTCTATTTGTATTCATAACTTTAATTCAATTAACTTCAAAATTAATTTCTACACATCTAAAATGCCTGTACTATAATTATAAGATTTAATCCTCTTGTTCAGGATAAGCAAATTAAATAAATAAATAGACTTTCGTTAAAGTGATTTTCGGAAGTGGGCTATAGTCAATTATTGGCCGACCATTACAACATTTGAAATGTGATTTCTTTTTACACAGAACTTATTTGTAGCGTATTATGTGTGGGTATCACAGATATGGCCATATTTCCGAAGGACGTTTGTGCGGGGTGCTAGGTAAAATAATAAGCCGAATTCAACAAATTTTTAATAGGCCTCGTCTTTGGGCGGAAGAAAACGAATGTATTAATTTATTTTTTTAATATCTTTCAATATGCGACTAATACTTTGGACACAAGGTTTACTTGGACAGAGATGATTCTGAGTCAATACCCCAGCAAGCCATATGAGTCCGAATAGAGTCTTTTCTGACACCTTTTACGGAGCGTTCATGCTCTTTATGAGCCCAAAAAACAATTATTATTGCTTCGAAAACCTTCAGAAAAGAGGGTCATTACATTCGAATATGGTCCATCAGAAAGAGCTCTTAGATAATGTCAGAAAAGAGTCTTTTATCAGGGTTTTTTCTGAAAGAGCTCGTAGATAATGTCAGAAAAGAGTCTTTTATGAGGGTTTTATGGACTCAGAAAGAGCTCTTAGATAATGTCAGAAGAGAGTCTTTTATGAGGGTTTTTTGGGCTCAGAAAGAGCTCTTACATCATGTCAGAAAAGAGTCATTGCAATTTTAAATACAAAAAATTAAAAGTTCACATTTATTATTTTTTTTTTTTAAATTGTTTTTACCTTAACAAAAAGGGAATTTATTTACAAATAAACTAAATTAGAAATGGAAAAAATTAAATAAATTTGTATTTACAGTAAAAAAATTAAATGGAATTCATTTAAATAAAATATATAAATTTTGAAAAAAAAAAATAATTTTTAAGTAAATTTTTCTTTCGCTCCGAAAATGCTTTTTAGTTGGACTCTTTTCAGACTCCTTTTTCGGAGCGCTCCGAAAATGCTCCTTAGTTGGACTCTTTTCTGACTCCTTTTTCGGAGCGCTCCGAAAATGATCTTTAGTTGGACTCTTTTCTGACTCCTTTTTCGGAGCGCTCCTAGAATGGTATGCTGGGACTTTAACGTGGGTGTTGCTAACATCATGGTGAAAACAGCTGTAAATATGTCACCCTTTATATACTCGTATAAAGAAAACAAAACTGTGTTTTGCCCGACGCCCAGTTGTACGTATGTTGAGTTATTTGAAAAGTTAAAGATCATGAAGACGATAAATTTCCCGCTTTTTAAATTTGTAACCTAAAAAGAAAAGACATTCACACAAATCACAAGATTTATTCAAATTTCAGTGAAGTGTAGCAAAGTGTTAAATTACTTGAATAACTTTTATTTTTGTACGAGTATCTAAGTATGCAGCGTATGCATACTTGTGGATATCAGAGAAAAAAAGAGATACTAATGAAGTACTCGTGTAAAGCAAAGGTAACATACAGATTTTGGTGCAGTCATCATCATCATCGCCAACATCGTCTTTGCCAACAGTACTAGCATGTAAACGTATCATCATTTTCATGCTCATGAGAAAGCATTAAATAAGATTTTTGTATAGTGTTTTTTCCCTAAATTTATTGTGGTAATAATCTTGTGAATATATGTATGGGAATTTCTTTTAGCCAACACAATGTAATTTTAGGGAAATGATTACATGACCTTAATACATGCAAAAAATTGTATATTTAAACCATGAAGTCTAAAATTACAACAAAAAAAAAATATTTTATAATTCAGGAAACTTTCATTACAACATAATTAACTATTTTATTTTGTATTTGATACAGTTTTATTTTTTATAATTTTTTTGCATCATTTCAGATTTAATGTTTTCTTTTTTATTTATTTTTAAATTTATTGTATTTGTTTGCATTATAAACCGCAAATAATTTTTGTTTTTTTATAAATTATTTATATAATTTTGTTTACAAAAGGAAATCAAAGGAACCACAAAATACAGCACATGTAAATGAAATGCGTTGTTTAACATTATTTGCGTTTAAATCTCAGGCTTGATGTATGTTTTGTTAATATTTTTAAATCTGATAAAATTTAAATATGCGCAAATTTAAACATCGAATTTAAACATCGTCGAACACACAATTTTTAATGTGACTTTGTTTAGTGCTACTGCTGAAAACATGTAATGAGCCCGCTATATTCTGACTTACTAACAGTAATAATATGAATATACCTATGCTTTGAGAATGGGCGCACAATTTTAATAAAGGTCATTCGGGGTAGTGTCTAGATAAATGCCCCGAATTTGGTAGAGAAACAGTTTGTTTTTAAAAAAGTTTTTTTTTGTAAAAGGACGTTGGTCCTCTTTTCACAATTCTTTGAGATTGGATGGACAAAATGTATTGGAGTTCATTCCGAGTTAAATAACAAGTCTCTTTTAATTTAAGAGGTTTGCGACTAGGCTTTCAAATTCATCTTCACACAAACTGGTAGATTACTGTAGTCCATAGTAGCTACCAACTCGTTCTAACACGCTCTGTTAGGAATTCTGAAGAATTCCCTCAAGTAAAAAGACCAATATAATACATGTCTAGTAAATAAAATATATCACGACTGGTATTAAGTAAAAATTTTAAACAGTGACAATTTAATCAGCAATATTTAATACTGGTTAATGTAAAAAGTTTTAACCTAACTACACTTCAGATAACTTAGGACCAGTAAAGTTTCAATTGACTGTACTCTGTATACAGCTTCGACAGACAATTTGCATTCGATTCGTTGAACAACGAAATTTTTGACAGTTTATTAATTTTACATTGAATAGTCGACAATCGATATTCGCTGGCTAATGCAGCTCATAATAATATGAGAAAAATGGTGAAGGATTTCAATAAAATTTTAATAAAAACACAAATATCGCTATACCTTGTTAAAAATACTTTTTTTCTATATAAAATATATTTTCTATAATTATTTCCATGCTCCAAATTCTAAGAGATTGATGTTACAATGGTCAAATGATATTAGATTAAGAAAATCATAAAATCCACTAGACAAACAACCTACAAGCATTGCAATAGATGCGAAAGATGCATCAAAATCTTTCAAATATGTATATGGCGTCGAAAGAATCAAGTGATTACATTCAAGTGGGTTCGTAGGGAGTATCGACACTATTTTAACCAACACAACTATTTTAACCACTACAACGGATGCTGCTATAGACTATCCCCCTTATTCAAAAACGATTATTAAAGTTAACAAACGTTTATTAAGACAGATTTGCATATAAAAATTTGCTTAATAAACGCTTGTTAAATTTAATAATCGTTTTTGAATAAGGGGGTATATATACAATCATCTTTCGAAAATCACTAAAATACTAAACACTTTACATATTTTGTTTTCGACACAATTTACCACTGATATATTCTACAAAATGGTAAAATTAACCAAATGGTGTAAATCAGATAAATGTTTGTATACAAAATGAACAATAACATTGGTGGCCGCTGTGCCGAATATAACATACTTGTTATAATTGAATTCCAAAAAAATGTTACTGCTAAAAGCCTAAAAAAGCCCCCCAGCAGGTCATCTTTAAACGTAAACCTAAATTAATATTGAACAAAAAAAAATTATTTTTTTTTCAGTTTTCCTGAGTCGAAACAAATTATAAATTATGGCTTTTTAACGGAGGTTGGTAACTACGTACGTTCATACAATGTACTCGTATACGTCCAAAAATTCATTCCATTTAAATCCAAATTCATACGAGCGGAAATTGTAGAATTTATGCTCTTGTTGGTTTTATGTTTTTTTTCCTCTTCGTCGAAGAAAACAAAATCCAACAAAATTTCTCTTAACAACTGCAAAGGTGTTGTGTTGTTTGTTGGTAATAAATTTTTAATAAAAAAAAGGTTCTAAACTTTTTTTTCGTAGAAAAAAAAGAAATTAAAATGTGAAAAAAACGTACAACTTTTAAAACAAAGGTTATCGATTGTTGCTGTTGTTATTGCGATTAACCTCTTTTTATGTTTTACTTGTTTTTCTTCTTTGTTAGTTTAGGACCAGAGTTTGACCCATTTCAATATTTTGGTCGAAATTAAGTTTATGTTTTTCTGTTTGCTTTCATTCTTTCTTTGTATTGTGTTAAGTTGAGATTAAAGTTAATAATTGTGGGTGTTTTTTAGAGAAAAAAAACAGAAGACCAAATTTATTATTGTTTATTTAGTATAGGTATGCATCATAAATTTTCAAAAGCATGTGGAATTATTTGTTATTATTTTTTATTTTTTTTTTGCTTTTGGAGAGCGTATCATAAATATTTATGTTGTTATTTGCAATGAAGAGCTGATTTTGTTAACAATAAGTTGATGCTGTCAATAATTGTTTTATGTGAGTTGTTATTTTTTGCAAACTCTTTAAAATGTTTCCAAATCGTGATGGTTTTATTTTTAGTTTCACTTTGGTTTTTTCCAAATCATTATTGGTTTGCTTTTTTTTTTTTTTTTTGAGGGACGTTTGTTTAGTCATTCGTTTATATTTTTTTACTTTGTTTTGTTCGTTTTTAATTATCACTTGTTTCTCTTATTTCTTTATCAGTTTTGTGTATAATTTTATAAAGTGAATTTATTGCGTTTATTTAATATAAAGCTTTTTTTAAAAACCAAAGCTTGTTTTCAGGCCATTGTTCTCTTGTATAAATATCAGATCTGGTTTAAGCTTCAGCTTTGAGTCTCTCTGTTCATATATACAATTGGCAGTGATGCCAACTAATATGTAAAAGCATTTAAATTTATTTAAACATATTAGTATAACTCTGAGCACTTTTAATTAAGAACGCTTCTTGAAAAAAGTAGTAAATTGTACAAGTAATTTTGAGAATGAAATTTTTAGTAGAAGTTTAAATTATATGTAGTAGGTATAAATTGTTAATTTTATTTTGACTTTATAACACGAATGTTTAAAAGTTCGGATTTTTTAATTTGCATTAAATTGTTTACGTGTAGTTTATTTTACTTGTTTGTTTTTATGTTTAAATATTATATAGGATCCATAATAAAAGCATTAATAACTTTTGAGCCGCTTTTAGATATTTTAATCCATGCTCAGCATAACTTCTATGCTTTGAGAATGGGCGGAAAGTATGAGGTCATTCCAGGTAGCGTCTAGATAAATGACCCGAATTCGGTGTAAAAATTTTATTTTTCTAAAAAAAATATTTTTTACATTCTATAAAGAACTTTGGTCTTCTTTTCACAATTGGAGTTCATTCCTTTTTTATGTTAAATAGATGGTATGACTCTGCTAATTTAAAAGGTTTGCTCTTAGGGTTTTACATTTATTCTCACACAAGCTGGTTGACTATTGTAGTCCATAATCAATAAAAGCCATCCACTAACTCGTTCCAACACGCTCTGTTAAAGATTCTGACTATAGATTATAATATAAATCCCATTAACACTTATATGTATCTGCATTCCCACCGATATGACCCGGGAACACTCGTCCAAGGGCTGTCAACTCAGCATCCACTGCTGTTACAACAACAACAACACTTATGTCTGCCGACATTGCCTTTCTGAAAAGTAAATAAAATATATCACGACTTTTATTAAGTTTAAATTCGGATTACAAACGCACGATTTAAGCAGCAATATTTATACTACTAGCTAATGTAACAAGTTTTAAATTAACTACACTTCAGGTAACTTAGCGACACTAACGTTACAATTGACTGTACTCTAGCAGAGAGCCCATTATTTTCTTTCATTAATATATAAATTGAAAGCCAAATAGCTATACTAATATAAGCGTATGTTATACAGTATGACTAGAGTGAAAAGTACTGCCTAAAAGGTTTCAATAAACTACAAATTACAACAGGACTTTAATAAAATTGTAATCAAAACAAACTCTCTGACTTGTACATAAAGAATTGCAAGCTTCTATTTTGAAAACAATTAACAAGCAAACAGTCTATTAAGCACTACCACAGAAATGTTACAGTATACAAAAAGCAATCAAACAGTCATACATTTTTCAATAGAATCAAAATATTTAATACGATATGTTTTAATTAAGCTTATAAAATATCAAACTAATTATAAACTCACACACATATATTAATATATTCATATTTGTATACACTTTTGTATTGGTTTCTTGATTATCACAAAGAAAAACTGCACTTGCTGTTTTGTTGTTGTTATGTTTTTTCTGTAATACCCTTTTAAAGCAGCCAGCACAGTGTTGCCAGTTTAGGGTGATTAAGCCGCAAATAGAGGATTTTTTTTTTTGCAAATGGCATGAAAAATATTATTGGGTCATATAAATATTCTACTTTTGTTCCTTTGTAATACTTTTCTCCGCACTTTTATAATGAATACTGATTACTAAGTAGTTAGTAAACTATCTACTGATTACTATGTAGTTAGATTTCAGTTTGCCCAATACTGCCTACAATTTTGTAACGTGTAACTAAAAGTAGTTAAAATGAGCATAGTCCCCAAATTGAAAATGAATTAAAACTCCAAAACTGGGGTCTTAATTCATTATGAACTAAAACCCCAAAGTTCTAAATGAAATAAGTCCCCAAACCAAAAGCACTAAACTCCCAAACCAAAATGAACTAATTCTCTAATTATTTTTGAATTCAATTCATTATGAATTAAAAGGTACAGTGAAATAATTCCAATGAAATAAGTCCCATGAAAAATGAAATAACGCCCAACTGAAAAAAAATTAAATAACTTCCAAAGGCAAAAATGAAATAAGTCCCAATTTTTTGGAGGAGAAACAATTCTTCCGGCCTGCCGTAGGCCGGCAATACAAGAAATTTGTGCAATGCGAAGCCGGTATTCTGTATACCATAGAGGAGAAAATCCTTCCGCCCAAATGAAATAACTCCCAACAAAAAAAGCTGTTTATTTGGGAGTTATTTCACTGTACCGAATTAAAACCCCAATGTTCTAAAAAACAGTAATCCCCAAAAAAAGGAACTAATCGTAAATTGAACTTGTTTCCCAATTATATGTCATAATGAAAAATAGTAAAATGAAATACATAAATCGTAATTTTTTCTTATATTTTATTGATATAAAGACTCAATTAAATGTAAACAAATTCAAATATAAAAATATAAGGAACATTTTCAATTAATAAAACCAAAATTAATTATAAATTTGCATTGAGTCTTCAACAAATTTTCGACACAGTGCACAATTATAATTTTGTAAGGCTTTCGATATGGCATCAGCCTGCAGTTTTAGATTGCATCCATTACAAATTTTTAAATGCTTACATAGCAGAAGCACAACATTTGGTACTTTATCTTTACAAATAATACTTTCATTATTATAATTATTTGACGGTGGATCGTAAAAATTTTCAGACAAATCATCGTCTGAAGATTCTTCCTTAAAAATATTTTCTTCCGGTACCATGTTTGTACATACACCGTTTTTTATGAATACCATTCGAGAAAAGAATGCAGAAGCTGTAATGTTACCTTGATGTAACAAAAGTGTTGCTTCCTTAATTTTGTTATTTTTTTCTGTTCTTTCTCTTTCGTTTTGCTAATATTTTGTGGTAAAGTAATAGCCCGTTCTTAGCAGATCTTAAAAATTCTAATAGGGTTTTTTGTTTGGTAACTTTTCCCCTAATAGCTTGGCAAAAATGAAACCTAAATTTAAAAGAAAATATGTTTCAAAATGTTTCCAATCCATATGTAAAGGGATTGAAAATTGCAAAACCAAACTCGTGCGAATTCTTTATTTTCAAACCATTTACACAGGGAAACAATTTCAAATACTACAATATAAAAGATTTTGAAATTTTCAATCCATTTCACATTTTTTCAAAACATAAGTTATATTAAGACATTAAACTTTGAAAAATATTCCACATTTATTTACATGTAAATAACACACTTACTAGCATCCTACAAGGTTACTTCTTACTTCCATGGTTGTGTTCGACGTAGTTTTTAGCAGGATCACACTTTCCATCTGAAAAAATATTTACCCTGGCCTTGCACGTTTTTTGTCTTCATTCATATTTAATTATACTTTACACACAGATTTTTTAACATAAATCATTTTGTCAGTAGTATTTTTGCGGAACCCGGTAATTATTTCATAATTCTTTTTTTAGGTCTTGACATTTTCACTTCATATTACAAATTGAATAAGTAATTGCATTCAATAGTAGGTATTTAAGGAAAACAAAAATTGCCTTCGGTAAATCTAAAGGTTTTTATATTGAGGATTTATAATATAATATCATATTTAAGAAAATGAACTTACACCCCAAAAATTATTAATAAACTTCTTTGAAATTTAAGAAAGTGAACTAACACCCCAAAACATTTTTTTGGAGATTTATTTAATTTTCATAAATTGGGGAGTTATATCATTATGAATTAAGTCCCCAATTTTAAATATTAAATAACCCCGAAAAAAATGAAATAAGTCCCCAAATTTCGTTGTTCTTTTTTCCTATATAAAACTTTGGGGCCTTAATTCACTTTCAATTTGGGGACTATGTTCATTGGGGGCTTCGTTCGTAGCGCCCTTATTTTAGTTGTAATCATGACTACTTGATTTCTTTTTATAGCTACACATTTGAAATGATGTTTCAAGAATATATTTGTTTGTGAATATATATTTAAATACACGAAAAGGGGGAAAAGATGACAATAATTAAAAACTCCAAGATAAAGTACTTCAGAAAAAAGTTTTTACGAAGACTAATTGTTGTACATAGTAACAAATGGTTATGAAATATTGTTATTTTGAATATCGTTTGGTCGTCGCGTGACGAATGTTAGACTAGTTTGATTACTGTAGTTCGGTTACATGTAATCATAATAATCATAATTAGTAATCGGGTTACAAAATAATAGTTAACTACGCCCTACACTGATTGTAGAAATAATTTTTATATCAGAATCAGTCTATACCATAATGCAATAATGTTTGTTAATGTGAATATTGTAAGAAAGTTACAGATTGTTATTATTATTAATGATAATTGATGAAATTTAGTACTCGTAGACTAGTTGACCAATGAATTATCACCACTTAATTTCATTGAATTGCATCATGATAATTTTTGGATATAAAAATCGAAAATTGAAAACGAAGACTGAAAAAATGCTGGCAACACCGGCCAGCAACCACTTTGCTTTGTGTTATACTCTCAATTATAGAATATAATTACGAGTGTATTAATTTTGTTTAGATTTTATTTATTGTTTTCTATTGTTGTTTCATTGTTCATCTCCTCATTAATTTTATTCAATTTATTTATAGTGATTATTTATTTTCTTCATTGTTTTTATTTATTATTTTATTAAACTTTTACATGCTATTTTTTACTGCTGGTTTAATTTTTTTCTTTCTTTCTCTCTCTCTCTTTCTTCTTACAGTGCACAATAATTTTGCGGTTAAACTTACATTCGCCATTATTCCTTCGGAAGGGGTAATTTATACAATAAAGAAGTTTTTTTTATATGCTCAAAGAAGGTCAGGGTTTTGTGGCCATAATTAAATGGATTCTTTTTTTACCCAGTTGTTGTTTAAATTATAAAACATTGGATAAATTACATATGTGCATGTATTAATAACATCAACGGTGCAACGTTAAGCAGTTAATTAATTAAGGTAAGTTGGATATTCAATTGATTTTATTAATTAAACTCTGTTAAATTTTTAATTAAACTGAGAGATGGCAATGATGTTATGTTTTAATTTATTTTCAAAGTGAAAAAAAAATATTGATAACTACAAAATTAGTTAATGAGAGAGAAAAATATTAACAGCATCCTTCATTGTATCTGCCTTTAGAAATCTGTTAAATAATTGGTGACTTGCTAATGACTTGCAATTACTAAATAACATACCTTAAAATGACTACCACATACACTTTGCATTACTTTAGAATTAGTTGACCTGTCAATTGCTGTTTTAATTGATAAATAATTTAAACATATGCAGAATAAAATTGTAACAAAATAGAAAACATTGTATTGATTTAATTTAGTGGAGACAAAACACTACCAGAAATTCGATGGGCTGCAGTGAGTTATTTATTCTAGGGAAAACTTAAGTAAACGAAAACGTGGCCACAACGTTTAAAGCCATTAAAAATAGCTAAAGATCTACTATAGTTTGTTATTATTATAATTTCTCTTATAATTTGATTTTCAACCTCAAATCGAAGAAATTAAAATCTCTACAACAATAAATAATAATAAAATATTGAAATTCAAAACAGAAAACAAATACAGAAAATTATTAAAGCCATTAGAACTTATCAAAAAAAAAAAACACTTAATCCTTTAACAGGAAAAGCTTCTCAAAGTAAAAAAGGCTAAAGACATATAAATACAGCAACGTCTCAATTTAAACTGCTTTTACTCCACACACACATACGTACTGTTTTAAATTAAGTTCGCTCGGTTTATGTTTTTATGCAGACATACACCTACAGAAATAAAAAGCAGTAACAAATTATAGTCTGTTAAGCTCGATCATATAGATATAGTGCCTTACAACTGGTATATGAGCAAAAACAGTTTTACAGCAATGGGCGCTATGACCCATTATGGACCGATTATCCAGAAATTTAATGGCATGACTTTTGGGCATATAAATATTTTGTATGCTCAATTTTATCACGATATAAACACATGTTAAAAGGATTTTCGATGGGGGTCTTATATGGGACCTTATGGACCGACCGTCATCTTCATTTCTGAAGATGTGAAACTTATTTGTGGTTATTTTATTTGAATACTAACATTTTTAAAAGGGAGTTAAGCATAGGAGCTACGGTCGATCGATCGACCAATCTCCATAAAATTTGTAGATGTAATTCGGCTTCATGTACAACTTATTTGTGACGAAATTTCTTTGGTTACGTTTATAAATCAAACATTTATGATTGCTAGAGTCATATTTCGAGAAGTCATTTGTATTGGGGCTAGATGAAATAATAAACCGATTTCAAAAAAAAAACATTGCGTTTTTAAATTTTACATGGTCAACTAGCCATTAAGTTTTACATAGTCAACCAGCCATTAAGTTTTACATGGTCAACCAGCAAGTCGGACATCGTTAAATCGACTCATGAAGTGATTCTGAGCCGATCGGTATATTTTAAGGTGGTGTTTAACTAATAATTATGAGCATTACAAACATCAGCATAAATCCAATATAACTTCCCCACTACTGCGGTGTATGTATACAAGATATTCTCTATATTTCAAAACAAAAGAAGACAGTTAACGAACAAAAATATTCTTTGCTTTTAGAATATTGTACGAGCTAACATGACAATAAAAGTAAAAAAGTTAAAACATAAAACAAGGACAACAAAAATGTTTATCTATATTGCACAAAATATGGAAATGTGTTAAGTTATCCATTCGAATAATAAATTTCGAATAATCCAACATTTTTCAAGAATACTTATTAGAAAACTTTAAAAATAACCATTTTCGAACAACGTTTAATTCTAGTAATTTGAATAAACGAATTTAACTAGTTCAAATAATACGATCACATATTTAAAATATTTAAAAAATCAATCGAATTGTGATGTTTCAAATATTTTAAACTTTTTTAAATAAAGTAAAATAAAAAGTTTTTTCCTTTATCAAGTCGTTCGTAAAGTATTAAAGTAGTATAGTCCGTAAAACCGCCTTTAAAAACATCATTTATCAAAAAGAAAAATCGAATCTAACAATTTGGATACTAGTATGTATTATTACTCGTAATACGTATGAATGTATGTAAGCAAATGTATGACTATTACAAAAAAAGGAGTAAAATTTATTCGTGTAGAATTGCAGCTCAACTTTAGATATTTGTTGTTTGAAATGTGTACATAAGACTGCTACAAAACTTTGTGGAGAAAAATAATTGCTGCAATTATGTTAGCTATTAACCCGCTGAAAATTTTTATCAAAAATTTTAAATCGTTCTAGTCTATTGGCCTGTGAAAACTGTTCTCAATGTTCTAAATTACAATTTTCCCAACTGTAGCTTTATACCTTTTTTTGGTAAAGAATCGGCCCAATCATGAATAAAAAATCCGCGAGAGTTTTTTTCCTTTTTATTTTTTTAGCATTGAGTTTGAATAGGAAATGGGAAAAGGGGAAAACTCCCGCAGAATTTTTATTCATGATTGGCCTGAATATTACTAGAACCCGTCCAATCGCTGGACTATGTACAAAACAGTTTAGGGAAAACCGATATTTTATACCTACGTATGTTTGTGTAGATTTGAAAAAAATTTAAATTTCTCAGTTGAGTTTCAATCAAAATTCAATAATTCTGGGTTTTTATAGGATCAGTCTAAACTATTTGTTTAAATATGTTTGTTTATGAGTTTCCATAGCGTTTAATTCCTCATAGACATGAATTGTATTGGTATTGTTTTTTTTGTTCAATTTTTTTTATGACTAGCAAAATGAAAATGTGAAAACTAGCCGAGTTAAAAGTTCTAAAAAAAGAACAGGGCTAAAGATACACAAATTACAACCATAATTGTTAGATAAGAAGGATGTGTAGACACAGGGCCCCACTTAAATTTTATATCATAAAATTTTGCACATATTTTTTTTTATAAAAGTACAAGTTTTGTTGAAAATGGTAAGAGTTGAACCACAATTTCTCATAGTCCCCACAAAAATCTCTTCCTGAAATATAACCTGGGGGTTATATTATTTTATATTAAATAATTAGAATTAATATTTCAATTTTATAAATAATATTTTTAATAGAATAATTATTATTTCATAATTGAACTGTTAAGTTAATTTTAATTCTTGATAATTTGTAGTCAGGCTTGAGTTCATTAAATTTAATTTTCATTAAATTATTTTTACTGAAGTTTGGAATTACAACTTGAACAGGTTCGAATCCCAGTCAAGAAAAATTATCAAACATTTTCAATAATAAAATTTTTCAAGTTGTAATTCCTAACTTCAGTAAAAATAATTTAATGAAAATTAAATTTAATGAACTCAAGCCTGACTAAAAATTACCAAGAAGTAAAAATAATATTTTTAATGTTATATATTTGAAGAATTATTTTGTGAATGAAAATTTTTACATCTTTATATGACAAATAAATAAATAACAAAATTCATAATCTCAATGAGTATTAAATTAAAAGAAACAAAGTTTATAATACTAAATAAGTGGAAATATATATAAAGATCTACTACATGACCCTATGGTACATAAATACCAATAGAAAAGCCGAAATGTTTTGCAAAAATAAAAATAAATTTTTAAATTATATTTTGTTTGAATCGGTTCTTATTTGTTCCATATAAAGTTCACTTCACTTGCTTTGTGCTACCATAAAAGAATTGCTTCTTAAAATCACTTAAATCCGCATAAATATTGGTGTTGTGTATTAGACTCGGAACAGCCGAATAAAACACTTAAAATTGTTTTAATAGAAAATAATAAATTAAACATTAAACTCACCATGAATGGTGCTGGTGGCCCGGCCCCATAACTTTAGAATTTAAAGTTCTACAAGTTTAAGCCAAAACAAAACAAAAAAAAATCACCTGTATAATACATACATTCCTTCATGTTTGTATATGAAACATAAAGAAAAATCAACAAAAACAATAAACAAAAGGTCAATACAAACACAAAAGGGAAAATAGCCATTAAATATCAGCCAGCAAACTAAACATTACCTTCCTATTCCGTGTATAATATACACACAGATATTACAGTGAATTTGTAAAAGATCTTGATATTTGCTTACATACATATGTATGTATGTAGGTGGAATCATATAAATCTATATTCTTACATACGAGTACATATATAATACTTACGTTTTACCTTGCTTTACTGTTTTATCTCTACTTATTTTATTTTTTGAGTTACAAAAATGCCTTAATAAATTGTACCCTTATAAAGGTTTGTTAAATTATACAGTTAACCTTATTTTATGTTTTAATCTAGAGTTAGTTACAGAAAATGAATTTTTAAGACAATTTTTTTTTTATTTAGTTTTGTTACAATTCATGTTAAGATTTTCTATTTCAAAAACTTAATTTAAACAATAAACCACCATAGATAGACACATTTACTATTGACGTTCTAATGACTATTGTTATTAGTGTACTCGTATATTAGTAAATAACACAAAACCTTAATCTCAGTATCACTTGTGGACATAATAAAATGCAGACAGATTTGTACAAACAAATACATATACATATGTATGTATGCAGTATCCCAGCAAGCCATATGAGTCCGAAAAGAGTCTTTTCTGACACCTTTTTCGGAGCGTTAACGCTCTTTATGAGCCCAAAAAACAATCATAATTGCTCCGAAACCCTTCAGAAAAGAGGGTCATTACATTCGAAAATGGTCCGTCAGAAAGAGCTCTTACATAATGTCAGAAAAGAGTCTTTTAGGAGGGTTTTTTTTTTGGGCTTTGTGTAATCTTGTTTTTATCATTCTTGTGTGGCACAGCTATGTTTTTTTGTTCAAAGCACATAATTAAGTGGAATTTCTGAGTCATACTGCGTGCCAACTCAGGACAGTAACAAGCAAATTTTTCTTTCGCTACCAAAATGCTCTTTAGTTGGACTCATTTCTGACTCCTTTTTTCGGAGCGCTCCGAAAATGCTCTTTTGTTGGTCTCTTTTCTGACTCCTTTTTCGGAGCGCTCGTAGAATGGTATGCTGGGCAGTATGTATTGAATGTTTAAATGTACGTATGTATGTATAGTATTTACTTTTAAGTATGTGTTGTTGCCTGTGTGTGGCACAATAATATCTCTGTTAAACTAACGACCAAGTAAATTGACATGTTGGCCTGTCTGTCTATATGTTTGTTTTTTTATTATTTATTTTTCTCTTTTTCATTCTAAAAGGTTTCACTCAGTGTGTTTGTATAAAATCATTAACTTTTATATACCCAGGCATATTTTTAGGTCATTGTATTTTATATACCAGACACATACAGATCGAGCGAGACTTTTACCATACACATTTATAATTTTTAAGGTTTTTTCATTCCCTTGTTTGACTCTGACATCAGAGTGCATTATTTAGTTGGATTAAATGTTGTAATAAATATTTTTGTTTTTTAATTCTTTCAACTTTTATTACCAATTTAAATTTGTATTTAACAAAAGTTATTTTAAAGTTCTGTTTGATTTCAGGTTGCTGTTGCTGTTATAGTCATTGCTTCATGCTACACGTTAACTGTCAAATGTGTGACTTGTCGTGTTGTGTTATTTTTTTTCCTTTTTCTTTTTAGTGTTATGCCTTGCCTATCAATTCATTTATTTCAACTGATTGTTTATAGTTACTTGTAAATTATACACCACAATGCTTGTGTCATAGATTTTTAATCAGTGGTTTTCATTGAGGCTCAAATTACCCGTGAAAGGAACCAGCGTAAAGTAAATGGTTGTGGCAAACTGTTAAAGGCCGTATGAAGTCTAAAATATTTAAGATTTAATAAATTTTCCTACAAAGACAGCTATTTTCTGCTGTTCAGACTCAAAGTCTTAAATGCTTAAGATCACAAATAAGCCTTAAAAACAGCCAGCTAATAACTCCTATTGGCATTTGAAGAAAGCTATTACGAGAATGATGAAGTAGGAGTTAGATTTTGTGCTTGCGGGCCAGCAGTCACTGTGGGAACTGCAATTTCTTTAAACTGTTTGTGATACTAGGTACTTACTGTCGGTACCATTCCATAATGTAGCGTATTCCCGGCCATACCAAATAACTAATTATGTTTGTTTTAAACTATTGATTTGTTTAAATTAACTGTTAAATTTTATTCTTTTATTTTCGTGCAAAGAAACAACATTTTGTCTTGAAGTCTAACATATAATTATAATATTTAATAATAACGTACATACAAAACATACATATGTACATCAAAATCAAGCATTTGACTCACCACTTTCAAAAAAAAAAAAAAACAAAAGAATTAATTTATACATTTTTAAAATATTAATTACATAGATGAATTAATTTCTTTGAGAACAGTTCTTTGGTAGAAACTTCGTCCTTTACGTTTCGAAAGAAAAATATTCCAATAAAATTAAAAATATGCTTTTAAACTTACGAGAGTTTTTTTTCATTTATTTGATAGCTGTATTCTCTTGAGCCTAAGTATGTACATATATAAAAAATTGTTAAAATATTTTTAAATTTCATATTCTGACTGATAATAGTTTTTAAAGGAACAACAGTAGTTATGCCTAAAAATGCCAATGGCAAAAAAAGAAAGTGTTGCTTGCTCTATTATTACCTACATATAATTGCATATAATAAATCTGTTTAGTTTTTTTCTTTCTAAATTCACATAATCTCTTACAGTTCTGCATCTGACTTGACTAATAAAATTACATTTTGGAAAATTACTATAAAAATGATATTAGTTTCCACAGAAAATTGCATTTTGTTTTTCCATGCATGTGTGTTACCAAATCAATCTTCGTTTAGTAACGTAAGATGAAACAAACAAAAAAAATTTATAAAAACCTGTCAAATACATGAAACTTGATTTAGTTGCAACTGAAAAAACGAAAAACATATGATTAATGGTTTTAAATCGTTCAAATAACAAAAAGTTTGGAAAAAAACAAATTTTAAAGTTGAAACAGATTAGTAAGTAAAAAGTGTTATTTGAACTTTTCTTACTTCAGATAACAAAAAATCATTATTTACTAGAGAATATCTGAAGAAAGCATATTGTTTGTGTCGATTTTGTTTTTAAACGAAACCATATATCGTCACCTAAAATGTCCAAAGACAGGAGAAGCAAAAAACATTTTAAAATGAAAACTGTTTAATTGAAAATTGCGATTTCTTCACATCTTTTCTTAATATATTATATATGTATATAGACGACAAACTTATTTCTGTAAAAAAAAATGTGGGTTAAGTCTTTTGTGTATTATGAAAACGTTCAAATGATGTTACGTTCTTTTCCATTTCTTGAATAAAATCGTTAGTTTGCAACGTAGAAGCTTAAAATTTTTAAGAGCATTTTATTTTAGCCTTATGTTCCAGATTCAATCAAAAAACGATTTTTGATTTTTTGAGGGTTACGTCTTTGGGCATTTCAGGTGACGATATTAAACATTATTTACTTTTTGTTATTTTCAGAAATAATTTATCTATGTATTTTAAGTTTTTAACTACAACTTTGTGTTCTTATTTTTCTTTAGGGGGTAATGCTCTATTAAGCATGAAGGTGTAAAGATTTCATTATACACGTTATGGTGTTTTAACTTTTATTGTGTTTATACCCTCCACCACTATAAGTGGTGAATGTCATTCCTTGTGTAACACTGAGAAATACTTATATGAGACCCAACAAAGTATATATGTATATTCTTGTTCCTTACGAAATTCAGAGTCGACTGAGCCATGTCCGTCTGCCTGTCTGTCTGTCTCTGTAAAACACTCTCACCTCCAAAGGACACAACCGAAATCAACAAAGTTTACAAAAAACAGTTTACAGTTATCCTAAGTAGTTTGGTATTGAAAATCAGGAAAATCGGTATAGTAGAACAAGAGTTATGGACCAAAATGTGAGGCAACCTTCATAAAAAATTGATATTTTTAAAAAAAATTTTCCAATTTTTTTAAATATGTTGCAGATATCCCCATGAAATTTTGTATACGATGTTTTTATGATAAAAGAAGAAAGTGTAAAGAAAATAGTAAGAATACGTCCATGATTTCTCATAGCCCCCATACAAAAATAAAAATGGAATATCAATACAAAATTCAGCAGGAATAAGGTCCATGTATAAAGTCCACTTCCAAAATTCACTAAAATACGTATAAAACTGGTATAAATAATGTTAAATGGTTAAAATGTGACATAAATAATCTGTAAATAAATTGTTGTACTTAATTTTATGGTGGTCGGCTCATAATTGGTCATAGCTCCCATATAAGCACCACATCCGTAAAAGCCATTTATCTTTATATATATCGTATAATTGTAGCCCAAAACTTTGTACAGATCATTTACATATATATTTACAAAAATCATCCCACAAAATTTTGTGAATTTCAGTCCATCTCCCATATAAAGTCCTCTTCCGAAATACCTTTAATACTCAACAATCTCTTATAAATTACGGCACCGATTCAAAATTTTACACGGATCATTTACATACATGCCAAAATGAAACTGCTGGATTTTGAGAAAATCGGTCCATATTTGACTATATAAGGTCTACTCCCGAAATTTACGTAATACTAATATATATCTTAAATATACCGTTCTTATGTTAAAATTCGACGTAAGATATCCTCATATGCATAAAATTCATTGTTCTAATATTTATAAAGATCGGCCCATAATTTGTCATAGCTGCCATATAAGAGCCATTTTCGAAAAACAAATATACCCACAAAAATATCTAATAAATATCGATATCGAACCAACTTTTAAAGAGATCAGTAATTTTAATCCAGAAATCATACTAATGTCTATTATACGGCAATTATGCTACTGGAGCTGTCAAGCAATAATTGGCAAAAGATCCTGAATTAAGTCCACTTCTGAGCATACCAACCAACCATACAACTCTTGTAAATAACGTTATTGAGATCGAGTTCAACCAAAATAATCCTCAAATACGTAGAAACCACATAGTGAATACTGGATTTAGAAGCTATCAGTCCATAACTGGTCCACTTCTACTATGCCACCCATAAATCTTTTGTAAATAATGTTATTGAGATCAAATTCAACCAAAAGAAGCCTCACCTTATAATCTTATCCTTTTTTATACTTTGTTTCTTAACTTGTGGTGAATAAGGAAAAATGTTTTTTTAACTGTATAAATTGTTAAATTACACTCAAGATTATTATGAATATCAGACAAACTCTGTAAATTTTGGTAGGAATCGGTAATTACATCATTTATAAATGGTCAATTAGATAAAATTTCAAAATATTTAAAATAAATTACGTTGGGTAAAACAAATATATAAAAAACCAGTAATGGTTTTTATTTACATTTGTTAAAGAAAAGGAGGAGAGAAATTGTTCATCAAAAATAGCCCGTGAGGATAACCAAAAAACCTCAATAATAATTTAAAATAAATTATGTTGGTCGTAAAATAATAAAATTAGCACTAGGACTTAATAGAAAACACAGAATAAGGATATAACCAGTGTAGTTTTTGTATTTTTCATTCTATCAAGTAAATGAAAAATTTAATTCAACAAATTATTTCAAACTACATAATTAAAAATAATCCAAATAAGAAACTCAGAGTGTTCAGCACGTTTTTCTAAATAGCATTTTTTTTTTTTAAATTTCCTTTAATTAAACATTTTGTCCTGCTTATGTACCGTATATTTAATATTGTACATACATTCATATTCCCTCCCACTGTAATAAAACTCTAGTTAATCTTCTTGTAGTAAGTAAATATGTCTCTAACAGAATTTATTGTACATATTTTCTAAATTCATAAAGTAACACATTCTTTATATGTTGTGTACAAAATGTACTAAACTATTATTCACATTTTTAAAGATATTTTTTCATTAGTTACGTGTTCATAAATTGTTGAACGTGATAAACTGGGAAATTATTACAATCTCTGTACGTTTTGGGTTTTTTTTTTTTTGTGCACTATTCTTTTATAATGGAAGCAAGTGTATACTGTACATTAGGATGGCACCTAAATGTTCTTATTCATTAAGTAAATGTTTACAAAATATATTCATTTTATTTAAAGTTTTTAAAGTTGTAACAAAGTTAAAAAAAAAATTAATTGTTGGAAAAAATTCAATTAAAATTTGTTTTTATATTGCATTTGCCTTTCGATATTTAAATGTATGTAAAATATAAAAATTTTCAGATAACTTTTCTCCATTATAATGTAAATATGTAGTAACAAATAAATCCTAAAATTACGTATTAAGTAAAATCCCAAAATTTGTTTTTATTCTTAAGATTTTAGGATTTTGTAATCTTAAATTTCTAGGGGTCAAATATGTTAAATATCTTTAAGGGACCCTGTACATTACATTAGGGTGTTCCTTTTAGTATAGTTGTTCGAAGAAAAAAAAACTGCTGGAAATACAATAACTGTAAAATAATAAAGTTCTGTTTGGTGCTTTCATTAAGTTGCAGATTTACCTTTGAAATTAATAAAAGATCAAATTAGATTTGTTCACTTTCAATAAACTTGCATTTAAGTGTATTGTACATTTTAAGTTTAGGTGTTTAGGTTAGTTTAAGTGTTTAGGAAATGTTAAAAACTTCTTCCCAGGATTGTATAATCCTTGTAATGACAAGCTTTTTCTTTATTGTGTACATAAAAAATGTTGAATAAGGTTGTAGAATAAACACAATACAATGGGCTCTCCAGGATTCTCTTAGCTCTTGATACACTTCTCATTGGTATGCTTACAGTTTACTGTGTAATTAGACAGATTTTTAGTTTAAACTTCTTTAAAATACTCACAAAATAAACAAGTAAGAAGGTATAGTCAGTCAATCCCGATTATATATGGGATCTATGGCCTAAAGTTATAGGTTATAAATACATTAAAAAATTCGCCATACTATCTCTCTTTCTCTGAACTAATCAATTAATCTTCAATTGATTATATTTAATTAAAATTAATGTTTTTTCTCCAAAAACCGATTATGTTTGTCTGCACAAAAATATGAGTGTCAACCACACAGGTCTTAAAACTGCAGAATATCATGAAAATAAGAATGTGAATATAACTAGTTTTTTGTACTTGGTGTTGCCTAGGATATTATAGATATTTTACTCACGGCCGCTGATTATTTAACATTTTTGGAATCTGTTTTAGGAATAGCATACAAACGAAGCATATTTGGTGTGTAAAGGGGCAGTTCATTGTGTAGGAGAAAAAATCATTCATGTACTTCTAATTCTTTTATGAAACAGTTTTTTTTTCAAACCAAATTCATTAACTATTTCGAAAAACAAATGTTTGGACAAAGCGATTTTGTATACATTCAGATTTTAACGGTCTAATTCAAAAAAAATTAAAGTAGACTTCACATGTACTTTAAAAAATGTTTGTATGAAAATGTTGTCTAAAAGCACACTTCAAACCTACTTTTTTTGTGAAAGAAACGTTTTCCCCTTCCTGGTTCAAGTCTTGAAATAATATAAAACTTAATGGCACTGTCAAGTATGTACATATATATCTACATACCAAATTTCAATAAAAACAGGTAATAATTTTACCGATTTTCACTCAATTAGTCCCTTCCTGGTCCAAGTCATAAAAAATATTGTAGCCTATGACACTTATATTATATGTATACATTATACACATATATATATATATATTCATGGGAGTTGCAGTCAGAATATTCTTTTAGAATACACACACACAAATCAATCATAGTATCTTTATGTCGGCCACTGTTCTAGTATTCACTAACAATATTAAGCCGCTGCACTGAGAGTCAAGTGTTTAAAATTTATAACGGCATCAAAAGTATAATGACTTCAAATCTAACCAACTAACATTATTTTTGTTTACAACAGTCAGTGTTGCCAGTATTTTTTCAGTACTCATCCCTAATTTTCGTTTTTATAACACCAAAAATTTCCAATTAACAATTTGTTATTGTATTAAATGTTAATATAATGTTAATATAAAGTACTTATGTACTATATGTACATATGTATACATGTACACATACATATGTATGTATTCAATGTAATAATTCATATGCAGTTTGTTTAAAGTTATTGTTTTAGTAATATTCAATATTGAAGTAAGAAGGTATAGTCGCTCATGACCTACAGGAATTTACCGCTAAATGGGAGTTATGATCTATTATTAGTAGTATGTGCATGTTAAAGAACCAATTTCACTACCAACCACCCTTGGAATAAAAAAATTAATGTACCAAATTTTATTAAAAAAAAATGCAGGGTATTTGCACTTAATCAAGTCAGAACGCGATTTTGAAATCATTATTTAAAATAATTTATCTTGTGCTTACTTGCTTATGAACCTGCAGCAGCTTTCTAGGAATAAAAATTATAAAAATTAATGATAATTAATCCGGTTTTAGGTTTGCCAGCTAAATAAAGTTCGTATGACTGAAATATTTGTTGATATCAAAACTGCATTGCAAGATATAATTTTAAATTTAAAACAAAATATTCAAATATTTTTATACCTAAAAATGATTCAATAATAATTTTTCATCTCCAACAAATCACCATATCCCCAAACTGAAAATTGTGAAACCAGTTGTCCCTAAACTGGCAACACTGATAACAGTGGCTGGCTATATGGGAAATATGTATGAGTATGTTGATATATGCCTAGTGAATCACATGTCTTTGTATGTAGCATACATCCATACATATTTAGTTAATCATGCAGCAGACATTCACTACATACATTCACTTCTTTTGTAGTGTTATTCGTTTAATAAAATAACCGCATATTTGCAAACAACAAAAATACTCACTAATACTTCTACAAATAATAAAGAAAAAAACCTAATAAATTTTGTAATAAGGGGAAAACAATTTTATAGTTTTTATTTATTTAATTTGCATTAAAAATTTCGATTTTCACCGCAGCGCCACAACTATAAATGAAAAAATAATCAATTTGCATACTTTGTTTATGTGCTCATTTATAGATGATTTATTAAATATGTGACCACAAAATAGTTAAGATTTTATTTATTATTGAACAGATTTCTATATTTAGGTTAAATTTTATGGCAGACAGATAAAAATCTATGGAAATTATGCCAAAATATCATTTTGTTGTAAGGGAATGGGAATTATTGATTTAATGAGTTTTGAAAACCATTCACACTGATTTATCTTATTTAGTGTTAGTTTTTGTTAATTGAAATGCATTAGGTGAAATTGTTTAAACTGTCTAAATTGCATATTTGCAACTCAATAATAGTAAACATTTGTTGCGCTTCTCCTTAGAATTGAATTTTAATTACAAAAATTTCTTTTAAATTATTTAACTTTTCCCATACACTAAAATAATTCAAGCATATCTATCTAGTCTTTACTAAAGAAATGTGTTATTTAACTTAAAAATTCTTTAAGCCAAAAAACCCCCAAAAAAAATATTATACAATACGTTTACACCAGAGACCAATTACATAAAATACAAGACTAACACCACCACATTAATGGTCGACCTCATTAAATGAACGTTTATTTCAGACGGACAGACAGACTTATCCAAAAAAAAACACCATTAGACGAGCCGTTTTTTTTTTCTTCCAAACCCAAAAAGAAAAAGGTAAACCTTAAACACAAAATATAGCAGCAAGAAACAAGATTGTTGGGCGAACACTCGCTCTTTCCTATTTTTTTTTACAGTCATAAAAACAAGGAATCAGATGGTAGATACAAAAAATTAAACACTATTGAAGCACAAAGTGTAACAAAAAAATGGGTATACCTCACACAGAAAGAAAAAATAATGAGTCAAGATCCAAAGAAAACTAATAAACTTAGAGGTTCTAAACTTGAAAAAATAAGACAAAAAAAAAACTCAATCACGAAAAAAGAAACAGAGTACATACGTCAACAACTACCTTTGAAAAATGAAAATCATGTTAAGTAAAGTTAAACATAATGAAACTATGAGGGTATGTAAGGTGGGTTGTTCCGTAGGTCTTTCATTTCACCTCACAACGTCCAACAAATAAAAAACAAAAAAAAACAAAAATGTTGAACGACTGGGAAAAAAACTTAATGGTTTCTTAAATGTAACTCAAAATATGAAGAGAGTTAAAGATATGTATTCTTTTTGTGTGTTTTACTAATTTTTACAAGACCATTGATTGGAGCTTTACTCGAACTATATAATGATTGAAATAGTTAAGTAATTACTAAACATATCTTTAAAATAGTAACAATTTAAATCTGTAATTAGACATAAATCTAGGAGGTAACATTTTATAATGTATTAAGGAGAAAAATATTCTCTATAAAATTAGCCCCTTCAAAATAAGTCAAAATAAGGTAAGTCCATTTTTTTGTTTACGAAATTGATCACAAGGCCATTTTGTTAGTTTTCAATATCAACTACAAATCTTATGAAATAGTCTTCTTACGCAGCACAGTATAATTCATGTAAATATTCATTAAATTTCATTAGGAATAAACTCCTTGTTAGATCTGTCAATTTATATACATACATACCTCCTAACAATATGTTGAAACAGACATAATTTTTGTATTACAAAAAAAATGAAAAAAACAACTTAAAAGAAAACAATTTTACACGTTTTATTTATTTTCTCTTTTAATTACATAAAAACACCTACTTTTATTTTCAACTGCATGACTGGAAGAAACATATTTATACCCTACACTATTGTAATGGGCTAGCTCAGGTTTCTGTAATGCCCAAAAATCAAAATTTGTACCCAAAGTAGAGTTTTACCTAGCCCCCTAATGAATGTCATCTTTTGAAAGATGACTTTACCGGTCATAAATATCTGATTTATGAAACATATTTGTGTTAAATATTACTTGGATACCAACAGTTTTTAAGAGAGTTATGCTCTTCAAAGTGATATTCGGCAGTAGGCCTTAAGGAAGCTATAGTCAATTATAGACCGATGTACATAAAATGTGTAGATATCATTAGGCTTCATGTACAACTTATTAGCGAAATTAGTTTGAATACGTACATAAATCATACATTTATGACCGATAAACTCCTATTTCGAGACGACATTTGTATGGGGGCTAGGAGAAATAAAGAACCGGTTTCAACCAATTGTAATCCCAACTGTCTATGGGCCGAAAAATATTATTATTAGGAATATATATTCAAAATTGCGAACTGTGGTGTAGGGTATTAAAAAGAAATATATAATTTAAGAAGTTTTCTTTGAAACTAAAGAACATGAAAGAATTTAACAAAATATGTATATTTAAATGAAACAATTTCTTTAGAAATACACTAAACACAATATGTAGTGGTTTTATAAATAACCCAACTTATAATTAAATACTGATGATTAAGTGAAATGAAAAAAATAGAGGAAAAAAGACCCAGAAGAAGGAGGACTAGAAGGTTATCATTTAATAAATATCAAAGACTACATTCTCACTAATATTAAATATTAATGACAGGCAGTTAGTTATTGGTTGAGTGGCTGTTTTATTTTTTTGTTTTTCAAAAATAATTTATTTAAAAACTCACAAATAGGCATTGTGCACTTAAAGCCCAGCTTTTTGATTTACGAGTAGTGATAATATTTGTTTGGTTTCCCCTGGCATTTTCTTTTTGTTGTTAATTGTAAATACAGTAAATGAATATATTTTGTAGTATTTCCACTCTTTTCTTTTTTTTTTTTTTTTTTTTGGTATTCAAATTATATTTATGAATAAACAACAATCAAATTTTAATTACTGCCGCTTATGAGTGTTGTGTGTAGTTACGAATATGTCTATCTCCATAGACACCATAATTATGTTTCTACTTTGTTAATGTGAAGCATTACCCAACCCTTAAGTGTTCCCTTTTACGGCTTGTTCCAAATGCTTGTATATTGAAGTGGCTGTATATGCAGCATTTATAATTATTTTAATGCATGTTTAATTTTTGTAGTGTTTTTTTTTTTTTGTCATAATTTTAAGAAGGAAACCACAAATGAGTTTAACGTTTAAAGATAAGAACATTTTTCAATTTTCAGTAAATGTACTGCAGTAGCTAAATTTCTTATGATTGTTTTATCAACGAATGCTTTTTTGTTTTGTTTTTAATTTGTGCCACTCTTGCGCACTGTCTATAAATAAAATGTGGTTTCATAATATTTAAGCATAAACACTATTTCCAAATACTTAAAGTTATTGACCGACATCTTTAATTTAGGATAAGTAAAAGAGCATTACAAGTAAATAACATCATTTCATTTGAACAATATTTCAAAAATAATTATTATTTTTCTAGCAAAATCATACTGAACAAATACATCCACAATATGTCATTGTTTGGTATGGATTTTGAGCTGTCGGCATCACACCTCTTCGAAAATGGGGTATGAGGCAGCAGTGATCGCGATCACGATAGATATAAATTATGGGTATTTTTATAAAAATTGGATGATGTGCATGACATGTACCTATATATTGAATAAAAAGATGTCACATGCCATAAAGCCTTAAAAACAATTCAAATACTGCATGTGACATTTTCTTTTCTTGTGCATTTTCTGTGTCGCTTAGGTGATCGTAATTGCCCTCCTAGATCGTGTGATTTATATGCATTGCAAAGTGAATATTTATCAGTGTTACACAATAACAATATGACGATTATAATATGTTTTAAAAGGTCGCAGTATTAAAATAATATGGCTTATGCGAAAATAATCATATTTAATTACAACTTTAAGGGCAATTTCGAAATTAGCTATGACTACTGCCTTACTGTTGCTCATCGAAAATCTAGAATTCTTCAACATTTTCCCGCCTGTAAAATAAACATATAAGCAACAAATAACAAATATTAAATAAATGTGCAGTTTTAAAGATATCGCTAATGAATCTGAGGGAAATTTTAATTGTTCTTTTTCAGAATATTTTTAATGACTAGCGAATTATTCACTACGAAATTAAAACATTTTTGTGATTGTTTAGCAAGCCAACTTCAATTATGATGACAGCAATCATCTATTATTATTCATTCATATAATATTATTTTTATTATAAATGTAGTTTTTTTAACAAATTGCTTTTTGGCTGTTAAAAACACACTCTCTACATATAACTCAAATAAAAGTCTCATAGGAAAACATAAAGAATATTAAGATCAATTTGCGTAAAGTGTTCTACAAATTCCAGAAAGTCCCTCATATGGCACAAAAGTACGAATACTTTAAGTTAGCACCAAAATCTTAAAATGAAAATGCTTACAATAATTTTGGAGAATACATAAATTATACCACAGACCTTTTAGATTTTTCAAAAGTTTAAAGGGGAAGATCATTGTCTGATTTATTTTAAACATACAAATGTATACCTATAGTGTGTCAAAGAATTGGGCAAACTGAAATCTAACTACTGATTACTAACTACGATTACTAGTTAAATATTTTGATTACTAACTACTTATTTTAGTTGAAATGATGTTTTAAGTATATATTTGTTTGTGAATATATATTTAAATAAAAGAAAAAGGAAAAAAATATGACCATAATTAGAAACTCTAAGATAAAGATTCTCGTAAAAAGTCTAGTAACAAATAATTATGGAATGTTGCTATTTTGGATATTGTTCATATCATTTTGCTAGATAGGTCGTAGCGCTTTTAGACTGTTAGAGCGAAAGCGTAATATCTCGCTATGGCTGTTGATGTTTTACAAATAACTCTGTATACTGAAGTTTTTTTTATGCAGCCAGATTTCAAAATATTACAGCACATGACATATAGTATATTTATTTAATTACAAAATATAAGTTCTTATAACTCAAATAATCAGTAATTATAACTACTAGATTGCAGCAATCAAATTAACAACTACTTCAAGTAATTTGATTACTGTAGTTAGGTTATAACCAAACTTCAACAAAGCCCAATCGTTCTTATAGATATAAATAAAACCTTTAAAATTTCAACTCGACTACAAATTCTATCAGCGAAAACGTTTAATAATGATATATTTTTCATGGATCTCTCGTGGTTTTTAAAGTATTAAAAGGCATAGATACGCTCAAAAATATTTCACCATGATTGATTTGAACATTTAAGGCTCCGATATGATGAGTGTTGTGAATCGTAATCGCAGTTTACAACATACGAGGGCGGTTCAGAAACTTCTTAGCCTAGAACAGAAAGCGCGGTATAAACAGATAAAAGTTAAGTGTTTTGGAAACTTCCATCTCTGGTATGAACACATGTTAAATTTCTTTTCGATGTGGCAACTCCTTCATATAGAAACATGTGTTCAAAAAGACCCATCCGCGATTTTTTACATTGGAAAAACTAGACATTCGTGGTGTCATTAAATATTTAAATAAAAAAGGTTTATCGGGACAAGAAATTCATAATAATATGGTAAATGTGTTAGGTGAAAGTGCTCCTTCATATGCAACAATAAAAAATTGGGTTGCAGAATTAAAAAGTGGTCAGTGGTACAAGCATTGAGGATGAACCACGTAGTGGGCGTTCAAAAACAGCAACAACAACAGAAATTGTAGCCAAAGTGCATAATATGGTATGAAATGATCGACGAATAAAAGTGCGTGAAATAGCTAATATCATGGGCATCTCAAATGATCGAGTCCATTTAGTTTTGCAATAAGAACATCAAATGAAAAAGCTTTCTGCAAGATGGGTGCCGCATTTGTTAACAGTCAACCAAAAACGCAAAAGAATGAAATTATCTCAAGCTTGTTTGAATCGTTTTTAGAAACCTAAAATGATCCTAGCACTGCGTTTGGAATGCTCATCCATGGAAACTTACAGTGTGAAACAATGTTGACGATAATTAAAAAAAAAATTGGCAAATGAGTTAACTTTGCCCATTTAGCAAATATTAATATAAAAATTTAAAAGCCCTTTACAAATGTTATATAAATATGTACATATTATTCAAAAATTATAACCAATTAATTTGTCACAGGTTAATTCATTATGGCACATAGATTAAATTTTTACCCTTAATAGGTGTAGTTGCCCAGATATACTACTTTACAAAAAATAAAATTAAATTTTGTTTAAACTTGTCAAACGTATGCACATACTTACATATTTATTATTTACGATTTTCTACATGTTTTAAAAAAGTTTCATTTAAATTTTATGGGCATATTAAAAATTCTTACAATTTGTGTTTATTAAACGCTTTCTCAATGCCACCAAAAAAAACTAAAATCCTAAAAGAAAAAGTGACTTCAGCAAGGGTATATGGATTTTTAACAAAAGAGGAACTGCAAGCCAAAAAGCAAAAGCATGCAAATCATTTAATGAATCTAAAAGATTGTCTAAACTATATAAATGGTAATTTATGCATTTTTAAACAAAAGCGCTAAACACTGCATAAATAAAATAAACATAATTTACTATCCTTATTATCATCAGAATCCTCTAACATTGTATCCCAAATGAATAAAATCCAATTGTTCTGCAAGAAATGGCAAGACTATGTGAACTGTTGTCCTCTACCCAAAGCCTACAAGCCACCTAATATACGATTATCTCTAGACAAAATAAAATATTTCGAAAATATTTCTAAACAAAACACTTTCGATTGGCTCCTATCCATTGATGAACGAAGTATTTTGACACAAAATCTTATCCGTAAAGACTTGACGCTTTCCAGTCTAAAAGTTAAGAATGCAAACAATTTTGGCATAGAATACAAAAGGGATATAGAATTTTGTCTTCAAATGTTAAAACGTATAGATGATTTTTTCGACAATCATAATGAATTGACGAAATGTGATATGTATAAATTGAATGATATAAAGCTGTTGAGAAGCTCTTTACAGCAAGAGACTGCAGAGTTTTTTAATCGTTTCACATATAGAGTTTTGTGCTCAGAAGAGGCTTACATGAAGTAATATTAGTATTAGTTGTATAGCTGGCAGTTATTTTATAATTTTTATTATCAATTGACAGGTCTGTTGATGCCACAACTATGGAATATAGTTATAAAACTGAAAATTTCCAAATTCATATCTGGTCATTGAAAAATGTGCCAATATGTTTTAAACAACTAGAGTAAGTAATTCGTCTAAACGTGCTGGTTTATTTGTATGTGAACAAAGTTCGCTGAAGACTTTTATTAAATTTTTCAAAGCACTATAAATACAAAATACATATATAGTGCTTTACTTAACAACTTTTAAAACCAAATGTCTTTTAATTCCACAATATTTTGGTTTTCCTGCTAAATTCATTTTTCACTTAACTCCCATTTTTGTAATATGTATAGGTATTAATTTCCACTCCAATAACTTACAGAGAACCCCGAATAATAGCCAGTTTTCATGGAGTCAAACTAACACTACATATACCAACATTTATGATGCATGCAAATTTTACTATACGTGCCATACACATGAATTTCGATTTCATCAGTGAAAATGCTAAAAGTTTCTCACAAGAAATAGCTGAACCATCAAATGGCAAAAGTGCTGATGTAAAAGATTTAATCGATTGTATAACTAATGAATGGTTGATGCAATTAGAAATACAAAATAGAGTAAGAAATGAATTGATAGAAAAACGCCAGGAATATGAGGAGAAACTTAGACTTTTTGAAGAACATGAGGAAAAGAAGAAAGCAAGTAAACAGAAAATTTTAGAGCAAAAGGCGGTTTCTAAAAGTAAGAAACCAAAAATAGAAAAACCCAATTATGAACCTCTCAGTATAGAGGATAACATGTTTCCCGATATAAGGGAGGACTTTTTGAAAGAAGAACAAAAGCAATATGAAGACTTTATTAATAGTATATATAATCCCAAGTCCCTGGATTTGGATGCAGACGAGGTATGGAAGTTATTACGAATTTTGTTTAAATTTATACATGTGTACATATATTATAACTTCAGATAAATCTTAAGCAATATTTTATCTTGGGTGGCATCTATCAGTTGTATAAAGTTCAAAAACCTCAACATTTTGATTTCAATAGTTTCAACATGACCTGGCACTATAATAATTCTAAATTAGTGATAGATGAGCATGTTCATATACCATTATATGCACAATTATACCAAAGATCACTTTCCTTCATACTAGACGAGTTTAAAGATACTGATGCTCACTGTCCCTGGTTTGTTTTAACCATACAATTGCCAGAACATCTTAGTTATTGGGGAAAGCCTATAGTATGTCACTATGAAACTGTAACAAAACTTAAACAAAGTCCAAATATTCCTGCAAAAATAAATAAAGCTCCTAAACAAATTCCATCAAATCGTACTTTAGATTTGGGAAAAAAACCAATTACCAAATATTTACCTTATCTAACACTGCAGAACGAAGGCTTAAGCCATTCTATATTGAAATTACAGAAACTCTCTCAAGAAAGCTTGTTCCAGACCTCTCTTTCCAATGTACGTTTAGCTGATAAAGAATATGAGATACAAAATTCTGTTCTTGACTTAGAAGGGGTTTTAAATATTCATGACTTCCCCATAACCAACACTCTCAATAATGCACAAATTAGAAATATGCAAAGACATGTTATACCACGACTGATTTCCTCTTTTAAATTTCCCAAAGAAATACAAGAAGAGGAATTGCAAGCTAGTCAGCAAAAGTGTAAAACTAAATCAGGCCTCTTAAAACAAAAACATTTTGAAGTGACCACAGCAACAAGTGCAGACAAATGTCTATTTCAATTTGGTCCAAAGCAAAATAATCCAGAGAGAATAATTACTATTTATCCGCCAGATGAACCGATACGTATATTGCAATATGAAAAACCAGAAGAACGACCTACTGACTCTATTACGAAACCATTATCGTTTGCTCAATTAGTAAAACTCGTCAATTTTATTAAATGGCAGTTTAAACTAAGAGTTCGTAAAATCATGGATCTAAAGAATTTCAAGTCGAAATTTCCCATGGCTAATACACATCTGGAAGATTTTGGAAAATTTAAATTAAAACTCGCATTTTCTAAGTCTTCTTTACGTTCGACCCATCTATCTAAGAGTAGCAATGAACTGCAAACAATCAGAAGTTTGCACAAGAAATCTCCCAAACATACTCTAATAGAATCTAATGAATCAAATAATGTAACAACGGCTTTGCATGACTCTAGTTCAGAACCTCATGTAACAGAGTGTGAGCAGGATGTGCATGTGAAGGAAGATGTTGTGAATGATCTTCGAACCCATACTTATTCGCATTGGACCACCAAGCATATTTTGAAAGCGGAATATAATAAAGAAAAGCGAACGGTTGTGTTACAAACCAATAAATTGGGTATGAATATTATTGCTTAACAGAGATTTTTCTATTGAAAAAGTTTTTTTAAATATATTTTTTTAGTAAAAATTAAAAAATTATGTACTTATTTCGATTTTAAGATTACAATTTTTTTTAATATTCAAGGCTACTTTGGATTTGCATTTAAACAATATGAACACTTTCCTTTCAAATTTTGGAAAATGGAACCCGATCAAAATGAGTAACAAGTTTTGACTTTTTTAAACAGTAATAAAAAAATCTGTACCCCAACGTTTATATCTTCTTTTTTAGTCCAGAAAGTGAAGTAATATTTACTCTGGATACTCAATATGTTCGATGTGTTCTGTTCATTACCGAGAAAGGTATTAAAGGTCATGTTACTGATCCCACTACAAAATTTATAAGAAATCCTAAAATGTATTTGGTCATTGAAGAGCCCGTGGCTGATTTAAAGGAATTAAAAAACATCTTTAAAGAAAAATATCTAAATATTTTTGCCGATAGAGATGCCTGCTTTTATATAGAAAATGGTTAGTTGCTAAAACTTAAAAACAGTTTATCAAATCAAACTGTTACATTGAAACTACAAATTTAATTGTTTGCTTAACTAAGTTTATGTAAATTCAAATACAAAACTCAGAAAATAAGGGTTTCGAGTATCTAACATTATTAAGTGGGTTTTGTGTGTAAATAGAAACATCAACTTCAGTATATGTCAAGTTCCCCTAAATTTCCTTAAATCTAGGTTACTTTTCCGAAAAACATTTATCCACTGAACTTCACACGTACAATTGTATGGCTGTAAATAGTAGCCAAATGAAATTTAGTTTCTCCCCTTGGAATCATCTGGCCCAAAGACGCGATATCATTTTAAAATTTTTGCAATATCAAGATTCCGATGACAATACCGTAGAAGTACGTATAACCCCAGAAGAAGCATATTTTGTGGAAACTTCAGAATTATGTTCCGATAACATAGACATTATAAAATTGCACTATAACTTAACTTGGAGAAACATTAATGTAAGCCTTTATTTAAACTGAAAAATCTTTAAAGTATTAACAATAGTTTTTTTTAGATTTATAGTGATTTGCACAATTTGATAAATTCCATGTACCCAGCCGCCAATGAAGTGAGATGCAAAAATCCCAAATTATTAACTTATATAAAACATTTACTTTACGAAATAAGACCTTTAAGTTTTTCCTAAACTAAATCTTGTTTACAATAAAAATTTAATAGCTTTTTGGATTTCCTATTATATTCCCTTGACTGTGTAAATATTCCTATCAAATCTATATAATTGCTTTAGAAATAGATTGTCGCGTCTATTTTCTGTCGCCTTATCCAACAACTCGATTTATTTAAATTATATTTCGCTTTTTTTAAATTATTCCATGAATAATTTTAGCCATTTTCATGAGCGTTTATTATAGCATAAAAAAAAACTTTTCCTTAGCTTTAGCTCATTCACACTGCACCTCCCATCAAGAAGTTATTCGCTGTAACTAATTTAATATAAAAAGCACAATGAAATACAAACCAGAAAAATACGAAAATAAACTTCACAGATGATAAGAACTTCAATTTAATTTTTTTACGAATTTTAGTAAACATTTTGAATTAAGTTCGACATTTTTAGACATATTAAGTGGATATAAGATTTTTAAAAATTTAATTAAAATTTACAAACAAAATAACATCAATGAATAATAGCTTTGCTTTAGCACTTGCATTAAATCGTTCTTTCGCTCATATATATTCTGTTCTATGTGATTCATTGCACTTAGTTTTAATGTTTTGTTGATGATATTAACGATGTCCGGCCGTCTGGTTAACTGTTTTTGTAAACTGTTTATACAGTAAAGTAGAGTGGTTCGAAAAAAAGTTAAAGATATTGTAAAAACAGTTCCAGAAATATATTTTTTATTTTGTTTTGCCACGCCTACAAATACCGCCCTTTTAGTATTTTGTTCACTGTGTCGCCATTTTTAGTCCAATCATAACATTTTGCACACAGAGAAAATATAGTTGTGCATGTTTACCACTACTATTTTAACATTTTTAAATATTTTTTAAAATATTATGGTCACTGTGATTATTTATATAATTTCTGCAACCATGATATGGTTAAGTTACCATTCACAAGATTATAGCCATCATATATATGATTGTACCATATAATGTTTATGTTGATCAGTTTTATGATGAAAGATTATACCATATTATGTTGTTCTCTATCATAATCAAAGATCAACAAATTATGATAAATGGAATCATCATAAACATGATTGCAACAAATATGTACATGTAGTTACTACAATCGTATATATGACGGCAGTAATCATCTCAATCGTAACTTAACCATAGTATGGTTACTGTGTTATGGCTCTGTAAGGGCTGCATTTCTGTCCTTAATCACTTTTTACTACCACGTCAAATTCTAGTCATGACTTTTAAAAACTCGGTTCGCACTCACAAAAATGCTAAATATTTTTTTTAAGTCATGACTAGAATTTGACGTGGTAGTAAAAAATTAAATGAGTTTTTGTAAGACGCTTTGGTCGCTTTGAAATAGCGATACTATTTACTTTTTTTTTGACGCTTCCACAGTGGTCTGTTTTAACAATAAATTAATTAAATTTGTATACGCTCTTTTTACTTATTTTTTTTTTTTGTGAATTCAGTTCTACTCAAATAACTACATATATACTCGTGCATGTATAAATATTCACTATAGTTTTCTAATATAATATTATTTATATTAATATAATTAAGCTTTTCTTTAAATAATATGTGGTAATAATTTAAAATCTGTGAGTGTCCCTAATAATATGGCGCTTTAAACACAAAACATTTTAAATTTTAAAGTTTACATGTATTCAATAATCTTTTCTTATTAATTTTGCAAACTTAAGAACTATTGTGCTTTTTACTGATTTTTGTCTGTTGTTTTTCTTATTTTTTCAGGTACGTCTACAATATGCATTCAGCCATTCAATATAATATGGCATTGTCTTTTTGTAAGTAGAATTTTTATTTTTAAATATAACAACATTATATTTTGCTTTAGTAAATATTTCTCACATTGATAATCGCCAAAGATTTTTTTGTTTATTTTTTATTGTTGTTTCTTTAGCCGAAAGTTTAAGCATATACAAGACTAAAACATAATCAGATTCATATCCATCCTTATCTTGTGTTGTCTTTCATGTCAATCATTATTTTTATTATTATTATATGATGGTACTCTTATGTCTTTTAAATAAGTACATACTATAAAAGAGCTTTCACAGATTTTTTTAGTATTTTACTCGTAAGTTGGAACTTTATATTGTGCCTTTAAAATTTTTCTATACACAGGAGCACTTTGGCGTCTTCATTATTATTTTCTATTGTCTATATTGTTTATGATTTTTTTAACTGATTATTTTAAAGTTTTGCAACTCGTATCCTCATTAGGAACAAACAAAAAAAAAAAACAGATGCAAAAAACTATACATTTTTTAATTGTCTTTTTAAGGGGTGTATGTTGTACATAAAGGAATTTCCTGGAATGTTTTTTGTTTTTAATTATAATACATATTATTGTACAAGTACAATGATTTTGCCATTTTAAACGATTTTTAAAATTATTTTGATTGAGATGTTGAATAGTTAAGTTTTATTTTTTATACATAATTCTTTTGAAGGACTTTGTACTTTGTGCTTTTCTTTTAAATGTTCTTATTTTACGTGATATTATTCCAGCTGCACACTATTACAATCATAAATATATGTTGAACTCATGGGTCCCAGGATATTATCCATTATGTGCCTTCATATAATTTTAAACTTAAACTCCCTTCTTGACAGTGCTCTCAGTGGTGACACTTGCCATGCATGGCCAATGAAAATAAAAAAATATTTATTTAGGAAAATGTTAAGTAAATAAATTTCCTTTTGCAAATAAAGATGCCAGCAAACAGATAATAATTCATTCATTCACTCGCTCTTTTATTCATTCATACATTTCAACAGAAAACACAAACAAAAATAATAAAAAAAAAACTTTATATAAAACCTGAGGAAAATCTGTCAAAAGATTTACATAAAATGATAAAAAGAACTGTTATATTAAAAACAAGACGGGCAATATGACAACTAATGAAAGGGCGCTTTATTTTTATATTTAAGAAAAAAAAAACATATAATACCCTACACCGTTTATATGAGCTAAAACAGGTTTTCAAAAGTAGTAGCTATGACCCATTATTGACCGATCATCACAAATTTGTTAAATTTTATTGTTATTTGTATTTGCATGTTAAAATGATTTTCGGAAGTGGGTCCTATATGGGAGCATTGACTAATTAGTAATTACGAAGCGATCGTTAAAATTAAGTGACATGACTTTTATATACATATGAAATTTGTGTTCAATTTTATTTGGATATCCGAATTATTAAGTGGACCTTATCCACAAAATGCTTAGGAGTGATTTGGTTTTATATTTGGTGTGGATACATGTATAAACAAAATATATATGGCAAATATACCCTACCCACTATGGTGGGTGTAGGGTTAAAACATATTTATGACAAAATCAACAAAATAGCAACAAAAAAAAATCTTATGCTAAAGTAAATATTAGATGCACATACATATGTATGTGAATTTTGCAGTTCTTTTGAAGGTACTATAAATATGAAATGATATTCGTATGTTGATTAAAAGGTGATATATCTTGAACAAAAATATGTTAAGTACATATAACTAAAGCAAAAAGAGACATTAGAATATTACAACACTGATTGCCAGAGAGATTATTTGGTTAAAGTTTTAAAATAAAGAAGGTCTTATTTAGTAATTTCAAAAATATCAAAGAATTTTTTGAGATTCTTGTAAAGTCTAAATATTCCATGTTACCTTTGGCATTCCAAAGCTTTCATAATAAATTTCATTTAAAACAGTATCTGTCACAGTACCTTAAGTTAAGTATATGAATTTTATTACATGTTTTTCTAAGTTGCACAAGTACACAACAGTCGATATATCAATCAAATAATTAAAGACTTTTTTTACAATCAGTAGTTTCTACAATCCAAATGTAGACGTATGTATAAGCATGCTGAATGGATTTCTAACACTACTCTCTAATATTTAAAGCCTCTAGATTAGACTTATGGACATTTTTAACCTAGCTAACCTTATTAAATTGTGTTAATAAGGAATTGTTAAAAACATTTTTGATCATTAATATCAATAATACAAAGGATGCTATTGTCGCTTATTTTATCAAGAATTTTTTAAAACACAACAAAATGCATGTAATTATCGCTCATTTGGACTCAATAATATCCTCAGAAATAAGCGATTTTCTCATTATAGCATTTCATAGACAAATTTTAAAATGCCCTGAAGATATCATCGACAAAAATTTCGCATATAACTCCATCTGGAATATCACGCTCAGTTGCCAAAATTTGTAAGACATCCTGAACGAGGAGAAAAAGACAATATACGAGAAAATCCAAAACTGCAGAAATACGTTTAATATAAACATACTAGACCGACAATTTCGTTTATATTATTGTTAACACAGTAAAGGTGGAATTAGCCATTCGTTCCGAACAAAATATTTCATCATATAAATATTTTCTCTCTCTCTTAAAGAGAGAGGCGTCAAACTGCATATAAAAAAACTTTGTCCGAACAAATCATGGTAATCTAATTTCCATCTTAATATGTAATCGGAACAAAGTTTTGGCACATAAGTTCATATTCACATCAGTAATTAAAAAATCAGTTTCGTTTATTTTGTTGTTTAAACATTTCATTTAAATGGAAAACTACATATATACTAAAACTACTACATATGTACTATTGCAAATGTATGTAGTTGTGGCACAAAGTACAATTTGTATATATGTGGGTGGATGAGAACATTTTATAAACGTATTCATGTTAACCAACAAGGAGTTGGTTTTCAGATTGTGTGAAAAAGATATGCACGTAGCTGAAATTAGTTTCTCTACTCAATTGCACTCGTTTCTTTTCTTTATACATTAATCATAAAATCATTCAGTTGTTTTTCTTTTCTTGTTCCCACATTTGTTAAAGCATATTTTATCTTTATGAAGATACTCTAAGAAAATTTGCTTTATAACCTTTTCGAGTGATACAAACAAAAAATCAGTTTGCATGTACATAGTTGCAGGCAGATGCTTAAAACTCACCTTTGATTTCAGTTTGCTGCTGTAATTTGTGGCAACACAATAAAGCGCTTTGATTACTTTAACTCAAAGCAGTAAAATAAATTTTATTCTGCTGATATTAATTTAAGGCTTTGTGAATTTTGAAAAATTTACATTCACATGCCCACACATACTCAAACATACATTCTGGAGCATGCATTTTTGTGATGACATTTATCTTTTGTTGCCATAGATTTGTTTCTATGTAGTTTGTTTCCAACTGGGAAACAAAATGAAAACACGAAAATGCCCTAGAAAAAAAACCAAGTCAACAAATTTGGATTTTTTAACTAAAGTTTTATGTGAGATTTGTAGAATTTATACATATGTATGTATGTACATACGTAGTTGTATGAGAAATATTTTTGAAAAGCTACATACATATATATGTATGTATACAGTCAGAGTCAAAATTTAGTATACAGCGAACAATAATTTCTGTTAAGAATAATCTGCCGTATTTATAAAATATAAAGTAGGTTTGAAGTGTGCTTAAAGACAAAATTTTCTTAAAAAAGTCAATATTTTCAAAAATTTATTTATATAAAAGTGTTTCGGATAGGCTAACTTTTATTACAGTTATCTTTTTCTCTCACTGAAAGATATGTTAAGGTAAGTATAGACGATATGTTGAATCAGCATATTTATGCTGAAAAATTTGTTACAAGTGCTTACATATCGTGTAAACGCAAAATTTTTTCAGCATACGTATGTTTAGCAACATTTGCTAATACTTTGTTAACAATGCCAACAAACGTATGTTGGTAAATTTAGCATATCGTGTAAACAGCATATTATTAGTGTTTGACAGTTTTCCTGCGTATGTTGACAGATATGTTATTTGTTGAAAAGCGTATGCAAGCTTTTCAGCATATGGCAAATTCATATGCATATGCGATAGTGTCTATGCGATCAGAGTTGTATTTTCTAATAAAGCTGATAAGAAAACAACAATGTCGGCTTCATTGATTTAAATCACAAATTATAATCTAAAGAACAGGCGTTTAAAATTTTTTAATTGTTTGTATAGTTTATACAATTTATTATATTCACATATATCAACACAATAGTTGAACACAAATATTTATTTGAATGGCGGAAAACTGCGTTTGTTTACATTAACAAAAACGTATGTTTTTGCATCTTTTTTGTGTACTAGTGTGGCACCTATGACATACTTTGTTGTGATTTTTTTTTTTTGAGTGTGATAGAAATCGGTCAGATTTTCTAGTGAATGAATCGTTCGATTGTGTAGGATAGTTTATCACGACCTTTAAGCCCAGCCGCCGATAATTTTTTTTATGTAAATACACTTCTTGTTGCATATGTACCTACAAACATACAAACATACACACACAAGAACACAAAACGCAATATAGTGGCCGGCGGCATTGTTCAAATTAATCGACACAGGTCTCTGGGAATAAACAATAAATTATTATAAATGTTTTAAGTGTTTTCGTGCATTAGTGTATAATTTAGCTCGATTTTGTTGGTACGTTCTGCAATATTTTATTATTTATTATTATTGCTGTTTTTTACAATAAAATATGCTCTATTTTTATACCAATTCCTTGTATAATTTTACACAATAACTTTCTTCCTCTCGTGTACCCATTTCTTTTTCCAAACTCTGCGTCTTTTTGCTTTTAATTCCACTTCATCGTCATCCAAAATCAGTACTGTACAAGCAATAGCTAGACCAATTTCCTCCCACGGCATCATTTATGTTTTTTTATTGATATTATTTGTATTTAATTTTATTTCAAAAATTACACATAAAATACAGAAGTTGAATAATAATTAAAAAATGTTGTCAAACTGAATAATGTCACAAACAAATGTTTATACGACTCAGCATATGTAGCACCATATACAATTCAACATATCGTATAAACACAAAAATCGTATGCTAACTCTTATGTTGACATTTCATTTGCTGACATATGCTGACATCAAAAAATTTGCTACTTTCAACATATCGTGTAAACGTCTAACATATGACATAGGAATTTGCTGCTAATTTTAATCATATGGATGTCAGCATATATATGCTGATTCAACATATCGTCTAAACTTAGCTTTATAAATTTTGTCTAACAAAAGAGAAAATGCTTTAAAATTGCAGTCAATATTAAGTATGTATACAGAACGTTACAATTGAATGAAATAAGTACCATTATGAGTAGAAAGTACATTAAGTACTTTTTTAATGCAATTATAAATAAAATTAGTAAGATTTTTGTAAGTACAGAGTTAGGGAATTGTTTAAGGAACCGAATGACATGTGGCAAAGATACTAGTGGAGGTTAGAGATTTAATAGTGTTGCAGCGAAGTAACTAAATATCTTTCACAGATATTGCTAAAATTGTGAACAAAAGCCGGTCAACAGTTTTTGAAAGTTATTGAAAATAGTAAAGCTCGAGGAAGCACCTGATAATGAGGAGGATGTCAAGAAGTCAAGAAAAGTCCAAAGTCTAGCGCAGTCAAAATAGCTGAAGACATTTCTCATACACGCTGTGACCCAGTAAACGTATCGACAATTAAAAGACGGCTGAATGACCATGGCCTTGATGAAAGAGTGCCTAGAAAAAACCGTATATTTCTGCAGTAAAACGTACTAAACGTAATGACTTTTCAAAAGTTTATTTAAACTTTCCGCAATCTTGATGACATAATGTAATATTTAGCTATGAAAGTAAATTTGAGATTTTTGGGTCAAAATCAATTAAGAAGAAAGGTATGGTGCTACAGTAATAAACGGCGGTGCGTTTATGATGGTAATCTTATATTCACTGAAAGTACAATGAATAACCAAGACTACATATAAATTTAGGTCTTGAAACGCCATCGGTCTTTCAGAAAGACAACGACCCAAAGCACACCGCCAGAATTGTCAAGGAGTGGCTGTTGTACAACATGCCTAAGTAATTGAATTTACCTTCGCAATCTCCACACCCTATTCCCATACAGCCCTTGTGGGAAATTTTAGACAGGAACATCAGAAAAAGAAACAATACATCCGAACAGCTTTAACGGAAAAGTGGGGAGTGGAAGATTACTGTGATATGATGTGACTTAACATCTTGTGAATTCAATGAAAAGGCGACTAGAGCCCCACAAAATATTAACTTTTAATATTTGGATTTTGGTAATATATAGGTATATAGGTATACCAATTTTTTATTGTTTCTCTCTTTTAATTTAATAATTTAAGATTTTTTAAAATAAGAAAACGTTAAACCTTAAATAAAATTTTAAGTTGATACAAATTTATATATTTCTTATTATAATAAAAAATTTTGACTCTGACTGTATGTATGGACATATATATTCTTTGGAATTTTTAAAATCAGTTGTTCTTTTTGAGTGGAATGAATAATTATGAACACGAAAAATATTCGTATAACTATATAAAATAAATTTTCTATGCTAGATTTTCTTTATAAAATTATATTTATGAAAATGTTTATTTAACTGTTCGAAGATTTCTAAAAGTACTTAGGGGCCTTTAAACTGATTGTAACATACCTAGATCAACAATAATCATATAAAAACATAAAACCTCACTCAAATGTTTGCAAACAAATGGACGAATTCTGCGACTATTATACAAAACATCCGACACTTTTTTCAAATCTGACTGGATCTTCTAGACACATTTTTCGTTTTCATATTAAAATCTTATTCATTCAAATTTATCCTCAACAGTGGAATTTATCTTTCTATAATGCTCTCATTCAAAAATAAATCTGAACAAAAAAATCCTATTAGAAAACAAATTAAATTTTCTATTAAACAAAACATAAAACTTTGAAAATTTCAAGGACCTTTTTCAAATCCATAATAAGATTTGTTTGCCTCTAAATGCATACTATCACAAGCAATGTCAATTTTTTTTATTCGAAGTTTAATTTTGTTCGAAACAAACTTTGTTGTATGTATATTATTCTTAACACGTTTTTGATTTTGGTTTTGGCTTCGTTCTTATTCATGTCGTATGACCATTTTTGCCATAAACAAAATGTTACCAATAAATAAAGGCATAAATCAATGATTGGGTTTCATTCGGCTTGGATTTATTTTATTTTATTGTAATGCCAATCTGTGTGTTCGTTCCAGTTGTGTGTGTACGAGTAGTGTGAGTGTGAAAATGGATTGTTGTATTTTTTTTTTTATATTGCAGTCGTAAAAATCTTTGCAAAATTGAAGCTGTAATTTGATTATAGTAATAGAATTATTTGCTAAAAATAGGTTTTATTTCATAGGATATTGATATAATTGAGAGCCAATTTGTTTAAAAGTGTTTAAAGTGTAAACAACGAGAATGAAAAGCTGTTAGAAACTAGCAACTGTAGGATATTTGCTTTAAAAACTCATAACTAAATAAAAAAAAATATTTATTATGAGAGAGTTAGGGTATGTACAGAGTGGCAGCTTGTTGCCGAGCCGAGCTGGTTGACGGTTGTTGCGAGAATTGTTCATGCGAGAAACAAGTTTGAGTGTTCATAGTGGATGCGAGAATCAGAGTTGATATTTTGTTTATTATTTGTGTTTTGTGTGCATATGTTTGTGTGCATTTGGGGTTTTGTTCATTATTGTTTGTGAATTTGAAGTGAAAAGCTTTGGATTCGTTAAAATTTTACTTATTATTACATATTTGAATTTTTGTTTTATTTTTTAATTTTTATTTTCTTTTTAATTTTTATTACTTTTTTAATTGCATGTTTAATTTACTTTTTCTTTTTTTTTATATTTTGCAAACAAGTTTAAATCATAACAACATAACATAAACAATGTTATCGGCGCTGAAAAATGCTTTGAAACTGTTTTCTCGCATTCAATCAGCTTTGCGCTCTGACCAGCTCGCCGCCCACTATGACCGCTTCGCGCTTGTTTGTACTAATGCGTATACAACCAGTTCTCGCAATAAGCGTCAACGAGACTCGGCAACAAGCTGCCATTCTGTACATACCCTAACTATTTCAATAGTGGCTGATCTTAATAACTGTTAACATTCTTTTTCTTTTATTTACATACTATTACTCTCTCAGTGATATAAAACAAAAAAGAAATTTTAAATGGTAAATGGTGCCAATTAACCACTAAAACTAAAGTGGGCCCGTTATTTTCGGTCTCAGATAACTATCGACTCATAATCACTTCCTGAGTGGATTTAACGATGTTCGTCGTCCGTCTCGCTGTCTGGCTGGCTGTCCAAGTTTGTGCGCAAAGTACAGATCGAAATTTTAAAGATATTTCAATGAAATTTACATGACATTTTTTCGGCTCAAGGATATTTGGGATTGAAAATGGTTTAAATCGGTCCATTATATCACCTCGATACCAAACAAATGTCTTGCATTAATAGGGGCTTATTGGTCATAAATGTTTGATATCTGCACGTCTCCAAACTAATTTCGAATAAGTTTTACATAAAGCGTAATCATGTCCCCAAATTTTGCACAGCTCGTTCTTAATTAATCATAGCTCTCATACAAGGCCCACTTCCAAAAATCACTTTAACAACCATAAATCTCTTCAAAATATAAAACCCCATTCGGAAATGGCTGGCTTTTGTTTAACAAAATTGATTGTTTCAGCTTCGCCCACATTTGCCAACCAATTAAAAAAATTCTTTAAAGTTTAGCTAAAAATTATATTCATTTAAAATTTTAATTAGTCGTGTCAATTAAATAAAATTTTCATTTAAAAGTTAAAACAACAGGGAGTTTTCTTCATCTCAAAGCAATTTTTCAATAAAGACAAGTGTTAGAGAATAATAATTGACATTGTGATGGAAAAAGAAAATCTAATATTGTTTGTTATTAAAAAGTCTTATCAAAATATCGATTACCACCACCCCTAAGTAGGCAACAGAAAACTCTTAACTTCCTTAAACAGAAATAAAGGCAAACACAATAATGTTTTAAGTGTTTTAATGCAAATTTTGTTAAAAGACGAGCCATCAAGAAAAGGCAAAAACTATGACTAAAGTTAGCATACAACTTTGGTGTATTGAAACAGGTCCTTTAGAATATTTTATCTTTTGAAATCTTGCCACCATTATTGGCAGGCTAATATAACAGCAACCCTTTTGGCTGTCTATTGTCAACAACTACAAAACAATTTTGTTTTTGTTATTTTTACTTTGTTAAGGATATTTTTTCTTATTTATTTAAATTCATGACCGGTAAAAAGGCTGTTAGGAATACCAAAAGAAATAAATATTTAATAAAGAACAACAAAGTCTAAGAATGCTAGAAACATTCTTAGTTTTTCAGTTTGAATTTAAGAGAAAATTTAAGTTTTAAAATATCTTGCAAATATTGTGACTACTGGCGTGCGTTGAACTCTCAATTCCTGATACAAGTTCTAAATTCAAAGCAGAACTCTAAGCTACCTGCAAGTCCAATAGAAGAACTTGGTTCCACATTTAAACTGATTTTAACTAATTTGAAATCATATAATTAGAAACGATGCTTTGAAGTAATAAGATTGCTTTGTAGCTTCTTTAAAGACCTACACTGTAAATTGTTTTTACCGTTATTCAATGAGTAAACAATCAACATTGTTGTTGATGCACAAGTGTTACCAAAATGAAAAACTTTCAATGTCGGCTATTGCTTAAAGGATTTGCAACCCCAGCTAGAAAACCTAGGACACGAAAGACCACTTAAGCAGAAGATAGAGTTATTTGTAGAGACAGTAAAAAAATCGTATTTGCAAGAGAAATGCTCAGAAAAATCAACATTACTGGAATAGAGGCTCTGGAGTGACGAATCTAAGTTTAACTTGTTCCAATCTAATGGAAAATTTTATGTTGGACGTCCTCCATATAAAGCCTTAGACCCTAAGGTGCAATGTTAAAACAGTGAGACACGGTAGCGGGTTTATTATGGTTTGCGGTGCCTTTTCTTGGCGTGGTGTGGGTCTAATTGCACGAGTTTAAAGAATAATGGATCAGCATCAATATAAAAACATTTTGAAAGATTTAATGGAACCGTATTGCTATGAGAATATGCCCTTCCAATACAATTTAAAGCATGATAATGACCCAAAGCACATTGGCCTTTGGTTTAAAATATTGATGTTCTTGACTGACCACCCCAAAGTCTTGATCTTTACCCAATTAAAAACTTGAGTTGATACAATAAAGATTTAAAAACATATCTGTGCAAACATGCCAGCCTTTAATTAAGGATTATCCAACAAAATTTTGTAGGATAAGTCCGTTTTGTTAAACCTCACTAAGGTTTTTTGCATATTTTTTTGTTTAGTTTCTAATTATGTGACCAATTGGATATTGTGTTTTTTGGTGTTTAAGTTAATTTTCCTTAAAATAGTATTGATGCTATGATTTTTTTTATTTTAAACTTATTAATAATTTGTTACTTTACTATTTCTAGTTATTAGTTGTAATATGTTGAACTAAATTTTTAAAATATATAAACAAATATATATGCTGAAAAGTCGTTTCTATTTATATAGCCACCACTGTATTGGGAATTGTAAACTTTATATAAAACATTTTTAATTTACTTTATTAGTTTTATTTGTATGCAATAACAATGCGCAGCGTACTACTATATATAATCATTTCTGTGCCCCACAGTATTTGGTTGAGATATGACTTGCTTAAATTTAATATATATTTATGTATATATAACTTTTGAAGCTTATACATACATACAAATATAAAATATAACTTTAGCTTATTAATAATTTGCAAATATTTGTAGGGTCTGTATATGAAAATATTTATTGAATTTTATTTATTGTCGCAGGTTTGTAACAAGATGCTAAAAGTTTAAATATCCTTTTTACACCTTATAAACCAAAACAGCAGCAGCAATAACAAGATATAACAATAAATTGTATACGAAACAATTTGATTCTTTATTATTATTGCTGTTGTTTGTTAGTGCTGTTAAAACTAAAAGCCTTAAGGTTAAGATGTTGTCAAAAAAAACAGAAATATCAAATAAAATTTTATGAATAAGGATCACAAAATAAAAAAAAATATTTTATACTTATTTACAATAATAATCAAGTTGAGAAATGAAATTGTATGAAACAATTTTGTTTTACTCGTCAACCATAACAAAATGTAAAAAAAAACAAATGGAAAGTAAAATATAATAAGAAATCCCCTTAAGGAGTTTGTATTCCGCTTTTTTATTTTTAATGTTTTTGTTGTTGTTTTTTTTTTGTTTTATGAAAAAAGTTAGATGTACATAAGCACAGTAATTTTCAAGAAGCTACGGTGGACAATTTTAATACAGTTTATTTACTTAGGTAGTAAACGCCACCAAATGTTGAATTGTCACACACATAACATTGTCAAGACATGGCGGGCTTGTTAAAAGTGCTTGAATATGTTGTTTACGCTCAGCTAAATGACACGTGCATTATATGTATGTATTTAATTGAATGTGTATATTATACAGATGACTATGAACTCGTGTTTTTAATTACATTTAAATAGAAGTATGTATTTGTGCATGCATTATTACAAATTCGCAATATTTTGATTAAAAATTAACATGGACCCCACGTAGGTTGTTTAACAGTTGCCATTTTTTTTTTACTATAATACAGTTGCGAACAATTTCATAATATAATTGGAAAATAAACTTGTTTTCTTCATAAATATAGTACTACAACTTGTTTGCGTGGCAACGATATAATATAACAATATGTGAGGGTTGGCATAGTAAAGCACAACACCACCTCGCTGGAGTCGTTATCCCAAAAAAAGAGTAATAAATATGTATGTACATATGTATGTTGTATGTATTTTATCTTAAGCAGCGCTTTATTACATACACATGAATTGAAAGTGCGTAACAAAGACGAGTTAACGTATTTCTTCAGAACTTGTTTGTACTATTTTTATACCCTACACCACCATAGTGGGAAGGGTATATTGGATTTGTGCTGGTGTTTGTAACGCCAAAACTTGGTAATAATGTTTGAATTATGTAAGTATTCACACAAATTGCATCAAAAATTACTTGTAAATGAAGCACATCTACAAATTTACTGCAGATAGGTCCATAATTACTCGTAGCTCCCATATAAAGCCCACTCCCAAAAATCACTTTAAAGACCATAACTCTCTCAAAAATGTTGGTATCCAATTAATATTGAACGCCAATATATTTTATATGTATGCAAATAATACGGTACAATTTTATTATGATCGGTCTATAATTACTCGTAGCTCCCATATAAAGCCCACTTCCGAAAATCACTTTAAGCTACATAAATCTCTTAAAAGTATTTACATCGAGATAAAGTTTAACCATATAATATTTATATTCACAGACATCATGCCTATAAATTTTTGGATGATCGGTCCACAATATCCCATATAACGCCCATTTCTGAAAGAGTATTTTATACATATACTAGATGTAGGGTATTATATGGTCGGGCTTGACCGACTATACGTTCTTACTTGTTTATCAAGTCTTTGTTTAAACGAAATTTAAGTAGATTTTTTAGAATTTCATTCATTCATTTTGTTTTTTTTTTTTTGTTTCCATTATATAAAACACAGTTTTTCATTTTTAAAGTTATTATTTACTTTTGCGCCACCGTGCATTACTTAAACGAAAAATGTTTGTATACATTTGTGGCTTGACACCATAGATGTCAAAATGTACAGCAACAGTAAAACAAACTTTATTGTATCAAACACAAAAATAAACAACAACAAACGAATCCTTCGAAAAAAAATACGAGAAAAATATAGAGGAAGGGAGATTTTTATGACCCAACAAGATGTTGTACGACAAAAATATATACATATATATTGTAACAACTTTGTTTAGTACCTCTACAATTTTTCCCACTTTAGCAACAACAGAAACAACAACAGCAACATGGAAAAGTTTAACTTTGTTGACAGGAAAATGTTTGTGAATTTGTTACGTTGTTGTTTAGCAAATATTGTTTGTATGTACGAGTATGTATTTAAAAGAATATATGTATGTGAGTTCACAATATAATAGTTGTATGAGTCCTGTATAGAAAAAAAGCCAAAGTTCAATACAGCAAAAAAAAAAACTAGCAGCAGAAATGAAGGGGTTTTGTAAACGTATGTGTGCAGAAAAAACACCAAAATAATACAATAATCACAACAACAATAACAACCTGAATAAAAGTTTTCGGTTTTGTGGTTTATACACTTTTTTATTTGTTTGTTTTGGTTAAATTGTATAATTTATTTGAAAATCTGCTTAAAGTTACAACTGAAACTACATATGTATATAAAATATTGAATATATTTTATGGGGAAATTTTAAAATATTAACTATTGCATACTTTTTGGCTTACTGCTAAAAAGTCCTTTGCAAGGAATTGCATATTGCATAAAAGTAATAATTTTTTTAAAGCATTGAATCATTCTTTACACTCATTCTTATAAACATATTAAGAAAATTAGTTATTTCCAACAAAATTTTTGTTTTAATTATAACATATAAAATTCTTTAAATAATTTCTTTCATAAATGCTAATTTTACTAAAGCATGTCAACAAAGAAAGAATTAACCAACTATTTTAATATAATGAGTTATGTTAACATGTTGGCTTTAACACACAAAAACTCTATGAACTCTATATGCCATACTGCAGTAAAATATCAAAATGCCTTTATAACAATAAAGCAAAATAAAAAGAATAAGCTGTATTAAAAACTTGTTAAAATATTTCCAATAAATTCTTGCAATATGAAAGTTGCACAAAAAATGCATTCTGTTCAACTGAAACTATTCCCTGTGTCAAAGACACAATACAATTATTGGACATTGAATTATGGTAAAAAATTCTCTATACAGCTGATACTGCCTTGCCTGCCTTCTTGCATTTTCATGTATGCAACAAAAAATGAGAAGCAAGTGAATTGAAAGAAAAACTATTAAAAAAATACTACTAAAAATTCCCATAGAACTTTTCAAAAGACTCTCTAATACAGCCGTTTTGATCTCATATACACATAAACACTTTACATTATCGCATCTTTGGAGTTTGGGACACAAAAAAAAAAAAAAAATAAAGAAAAATAGTTTCTCGATATTTGTACAAATAGCAAAAAAAATTGTATTAGCAAAAGTGCTGCATATGTCACTGTGTCAACTCAAACGCCTTTTGGCTGACTTTGCTTTTAACTTAACGTTCTCCTACTGCCTTATGCATTGTTGCCATACATACACGTACTGCATTATTTATACTTAATAAAATAATTGAAAGAATGCAATCGTTTAACGACTACCATCTATTAATTTGCATGTTTTATGAAAATATAGATTTTTTTTTTTAATTTGGGGTTGTTCCTCATGAAGATCAATAATTGTATAATTTTGTGATTGCATCTTGAAGATGCTGACTGACTGTCGAATTCAAGGCAGTCGTGGTTTTTTTGTTACCGATTTACACGAATTTAAGTAGTAACCAAACTAGATCTCATATATTGATGTATCAGTAATTGTGAAGCATTTGAGGGCTTTGGTAAGTTGATTTCAACGGACGGATTTTTAGTATCAAAATGCCACCAAAATGTACATAAAGTAGTAACAAATACAAAAGAAAAAAAAAAAAAAACATAACAGGTGCCCAATAATAGCTTACAATTTTGATGAAGTTAAAAGCCTAAACATCAGAGAGTAATGTGTTCTCCGATGCTTAGGAAAAGTTTCATTCACGAATTTATTAATATTTAAGGTAATGGGTTGTTAAACTTTAGTCAACAAAATCACCAATAAATTATTGACATTCTGTAACTGACAATATACAGAGTGAATTACCAAATTAATGAACAGATCAGATGATAAATTTTCGTAACTTAATACTTATTGACTTCAAGTTGAAAAATTTTAAATTTTTGCAAATTAACAATTAGTTAATGAACTTATTCCTTTATAACCAGCTATTGCTCATACTCACATACAAAACCTACAATATGGTAGCATGACTTTAAAAAAAAGATAAAAGGAACGAAAAAGATAAATCTAAAGCTCAGTTATTGGGTTGGCAGTAACGTTTTCAGTTTTGTTCAATGTACAAAAAATGTCAACTACTGCGACTATGTCTATGATGATGACAAGATCTATACGTTAAACATATTCCCTGTACATATTTCCTCCAGTATATCATATAGATTTTATATATCTACTGACAAACGTACATAAACATTTGTTACAAACCCCCAGCTCACATTTATGTTTGCATGTATAAATTGTGTGTTCAACTTCATTTAAGTCTCGCCTCTTTAGATTTCCCAAATGTCAACATGTTGGAAAAAAGAAAAAAAAAATTAAACTCATGTTGTTCATATTTCTTTTTTTCTTCTTTCATTGTTACTTAAGGTAACAATATTGATCAAATATATTACGAAAAAAACGTAACCACTATTCTCAGCAAAAATTTATTTGTTATCAGATGTCTTCCAAGCAACATTCAACTGTAAAATATTGGTCTTGTATTGTGATCTGCTCTTAACTAAAGCTTGTTAATTTTAATTAGTATTTTATTTTTGATGGAAAGAGAAATATTGATTTTTTAGTGGTCACGTTTTTTTTTTTTTTGTCAAATATTTAAGCAATATGAACGTGCCTTTACTGTTGCCTTCTTCTTGTATTAATTCTAAAGTTTTTTTTTGCCTTATTTACAACTACTAAGTAGACTTTTGTACATATTTTCCATTTTGGGGATATGAAAAGCAATTTTATTTTATGAATTCTTTGGTACGTCCTTGTATTTGCTTATTGGTTTTAGTGTGCAATTATTTTTCCAAGGAAAGAGTTACAGATAAATTAATAAAGGTTATAAAGGTATAATGTATGCATGTGTTCATTTATAAAATGCTGTCTTTTGGTAAATGTAAGTTTTTTTGGTTGTTTACTTTTGTTCGATTTTGTTCAAAAAGTGTCTGGACCAGGTTTGTCCAAAACCTTTTCTTAATAAAGTATTACTTAGCTTTATGTGCAAATATATGTACGATTATATATATACATACACACAGCTTCAAAAGTGTGTAAGCACCAGTGAATTTTTTGATTTTTTTAATATAATGAAAAGCATTATAGTTCAACTTAATTTTTTTTTTTCATAACCGAATCTATTATTCAACCAAATATCCAACAAAACGAAACTTTTAAATTTCAATCGATGGATAGATTTTAGGATTTTCATTACTTAAAAATATCAAATAATTTGTTGTGTTTACTCACTTTTGAGGCTCATAGTATATAGAGAAGAATAAATGTTATCCAATGCCTCATAATGTGGCAATGTTGTGTATTTATAAGTGCGTGTTTGATATTATTGTTTATGCAAATGTAATGTGAAATGTATTCTGTAGGACTACGTAATAAAGTGTCCTATTTAAGATAAATTTAATATATACTACAAGAGTACTGCGAATGTTTGAATTGATTTCTTAATTTACGAAATAAAATTCGTAAAAGATATTAACTAAAAAAATGAAAATATACCTATAGATAAAATATTTATGCATTTAATTAAAATTGTTTTTTTTTTGCAAATTTAATTTTCTGCATGAAATACATATGTGTATATGACACTAAAAATTTTTAGAAATGAAACTTAAATCGTATACACAAATTTTATCTACCATATTTAATACTTGTATATAAATTAGTAGTTATATCATCAGAGCAGGATAATTTATGACAAAAACAAAATTTTTCTTCCTTAAATATTTAAGCAGAATCATCGCCAAATTTTTAGTTTTTGTATAAGTTATGGGATTTATAAATTAAACCTATATCGTTCTATAATACTTACTAAGTGCTTGCTCTTGCAGCATTATTAAACTAATGTTTTACCTAAAGCATTTATTTTCACTTTCTGTGGATCCGTGTCTATAATTTTATAGTTTCACCGAATCATGACCTCATCATCTTATCTATCATATGCCAGTTTTGAAGGAATTTATAAATTTGTTTTTTAATTTTGGTCTGAGTACAAAAATCCTTCAAATATTATTGAAATTACAATTTCTTAAAATAAAATTCATATTTATTGAAAAACGTTGACAATTTTTTGCTGGTAATCTTAATGTTCAATACAATGAGTTTTCGCTTATGATATACTTATATGTAGGCAGTTTTTCTTAGATGTGTTCTATACATTTAATTTGCAACACTTTTTTAACTAGCGGCCATTTCATATAAAGTCATATAAATTCCACTTCCGCCCATACCTTGTCATAGCTCCCGACAAAAATTATCGCACCGTATTTTATGAAAAACAGCTCATTACAGGTCAGACCTCCCATATGAGGATCACCTCCAAAATAATACATTAATCTATCTATCTTATAAATATCGACATTGAATAAAAATGTTACACAGTAATATTTGCAAAATCGGTCTGGTCAAAAAAATTTGAAACAAAATGTTAAAATTTGGTATTTTTTGCACTTAATAATAATCATTATGCCGACGACACATTATCAGCTATCTGCCGCCGCCATAATTATCACCATAATTTTCGTATCATTGACAAATATAAATATGTACGTAGACGCTTTGATGACAATTTCGCCAAACAGTCACTAAAATAGTAGACAAAAGTGGTGACATGGAGACACTTGTCCCCAGGCTTCCCTTAGGGAATTTAAAATTTCACATACATATACATACACATATTGATGTGCATAATCCACAACATGACACACGTTTTGTTGTGTCATTACTGCTCATTTGTTTCTTCATACATATGTATCCAATATAAATATTCCAAGTTTCCTCACATTTTTTGTGTAATCATCCAAATACTGCCTATCTCTCTGTACGTGTGTTTTATAGTTTATACACTAAATAATCTTGTACTTCAAATATTTGGTCATCTTGTATAATGTTTAATAAACAATATGGAATGTTAAGAAAATTGTCTAATATTTTATCACGATATCATCAGTATAGACATGTATTGTACCCGTATTGATACTCATTGGCACCGGTGCCGGAATTAACAACATCAACAACATGACAATTATTATGGTCTTGTTATTTTACAATAGAAATCGTATATGTGCACATGTATATTTACAATAATACCCCTGTTGTCCTTAATAAAAAGGGTCATCCTTTTGGTCATTGTCTATAAATCGAAATCGATTTCCTTTACACATATACTTAAACTCCTCTTGTTCTTGAATAAAATCCTTAACTTGATGATACTGAATGTGTGTGTGTCTATGAGCGTCAATGTATGTACATAGTTTGTTTAAGGTGGTGGTCAACCACTTATAGCTTGTAACCATTTCTATACTCGTATCAAAGTTAACAATATTACATATATTGTTTTATATTTTTTTTCAAGCCAATTTGTCTGAAGTCTGAAGGGTGACAGATATTGAAAGGTATTGAAAATATCATATTTCAACAGTGGTTTTCATTATTGTTTTCAAAAAGAAGAATTTTATGACAAATTTCTTATGTTTAATATGAAATAGAATCAGATGATTTGCGATAATATGACATATTGCTGTCTCTTAATTTTTAATATTTAAAAATTTTTGGTTACGCATAAATCTGTAATTATTATTAAGTTTAAATTGAAAATATATAATAATAAATATATAATCCTCATGTACACAAAAATCTAACCCTGGTTAAAATATTTATTCACCGCGTATTGTTAGTGCAATCTGTACACTAAATTATCCAAGTCGTCGATTTTATAACCAAGTGATTGAGTAGTCAACACATTCATATTAGCCCTTACTTTTATTGAAACAAAACAAATAAAAGTTAAACAAGTTGTGAAAAGTCTATCATAATCTTAGAGCCATACATATTGAGTACTGACAGTTTGTTTATATTGTTCAGTTAAAGTAACCCACTTTAAAATCTGCGCAAAAAAACAAAGTTGTTTTCAAATACATATAAAATTCATACTTTTCATTTCCTGCTTTCATCTTATGTGTATGTACTATGTATGTTTATTAAAATGTGCAGAATATACATGTGTAAATATTAGATAATATTATGTTTGTATAAGTATACACTTTGTGTCTACAATATTGATTTCATTTTTATGTTTTTGTTTTGCTATTTTGGTTTCCTTTCTGTATTTAGTTTTTATTTTTCTTGTCACCGTTTTGTATCGGTACATCATGTGGGCGTAGTTTGAATGTATTTATTTGAATGTATATGTTTTACACATACATACATATATGTATGTTTATATATACATTAGAATGGTGCTTATTTTGTATTTTTTTTTTAATATTCGTTTCGGTTCAGAAAATATGTATGTATGTATGTGTAAGGTGTATTAAAAGTTTTAAATTGATGAATTTTGAGTAAAGTTTGTTGCTGATCACAAAACTTCTTAAAATGAAACATTTCGAAGCTTGTTTCTAATATACGATTTTATAATTTTTTTATATCTGCAGTTCAAATTGTTTAAAAAAAAACTAAATAAGTTAGATTTTTACACAAAAAATTATTAAAAATATAAAATACATGACATTTGTTTGTTAATAACTAACTATTTATATATTTATGTGTGTGAAGATAAAATCAAATTTTACTAACACAGTCAAAAACTACATTTCTTACCATTGATAATGTTACAGTCAACAGACTACTGTTAAGCACTTAACAGTCATATTTACTTAAATTTTGAAAAATGTAGCTTTTAGGATGAAATTCTCTAGAAGAATTTGGACAAATATTGAGTTGCACACGTATCCCACTATATAGAAAGGGTAGCCCAAAGGGTCCTAAATGAGACTACATTAGTCGGATTTCCAAAATAATTTTGAAATTTTAAATAATCTCTATATAGTGAAATACGTTTGCAACTCGTTATTTGTCCAAATTCTTCTAGAGAATTTCATCCTAAAAGCTACATTTTTTTAGATTTCTTAGATGACTGAGTATAATTTTAGACATTAGGAAGATTGAAAAAGTGCAAAATAATTGCCATCCTAATACGTACTTACATACATACTCGTATGTACATATATTTTGTATAACTACTACAAATTCAACAAAAGTCGTTGTTGAATTTTATTTAAAAAGTTTATATAATGTTATTAAAGTGTATAAATAATATTTCTATTGTAAAAAGTATCTATTTAACAGACTGAATGACAGCGTGACTGACTTGTCTCAGTGTTTGTAAGCATACACATACATTGTATATGTATGTATTTACGAGTATGTCAGTGTCTCTGTCTATTTGTCTAAATGTGATTTGCTTCCTATAATCTATATTTTAAAGTATTTTTTGTTATTTTTGTTATACGATATCATCACAACAATATTAAGACACTACCATCCTACATACTCGACTCTCCTCGCCTTTCTATCATACAACATGTGAGGTGCCTTTGTATGTTTACAAGAACTACTTTGATTTTGTGACGAGAATTAAAATATTTACATTTTATTGAAAAAAAAAATAAAAAATATGTACATATGTATGTGTATATACATATAAACATGTAATAGAGCCATATAGGAAGATGTATTATTTACTTTGTGTTGGCATGGAAAATATTATTTTTAACAAATGAGACGAACTTTAAGCAATGATGCTTCAGGGATATTTCATGTTAAACAAAACCCAGATAAAACGCTCTCTTTAAATTGTATATTAAAAGTTAAAAGGTATTTCACTTGTGTCATAATTTAAGGGAATTTTAAGTTGAAAACTTTGGTAGTTTTCGAGCGCATTTTCGAATAGTTTATATCTGATTGGAGAGTTATTTCACAAGATGAAGTAATAAATGTTACGCAACATTTATAATAGTTAGAAAACACAAGTTTTTTCTTGTATTCATAAACAATAAAGTATGCAGGATAGAGTTATATATGGAATAGTACATCGGTCACGACTTCGATGGCACATATGTATCAAATAATCCCATACAAATAAATCCAAGCATGGTCCAATGATACCTACAGCCTGAACCCTAGAATTACTTCCTAGTAATTTAACGATATTCGTCTGTTCATCTGACTGGCTGTTCAAAGACAGAGTACAAGTCGAAATTTTGAAGACATTATCACAAAATTTGATACATGATTTTTTTAGGCCCAACAACGGTTGGGATTAAAATTGGTTTAAATCGGTCCATTATTTCACCTGGCCCTCATACAAATGTCTTCTCGAAATAGGAGTTTATTGTTTATCTGCACATATCCAACCAAATTTAGCCACAAATAAGTTGTACATGAAGCCCAATCACTAATCTAAGACCCACTTTCGAAAATCACTGTAACGATCACAAATCTCTTAAAAATGTTGGTATACAAATAAAATTCAACACAAATAAGTTTCAGATATACATATATCGTGACACCTAATTTTATAATGGTCAGTCCATAATTAGTTAAAGCTTTCATACATATAATACCCACTTCTAAAAATCACTTTAACAAATATAAATCTTTTATAAGTGTTTATATCGAGATCAAATTTAATCGAACAAAATATCTATATGCACAGAATTCATGCCACTAAATTTGTGGATGCTCGGTTCATAATAGGTCATAGCTGCCATATAGCACTGTTTTCACACATGTATTTGGTGTAGGGTATTATATGGTCGGGCTTTCTTTCTTACTTGTTTTTATTTGTGAATCTGTACAAATGGCGTCATATTAATATCTTGCGTGAATTATGGGACATCCTTTATAAAGGTATTTTCAAACACAGGATACAATATCTATTGTGAAAGGCTATTATACATCACCGATTACCTTATCTGGAATAAAGGAATAGACAAATATACTTTGCAAGTGATTGTGAAAACGAATGGATTAGAAAAACGGTGAAACACAAAAAAACTTAAAACAATTAGTCTATCTGACTGTTTGAGCACAAAACTGTCATATATTGAAGATGTAAAACAGAGTTATATACAAGTTTAACTGAGATTCTGTAATAAATATCAACAATTATTGAATTGTGCAATACGGCTACAAATTTCATACTAAACATTGTCAAATCATGCCATGCCTTTTATCATTGCCTAGCTAAAATACATGTGTAAGCTGATTTCATAACATTTATATCACAAAGACATTAACTCTGATATAAATCATGCACCAGATTTCAATTGTAAATATTTAATGGGCATTAAAATTAAGTACAGTGGAATACCTCGTTCCCGTTTTCAAATGCTCAAACTTTTTCAGTTATAAAAATATCATATAATAGTAATGTTATATGTATGTTTAAGATGTTTTAAACATACAAATAAAATCTATAACAGTCTTGTTCAATATTCTTTTTTTTTAATTCAAAATGTCTCACATACGAGATGATATGGCATTAAATGATCTTCGAATAAAAGTGCATGAAATAGCTAATATCATAGGCATCTCAAATGATCGAATCCATTTAATTTTGCATGAAGAACTACAGATGAAAAAGCTTTCTGCATTTGTTAACAGTCGATCAAAAACGCATAAGAATGAAAATTTCTCAAGCTTTTTTGGATTGATTTAAAAAAAATTAATGGATTTTAAGCATCGTTTCATAACTGTTGATGAGACATGGATGCAACACTATACTGCAGAAAGAAAATAACAATCGAAGCAATGGACTGAAGCTGGAGAAAGTGCTCAAAGAAGGTAAAAACAATTCAATCGGCTGGTAAGGTTATGGCTCCGGTTTCTTGGGACTTCAAAGGTATTTTATTGGTTGACTATCTGCAAAAGGATAAAACAATAAATTCAAAGTACTATTGCAACATTTTGGATCAATTAAATGTAAAAATTCGACAAAAACGTCCTGGCTTACAACACCAAAAAATACTTTTTCATCAAGACAACGCACCAGCCCACAAGAGTGTTTTAACAATGGCTAAAATCAACGAATTAAAGTACGAGTTATTTCCCCGATTCAGCTCCCAGAGACTTTTACCTGTTCCCAAATCTAAAAAAAAATCCTAGCTGGCAGCCAAGATGCCAAATGAAGATGCAATTACAGTTGTAAACCACTATTTTGAAGGCCTTGAGGAAAACTCTTTTAATCAAGGGATAGAATTGATAGATAAGTATTGGACTAAGTATATGGAAGTTTCAGGAGATTATATTGAAAAATAAATATGTTTTTGAAAAACTACTCTCTTTCTGTGCTAAGCTAAAAAGTTTCTGAACCACCTGAAGCCTTCTCGCAATGATTTTCTGCAAAAAGTGAATTTTAAGTGCCAAAATTTAGCTAATAACCTTTTGAATGCTTAATGCCTACAATAAATCGGCCATTTTAAAAAAACTTATTGAATATATTAATATCGTTCTAAATGCAAAACAACAATGGCAAAAAAAAAAAACATTTGTTATTAACAAACCCAAATGTTAATAATAGCATTGATATTATTTTGTATAGTTCATGTTCCTTTTTCATGCTTATTTTCTACATTTAATTTCCATAAATAGTAAAACAATTTTTTCTAGTTACTCTATTGTTTTGTTTGTCTTTTCAAATATATTAAGGCTTTATTCGGTTGAGTAGTACCTTAAACTTTAAGGGAAAATGTATCAGAAGTGGCATACTACTTTTTACCAACTTTCACTCAATTTAGCTTATGATTTGTGATGGGTTTAAAAAATTGCAAAATAATTAATAATTTACAAAACTTTTAGCTCACTGATACGGTTATGTGAAAAAACTTAACATTAAGTTTGATAATCAAATGCATTGAAATTCGAATGTTTCATCAGATTTTTTATTCTTTAGCTGCAAAAACATGAACAAATAATATCTGACAATGTCTTGAGTATTGCACTACTAGCTGGGCGTTATATGTATGTTATTAAGGTGGCATTAGCAAGCCAACTCTCATTCGTAGAGGTTGTGCCAAATTCGTCTACGCCCAACGCACTTCCTTCCTATGTTAGTTTTACATACACTCTTTATGGCTCTGATTCGAGTAGTTGGGTGTTTTATTTTTGTTATTTTCTATATCCTTTTGTATACATTATCCGGTTCTGTTTTTGAGTTCTGATTTATATTTTTTTTTTGTTTCATTGTTTATGTTATTCGACATCGCTTGTGTAGTTGAGTGTTTCCGCTGAATGTATTTGTTCATTAACTAAAAAGCATTTCGTTGGGTAACTACGGTCTACTACTGACTAGTGTAAGTACTTCACTGAAACTACAGTTTACAATTGATATTGAGACTTTATTGTTTTGTTTGTTTTGCTGTTATATTTCTTCTTTCTTTGGGGCTTTAGTTTAATATTTTTTCGAACCCAAAAAATATCCCACTTAACTATTGTTTACTTATTCTCTATTATAGAAGCCGAAAATATTTACAAACATATTGTTATTTTTGTATTTTTTTGAGCTTTTATTTAGAGCATAAATATTTGTTTGTATTTTTTTTTTTGCTAAAAACAATACAAATTGGCAAAGAATGAGTATAAATATTGAAAGTAAAATAGGAAATAGACCAGAAAAATTATTTATGCAAAATTCATGTGGTTGCAAAAAATATTTTTTACATATCTTTAATAACAGTAAATATGTTGCATCAACAAATATTTGCAGTAAAGGGTGTTATTTGAAATTGTCGGTAAAATTAGTTAATCAGAAAATCTTTTTCAATGTTCAGTTAGTTCTAGTTAGTTTTTAGGCTTCTAATAAACGAATACATATATTTTTCGATTAAAAGCTTTTTATTAACCACAACCATACAATTCTTATTAAAATTTAACAACTACAACAACAAATTATATTTTTTTTATTGTCATCCCAACAATTTCACATTCGTAATAAATTTATGAACATCCACAGTCGGTTAGGTTTTGGTTACTTGCTGAATTTCTGTTGAATTTTATATGTTTTGTCATATAAAATAATAACTTCACTTACTTTTGTGAATATGAACATCAGGAAGATATTAATTCAGATACAAAACACCTATCTACTATCATTTACACTAAATTTTGATGAATCATTAGCTTACAATTGTTACACCTTTCTACTCTTATGAATTTGAATGAATGTGGTAAAGTTTTATGATGCGTTAACCATCAGTTACACAGAGAAAAACTTGCAAAGACACAGTCTGACCAATCTGTTAAACTATAGCAAAAATAATTTTTAATCTCTCTACTAATTGTGGGTGGTACCTTTATTTTGTTAAGTGATATGTAGAAAAAAATTTTTGTTTAATTTAAAGACTTTTGGCTTTGCTTACAGCCAAATAAAATTGTTACATTTTTTATTATTGCCAACTGCGACTGAAAATAACTCATCCAAAAATGCATGTGTTTCAAATTACCGTTAATTTTTAGATATAAAAATTTAATGATTTACTCGCCTTTTAATGTTCCTGCTTGTTTTCTAATATACAATAATATAATTTTTTAACTGGTGGCCATTTTGATTCATGTTTATGAAAGTTATTAGGTTACGCCGATAAGCCCGAAACGATTGTTTCATTCCAATACAAAATTCTATTATCTAAAAAAAAACACGAACAATGATTTTCAAAATAAATTTGCACAATGTTGGAAGCGTTGTATTGAAATTGAAATGCAAAACTAAACATAAATCACTTGACAGCTGACAAAACGGCCGCCAGTTAAAAAAGTGTTGCCAACTTTAAGCTCTATACATCTAAAAAAAAACACCCTATATTTTACGTTTGACAATTCAGAAATAAGTTGTCAGCTAAAGTTTATTTAAATCGAATTTCATCTGGATCAAAAGTATGTGACCCTATCATAAGTTTTACAAATGACGGTACCAATCAGTTGTGTTTTAATGTGAACGTGAAGTACACAGAGATAAAATATACTCTCCTGAAATTTTCAACGAGAACTATTTCATCTGAACGAATACCCCAACAAACAAAATTTCTGGGCACTGGGAATCTAAGTGTTAATTACGAGACTCTTAGTGTATCCACTTATATTGAAAAAAGCGCTTCAGTATTGGAGATTTACAGTGACAGACTCTTTTAATCGCATATAATTTCGAAAAAATGTAAACAAATGTGTAAAATCTGAATAAAATTTACCATGGCTATAAAAATGGTAGATAGTGGTAGTTTTTAAATTTAAACCTTACGGAATATCCGCGTGCGTGGTCACAATGTCCCAAAGTTGGTCACCTCGGTTATATGCAAAATTTAAAACTAATTACTGGAAGTAAGAAAAATCAGATATATTTTCATTCATCCATTTTATTCATATTCGTTCAAAGTATATACGACTAATTTATCACTCTTTACTAACAAGTTGTTATTGAACATAGAACACTTTCATATAACATACTTTTCTTTCTAGTACTATATCATTCGATTTTTTTTGTCAAAAAAGTAGCTCTCAAATGAAAATACGTTATTGATATTAATAAATTATACATAAAGCTTTTAAGCAATTTAAAAGTTATCCAATATTTTAGTTTTTTTCTTCTAAATTTTCAATAATATATTTTTGAAAAATTTACAAATAATTAATAATTACTTTTTTACTTTTATTTTCAGGATTTAGTTAAACCTTTACTTCAATTTAGTTCATCTATTTAATAGGTAAGTATTTTAAAGAGTACTTTACTATTGTTATTGCTAATGCCAGTTTTACTTTTTTTTAACACTTATAGTTGTTTACGTAAAAATGTATATTTACCACATTACAACAAATTACTATTAATTGAAGAACACTTTTTACTTGTTTAAGAGTGCTAAATAATATATATATTTATACATTTATTATTACACCCACCACCAAAAACATATATTAAGTATATTAAGTTTGTCATTCCGTTTGCAACACATCGAAATTTTGGCCGTAGAACCAAGAAGGGTATATATTCGGGGTCCTTATTAGATTCTAATGGCGTTTTCTTTTCTGGCAAAAATGTTACACTTTTTTTCTTTTTTATATGGGAAATGGGTAAAAAGTGTAACATATATGTAACATTTTTGCCAGAAAAGAAAACGCCATAAGACGATCTAGCCATGCCTGTTCGTCTTTCCGTATTTTGAAGGCACAATAGAGCATCGAAAAAAAGTCATAGAACAATGATATTTTTAACAAACATTCTTTGTTTCACCAAAATGTTTAGTAATAAAAATGGGCAAAATCGGTGTAATAGTATTCGAATTATATATCAAAGTTTAAGACAACAACGATATTTTTCAGATACTTTTTTCTTGTAAGTTTCTTTAATACAATGCAGATAATATTTTGAAATTTTGCACATTTTATTTTTATTATAGAAGGAATAGTTTTGTTCAGAATGGTAGGAATCGTTGCGCGATTTCTTATATCCCTCATACAAATGTCTTTCCGGAACATGGCTTTATGGTAGATAAATGTCTATGGAAAAGCCGTATCCATATAAAATTCAGCAAAATTACTTTTCATGCAACGAGAAATCTCAAAGCGATATTTTGTTTTCATCGGTCCATATTTTGACATAGCCTCATAAAAAGTCCACCTTTCAAAATCCCTGGAATGCGATGAAATTTAACACAAATCATTCACATACTTATATATATAAATCGTCGTACATAATTCCATGCTGAACGGTTCATAATAGCTCATAGCTCTCTTATAAGTACTACTTCGAATAACTCATTAACCTACATTAATAGATCAGTATGTAAAAATTATACTGTAGGCTTTTGTCAAAATTAGTCCATAATTGGTCATGGACTCCCATATAACGTTCACTTTCGAGTATAACCACAAAGTACACTGAGAAGACAATTTTGACGTTTCAAAAAGCCAAAATAAGTTTCCTTGGGCTTTTTGGTATTTAATTCATTGTGTGTCAAAGTAAACCGTTAAATGCTACAGAAATATAAACAAAGGGCAGTTCTGAAAGAAAGATTAAAATATAAAATGTGATGAGATTCCGTCTCATGACACCTCCGTAAACTTTATGGAATAACTGGAATATGTGTAAAATTCTTGTAAATATTGTTATTGCGATGACAATAAAACAAAATAAACTTCAAATAAATAGAAATTTCGGTACAATATTTTATGACGATCGCCCCGTAATAGTTGATAGCATTCATGTAAGGGATATGCAAAATTAAATAACCAGTATAATTATCGTTACTGATACAAAATGTAAAAAACATAAGTTTCAAATATTCATAGATCATACTGCTGGAATTTGATGGTGGGTATAAAAGATTCGACACAGCCGAATATAAACTCATGTTTGTTGTATGTTTAATTGTATTTAAATTGCATTAAAACAACAAAACAATCACATACATACATATACATGCATTTAAATACATAACCCTCATTCAATTTAAATATTAAAGCATTAAAAAAAATTAATAACATATAGAGAAATGTAATATGGTAAATGTAAAAAATGCTTTCCTATGTAATGTATATACGTTTTAATATAGTATTAACTGGGTTTTTAAATATTTTTTTATTAACACGTTTTTAAAACGGACCATCATCACATATTCATAAGTAGTTAAGGTATTAGTTCCTACGTGTGTTTACTTTCATAGATGAATGACTGTACGTACGTATGTATGCATATATGTATACATATTTACTTTACAGTTCATTAAAGTATAAATTTATTTTTGGACAAATAGATCTATGTATCGTATATCTTCTAATATTTATATAATATTAATATTTTAAATAACACCTTAAAGTATGCTAAATTATTAACCCATTAACGCCTGACCCTCGATTCCGTTGTCCGATTTTCATGAAATTTCACACAGTTAAGCTAGATTTACACGATTGAAATTTTCTTGAAAATTGCTCTTCAAAATGTTTCAAACTGGTGTAAACAGCAAAATTTCTTCAAAATTTATTTATTTAATAACTATTAATAACAATTAAATAAATAAATTTTGAAGAAATTTTGCTATTTACACGAGTTTGAAGCATTTTGCAGAGCAATTTTGAAGAAAATTTCAATGTAAAGTGTCATTTTATTTTTGTTTTAAAGAAGGGTAAAACCTACAATAAAATATCAGATTTTATTGATGCTTTATTAAACGCTTAATAGCCTATTAATCGTTTATGAATGTAACTTTAAAGAATTTTGCTTAAAAGAGGTTTTTAAACCTACTGTAAGTTTTTATACATATGGCTGTTAGTATTTAGGGCATTTATATTGACGTGGTATTTTTTTTTATTTTTTTCTGTCGCACACTAAGCTGTGGCCTTTGGATATTTTTCGACCCACTTAGGCATTAACGTGTTTAAAAATATATGTTTCTTTGTTTAAGGTATTAACTTGAAAACAGCAACAATAAACTTATCTGTTGTATGTTTTGATGCATATTTGATATGTGTATTAATTTCTATTTTACTTCAATATGTGGCATATATACAAAGTATGCAATGTGTGTAGTGTGTTTGTCTAAATTTAAATATGTGGTGTGTTTTTTTATACAAGAATTTAAGACTTCCCCATTTTTAGCTCTATTAAGTGAAATTCAGTGTAATAAGATTTTTAAATTCTGTGAAAATATTGCGCCGTCGTAAAGTTTTAACTGTAACTGAGCTACAAGCAGAAATAGATGGATGGACTAGTGGCGAGGAAGAAAATGATGCGGGACATAATGCAGATCCAATAAATTTTTTGATTACTCCACCGGATAGGTTGATGATATTAGTGACGATGAAGATATAGATGATAATCTCCAAATACTTCACAATAATACTCAATTTCCCAACGAAATACCTGGTCACTTTGAGATTGAGTATATTTATGGGGATGATAATGTGAATCTATCAGTGGTTTCTGAATTAGTGGATACATACAATGATCTAATGGATACAGACAATAATCCCTAACCATCTACATCGAAGTCAAAAGGTCGTGTCTCAGTTGAAAATAAACCTACATATGTAAATGGAGTAAATCGCATTATTACAAATTTGAGAAACAACCTTTTGGCAATGAAGAGAATGCGCATTGTACGAGAAAATTGGTATGTTGTGCGGAATACCTGCGTTGTATACAAATCCTTATAGAAATTTCTGGTTTCGTTAGGTTCGTACACGCCATTACAATTATGGGAATGCTTTTTTGATGAAGATGTCATGAATTTGATCGTTAAAAGTACAAATGAATATGCTGGACAAAAAAATGTTCCTGGTTTCGTAACTTCTATTAAAGAAATGAAAACATTTTTGGGAAGGCTCTTATGACATGTATTTATCAATATAAATATAATAAAATTGTTTTTTTTCTTGCATTCCTAAAAGAAAAACACTACAAAAAACTAATTTTTACTTTAAAAATAAAATTCATATTTCATGTATTTTAGAACCCTTGAATGCCTAAGAGGGTATTTAAATACCCATGCCATAAAATCGTACCTGTGAACCAAACCAGTGGTCCTATCCCTTTAATATTTTTGTTTATGATAGAGAACATCTAAGGCTATAAGGCACTAAGATGGGTTTCGGGAAGTCAATTCCTCAAATCTTCCAGAGTCATTGACGTTCAAAGATTTTGATTTTGTAAAATTGCTAATTTTTTAATCACTCATTTCCCACCAATACATAACCCTATATGACCCAACAATTTTTTTTAACTAGTTCCACCCTTCTTCTATCTGTCAGTGAAAACAGATTTATGATATCTCGCACCTAACTCTAGCTAGAATTTTTTAAAAACAGCTCTTTTTTTTGGGTATTTTTCTACCCATCCGGCGTTAATAGGTTAAATTCTACCAGTTCAAAGTTTACTCTTTATCATCTTCAATATTGCTTTTTACCAAAGAAGTTCGTTAAGCTTTATTCAGAAAGACATACAGTCAGACCTTTATAATCATATTAAATGATACAATTCTTTTAAATTATTGTATGTTAAATGTATGTATACAAACATTCATAGTAAATAAATATGAATTCATGCTTACAATATAAATATGTGTAAGTACTCGTACTACAAGCGTAATTCCCTGCACATTATACACCAGAGTATAATTAAAAATTGTTTTATATTCATGAAAAAATATAAAAAAAGTTCATAAAATTTTACCAATTACTTTACAACTTAACGAGAGAATCTTTATGATAAACTCTATATATTATATATGTATGTTATGCTTATCAACGTATTAGAAATATTTATGTACATATACATATAAGTATATCTATAGCAAATGCTTGTGAAGCTAGTTATAATTTAAACGATATTAGATAATGCCTGTTATTAAAATAATGTAGTGAAAATATCAGGAAAAATAGTGTACTCCGATAAAGCGCTAAGGTATTTTGAATATACATACATACATACTTTATAATAATTATAATTTACTTTGATTTGTCCTTTACTTTGTGTGCCTAGCAACATATTGCACAGTGGGCAGATTCGAATTTTTTTCGAATTTCTAAACGGATGATGTGATAAAATTTCGATATAGATTTCAATTAGACGGGCTTTATCGATTTTGAAAATTAACTTTACAAACCCTCCAGGTGCGGAGCTGTGGTTGCTCAAAATATGGCACCTTTGAAATGTAATTTGTGTAAACATACATCCGACTTCTTACACTTTCATATTTTCTAAAAATGCTCTGCTTGATCTTTAAAGACTGTGCTATTTATCTCTTATAATTTTCGAGTTATACTCATTTGAAAATTTTAATTTCTGAATTTTATCAAAGCCAACCAAATTTGTTTTGTTTGCCCCTAGAGGGGTGTTTGGGCCCATCTTCAAAACTGAAACTCTAATAGTACATTATTAATTACATAGCCATGCTAATGTTCAATTTTATTTTGATCGGACTATAAGAAAATCCCTAATTTTCTCTTTTTTCTAATGAATTATAAATAAATAAAAATAAAAAGAATGAATTCATAAATGTAGAGATGAGAGATTAAAAATAAGAGTTATTTAATTAGTGTTAATAGTAAAGTCTATGCGATCCAAAATCGGAACTGGTTCTAATGTTCGGTCATGAAATCAATATAAAACTAAAACAAACCGAAACTTTATAATATACTAGCAACTTCCGAAATAATTCAAATATCTTAATTGTAGATAATGTTTCTTTTCTTTTTAAAGCCGTAATTTTTCTCAAATCCATATTGAATCTTCATTATTTGGTAAAATTTTGACTTATTGCTGGCCAGAACTACAATTTTTTTGCTTTTATTTTTAACTTAAAAAAGTAAGAATATATAGTCCGTCAAGCCCGACCATATAATATACTACACCCAGTATATGTGTAAAAATAATTTTAGTGGTATGATTTTTTTGTATATAAATATTTTTTGTGTTAAATTTATATGTATTAACCTTCCGATGAGTGACAGTTCTGAATTTCACGGCCGTGTGAAAAGGTCCCTTGGACCTTTTTTGTAAATCATGTTTTTTTCATATAAAAATTTTTTTTTTTGATTTTTTTTTGTTTTTATTGTTTATAACTAAATTCTACATACAAAAACAATTTTTTAAATTTTTTTAACTCAAAGACATTAGGGATGATGATAAAAACAAAAAATTCTAAGAACTGGTTTATTGCTAGTAGTATAAAATTAGAATATTGTGTCTTTCCTTGAAAGCAATAAAGTTCATGTCTTCGAATTTTTCTTAGAATTTTTTGTTTTTATCATCATCCCTAATGTTTTTGATTTTAGGTCTTTGTGTTCAGAACAAGTAAATTATGTGTTGAAACAATAAAAAAATTATAATGATGCCCAAAAACATGCATTTATTAGTGAAATTTAGTACAAGGTCCATACGGACCTATTCACACGTCCGCGTACTATTCTCACTAAAACCTCAATAACTCCTAAAGTTATGATCCGATCAAAATATTCTTGGAATACAGAGTATCTTTGGGGGGTTGTAGTGGCCGAAGTAGGAGTAATTTCAGTTTGAAAAGGCAAAAAGGTCCCTAGGGACCTTCTCACTCATCGGAGGGTTAAAGTGATTTGATATGAGAGCTTTTTGACTAATTATGAACCGACCGTTATAAAATAAGGTGCCATGATGTCTGTATATACGAAACTTATTTGTGTTGAATTTTATTTGGATACCAATATATGAATCTAAGAGAGGTATGGTCTTAAAAGTTATTTTCGGTAGTGGGCCTTATATGGGAGCTATAGTAAGTCATGGACCGATCTACACAAAATTTGTAGATTTGAGTAGGCTTAATATAAAAAATGTGCTCCAAAAGGAGCAGGTTTTATCTATGAATTCATACCTCAAATCGCTTCAAACTTGCTGATGGGATCCATGATTTTTGTATGAGGTGTTCCCGATTTGGAGGACTATTTTCTGCTGACAATAAGCGCTTCTTTTAATCTGATCAAACATACAAATAAAGCACTTTCCTAAAGTGTTTTTTTTTTTAATTCTATCTGAATGTTTTTGCTTAAGAAAAATTCATAGTAACTGAGAAGCGCGATATTCGTTTTGTAATTGACTTTCGTTGTCATACGTAAATATGTAGGCTATAATTTCATTTTTATTTTTTCGCTTTAAAACCTTCTTCGTTGTCAGCACTAAAAAAGCATCTCGATTATGCGCTATTTCTCTTAAGTGCTTCAAAAAACACGAATTTTTTTTACTTATTTGTTGTGAAATTTGTTTGGATACTTGCATTCAAACATTTTAAGTATTATTAAAAATTCATTAAAAACAATTTTTAATACGATTTTATGTTAATGTTTACAAAAAAATTAAACAGCTATCATGATTAATATGTACTTCTTTTCTTAGAATAAGTTCACTTACATCTGTCTGTGGCTGCCAAACTTACATTTTTGGTGAAATATTGTACAACAATGAAAACACATTTTTATATCGCATAATAAACTGCCAGTTTTTTCTGTTAAAAAAAAACTGAAGACTAAAGGACATGCATATAACAGAAAACCATTTTATAACAGTTATACATACATACAATATATAGTGGTAATAAATAGTAATTTCTAGTGCCAGGATTTGTGTAGAATATCAACTTTTAATAAAAATCCACCTCTGCTTTTGTATTGCTTATTATAATGTTTATAATCCTCAAACATAAACAAATATTAAATAGTTTAAAGTATACCTACCAATACATGAAGGCCTGAATGTATAACTATACAATTCCTGTATATGAGTAGAAAGTTATACGTACACGGTAAAAAGTTACCGTGTATGTACTCGAAAAACTTCAGCAATTCATGTATTCATTGGTTCATTCATTTAACGAAAATTTACACTTTTCTGTTTGTTGTGAAACTCATACCACTTGATTATGAAAATGCATTGCAAATGAAGTTAAAAAAATATTAACTATATGAATATTGTTAAAAGAAAAATTAAACAATAAATTGTATTGCTTATTGATTTATACACAAATTACTCACACAGATTTATTTATTTGTGCATTTATGCGTTTGTATAGGAGCATGGAGCACTGGTAATTATACAAAACTTATTGTGTGATAATAAATATGTATTTAATTAATATATACAACATAAATGAATCCATATGAATGTAGATATACACTAGGGTGGACCCTTATTTTGCTCAAATTGTTAGTTGTCAACTTAATTTTAAATTGCGATTTATGCCATTATTTCACAAATAACAAAGCTAGAGTCCGAGTGAGTATTCGGATTTGGATTAGGTAAAAAAGTGGACGGTTTTGGCCATATTTTGACCGTATACCGAAGCCGAAACTTTTATAAAGGGAAAACAGTTCATGTCTTCGAATGGAATTTTTAAGTAAATACACGTTTTTAATATAATTAATAGAATACAAAAATTTATATTTCATTGTAAAATATTTAGGAATACGGTAAAAACTGTTTCTTTAAAAAAAAAATTGGCAGTTCAAGATGAATAAAATAGATTTATGAAGTAATGTTTAGTTTAAAAGTTTGTTGAGTGAACATCTAAGCATTCTTAAAGAAACCCGCTTTATTAAAAGGAAATAAACCATCGTTTTTAAAAGGTAAAAACGTAACAATATTTTAAAATTAAAATTAATTAACAAGTTTTATATACATATATATATCATAACTGTATATCATAATTATAAACTTTTCATTTTCTGTTAAAAAATTTTTTCATTTTTGTAAATATTTCAATTATTATTTTATTATAATTCAAAACTTATATTATCCCTGAAGAAGCTATCCATTGTGATAGCGAAATATCGGAAATTAATATATATAAATAAAATAAAATATTTGTATATAAAATGCAATTGACCTTATTGCTTGAAAAAAGAAGAAACTATTAAATATTAGAAAAGGTCAAATAAACGAACTAAATATTAAAATTAATTTTTTTTAAATTAATTGTATATTTTTTTCGGTTTAGCCCGAATATCGTTTTTTTTGGCCGAATATTAGTTTTGGTTCGGTTTCGGCTTGAAAAAGAAAACGGTTTCGGTCGGACTCTAAATGAAGCCTAAATATAATTTTTTTATCGATTTAAGATTATAATTTGTGTATATATGAAACTTATTTAAGTTAATTTATGTTGGATCTGTGATCAATTACGTTGTATGATTTGTGTATTTAATTATTAATATTTTTGTGTTGTATTTTAATTGAAGTAATTTCCGGAAGTGGGTCTTACATAATAAATAACAAATAAAATTTTAAGTTTGATTCCGTTTTTATATATTTTTTTTTTTGTGGCGAAATAACAAAATATATGTGAGCATACCTACAAGACATTTGCATGGGACTTTGTGAAATTATGGACCGATTTCAACCCATTTCATAAAGCTACGTTCTTGGGTGTCTTACAATGAGATAGTTGATCGGTAAAATAAGGGCCATCGTAATATACATGTATCCACTACTGCAGTACACACATACGTACGAGTAATTGAGATTTTTATTATTTTTGGGATTAAAGACAACAAACAAGTCAAACTACGAGTGCCTCTGTGTGTTTTTACCTATGCAGACTGGAGGACGGTTGCATTTTATGCTGTTATTGATAAATAAAAATAATAAATTTATTGTTGTTCAATGGAAAATAAAGCTTTTTGTATAAGTTATTTTCTCTTAAATTGCAAAATATTATTGAAATTAATTAAATATATTTTATTGGCTGGTAGGATTTTCAATCAAATTCATTCATTCATACACGTTCAAATAGATTGGGTATGGACAGTAACTACAAACTCAATACCACCAGTATTCGTAAACACTATTAATTTTTTTCCTATAGTTATACATAATTTCTTTGGAAACGATTCTCAAGAATTTTCTTTTTTATGTAGAAAAGAGTGAATGACCTCTTTGTAGTTTTCTTTTCTACGTAATGAAACATTTTTTGTGACAGTAAGAGGGTGAAATAGAAAATCCTTTAACATTTGTATGATATCATTTTAATATGCAAACTAACGTAAACAAACAGTAATAAACTTTTCATAAAATATCCATTTAACAATAATAACAACTGAGAGTAATTCAAACAATCGTTTAAGTCGAATACAACAAGTTGCTACAAAAACAATATGAAAGAAAAAAAGAAAACGAAAGGTACTTTTATGTTAGTAATATGAAAGATTAACCATCAAATGAAATTGAGGGAGGTTAGTCATAGACTTGAGTTGAAAACCCATTAAAATTTTGAAGATATTGGGTGAATATTTTTGACTAGTTTTTTAGATTTTTAACACCATATTTAGAACATTATGAAGACTTTTCAATTTCAGTTAACTGCTTACTTACTAGTCTTAAATATAAAAGGTTGATTTTTTAATAAAATATTCTAGTAGATTTTCCATTTTTCCATTCCATATTTATATTGAAAGAAAAATATAATATTTGTATCGCAAAAATGTAATACCTCAATGATCTAGGGCCAAATTACCGGATTCGATATCGAGTAAACTTGATCGTAATTTTCTTATTTGAGATTATGGCATTCGATATCGAGCAAGAAATTTAGTACATTTTATCATATTTTCGATATCGAAATCATTCGATCAAAAATGCGGTAATTTGGCCCCTGAAATTGGCATCTCTACATACAATATTCTGCAGTCTTACCTCCTTCTTTAATGATATTCTATGTTTTATGTCCATATTAATTCGTTTTCAAGCAAAAAATAAAGAATTTATCAAATGTTGTTAAACATCTACCTACTCAGAGTACAAAAATTTTATTGAAAAACTTGTCGCACTCAACATTGTCAAGTCGTTTTCTTTAAAAAAAAAGTATATGCAAATCCACGAACAAATTTTCAAATAGTCTTCACATATCCATTGCAATGCATTTGTGTATCATTTCATCATTGTTTGCAAAAAAAAAAAGAACATATTGAAGCAAATAAAACTAGGCTGTATATGAGTGATTATGAATTAGGAAACAGTTCCCTTCTCCCTGAGATTATTTATTATTTACATTTGTAGCGCACCTTATTAAACTAAGAAGCTACTACTATTTCAGTTGCAAGCAACAAAACTATTTGTAGTTTAACAACAAATACAATTATAACTATAGTTATAGTAATAAAATAACAAAAACTCACACAAAACACTCATTCAGTAGCAGTCCTACCAACAAATTATAAACGAAACCAAAAACACTCCCACACACACAAACGCAAACGGGAAACGGATGTATAATGCAATGTTGTTATTTTCAACTACTATAAACAAAATTTGTTTATTTAAATGTTTGTATGGCTTCGCATTTAAATTATTAGTCCACAACAAAGTTGAAATATTAATGGGGGGAAATAGTTTGCAATTTGTGAAAATTAATGATATGACAAGTCGACAAATAAATATGAACATAAATGTAGAAATAATAACAAATATTTGCTCCTGCTGCTCGTAGTTGTTCTCACTTATTCTACTTGAAATTTATCAATAATGACATTTTGTAAAATAGTTCTGTTGTGTTTTATTTGCCTGTATGTTTTAATGAAACCAATAAAATGCTGTTTGGTTTTATGTGTTTTAATTAAATAGTTTAGATTTGTTTAGTTTACATTTATCTAATATTAAATACATAAAAAAAGTAAGCTAATGCGTTCAAAATTCTCGAAAAGAAAAATTATTTTTTGTAATATAATTATTACATATTCTTCTGCGTTAAACAGAAATTCTTTATTGAGATTTTTTTGTTGAGTTTTAGCGTGGGTTTTGTGTTTGTGTACAAAGCCGATTAAAGTTCGTAACTCGGTGATGTATTTAGTTCTCATTGAATTAAATCAGTTCAAGGCAAAGGATATGCGTTTATAGCTTCTCATTCTAATAATTTGAATTTATGCATATTTCATAGATTGTATGAATGAAATGTTTAAAAAACAAGTAAGAAAGGATAGTCGGTCAAGCCCGATCATATAATACTCTACACCTAACATATGTGTAAAAACAGGTTTTCAGAAATAAGCTCTATTTTAATGTAGTGGCATGATTTCTGTACATATAAATATTTTTTGGGTTAAATTTTATCTCGACAGGAACGCTTTTAAAAGATTTATAGATGCTAAAGAGATTTTCAAAGGGGATCTTATATGAGAACTATGACTAATAATGTACCGATGTTATAAAATTCCTTGTCATGATTTCTGTATATATGAAACTTATTTTTGTTCACTTTTGTTTGGGATACTAACATTATTACGAGATTTATGGTTGTTAAAATGATTTTGGGAAGTGGGCCTTATATAGAATCTGTGAGTAATTATGGACCAAACATTGCAAAATTGGGTGGACATTTGTATGGGGGCTAGGTGAAATAATGGACCGATTTCAACCAGTTTCAATTCCAAGCGTTGGGTCAAAAATATACCATGTGCATATTTTTATCGAAATATCTTAAAAATTGCGACCTCTATTCTGCGCACAAGGTTTACATCCAGACGGACGAATATCGGTAAGTGGGTGTTGGACTAATATTTTTGGGCGTTGCACACATCAGTGGTGTATGATATAAAAATGGGAGTATTTTTTTGTTTTTGTTTGATTTTACTCTGTGCACTACTATAGTAGCAAACCTATTTGTGTCAACCACTCTAACAAATATAAGTTGGAATTATATTAGCAACATATTATAGATAACAATAATTAATTAACAGCACATCTTTAATTTGTTTTATGATTTGCTACATAACGCCTTCCCTTAAATATTTTGACACTTTATTTACCAGTTATTTCCATTTTCTTCATAGTGTTTATTAGTTTTGCGCAACAAATTTTACTTTAAGTACTTCTATTATACAAATAATTTCTGGTAAATAAATATTACAATATTTTTATTATCATGTTATCCTTATCTTATCTTAATACTATTTGGGATAAATTAAATGAGATTTTTTTTGTTTTCATTATTTCTGTGTGCGAGTAGGTGTCATCAGCATCGTTATTTGTGCACTTCTAAGCAACCAACAACGTCATTATCAACACAATCGTCACATAATTCATATTTGTGTCTAATGTAGTAATCTTATATGTATTTATGTATATATGTACGAACCAGCAGCTTTATAGGTAGTCAATGTATCCACTTTATATATATTTTTTTATTTAACATATCGCACTTTTTTCTCAAAAGCATAACAACTCAAAAATCATGAATTTTCAGTAGAGGCCAAAAACTGTTTCTGTTGATTCTAACGATATATGACAACAAAAAATTATGTCATTGTAAGGAAATTCCATTAAAAAAATAACGTTTTTTTTTCTTTTTATTGCTTAAGTGATTTCCAAAAAAAAAAACTAGTTTTTGACTTGTTATTCTTTTTCTTAAAATAAATTTCATCAAAATGGCAACAACACGAATTTAAACACTGAACTGAAGAGTAATGACTCAAAATTAAAACACACCTTATGCAAACCGTTGACAGTCGAAAACGACGACAATTCGAAATGACGCTTTTTGTATGAAACAACTTTGATGTGTTTTGATCAAGCACTTGCAAACAACTAAAAATGTCTCCCTTTAATTGAGACTAAAGTACAGCGTTGTCAACTTTGAAATTTCAAAACACACCAAAATGGAGAAAAAAAAAACGCACCAATTTTAGAATTTCTTTTCTGTTTAAAATATTTGTGGAGTTAATGTTACATTTTTTTAATTTCATAAATTCTATATAATAATAAAAGACATAATAATCTTTAATAGCCTTTTTTTTAATAAACGAATAAGCATTTAACCACTCAAAATTTAACTCACAATATGCTATTCGGAACTGAAGTACTAATTGGTAAAAAAAAAAGGGCTAATTTCAGTACATATTTTGTACTTTTTTAATTTATTGTTGTTTTCTATTTAAGTATGTATGTACTTGTATTTGAATTTTTTTCAATAAAATTTGTTGGGGCTCCACTGGGCCTCCTGTTAATGTTAATTTTATTCTCAAAGATTTTCAACCTATTCACCTTTAGCAATATCCTTCATGTGACGAATTGATAGTATGTATTCATTTATCATACATTCGTATTGCAAATACATTTAATGGGGTCCTTTTTTATCGTAGAGATTTTATGAATATAATTTAATAATAAACCTCAAAAATTAGTAAAAATAATAATCTCATCACATTTTCGGAAAAATTAAAAAACGCACCGAAATTAACAAAAAAGATCACCGCGCACCAACTAAAGAATTTTTCGCACAAAAAATTTTAAAAAAGCACCAAAAATGGTGCGAAACGCACCAAGTTGACAACGCTGCTAAAGTAGTTGTTTTAAAAACACAAAGAGAGTCATAACGGTTTTTTACGGAAGAGGAGACAAATCAAAATGAGATTTTTACAGTGGATAGATATGACCTCTGTGGTTTGGTTTTTTTGCAAAAAGTGAAAATTTGAAAATTTTGAGTTGTTACGCTTTTGAGGAACAAGTGCGATGTACTCTTTGTAATGCAAAGGGAAATCAATTGGTTACTCTATATATTACGGGTAATCCAGCTAAGAGTAAAATGTTTAGTTGAAAAGCTCTTGAAAGTGACTGGCCAATTGGAAGAAAATATCAAACTTTCTGAGCCGAAACCGTTTAGATTTTGATATTCAGAACAATTTAACAATGAAAAAAAAACAAGGAAATTAAGATTTTTTTCTTGTTATTCATTAAATTATTTGGACAAAGGATGGTTTACCACTTTGTTGTCTCTAAGTATTATTTAACACTTTGAAAGATAGCTATTTGACCCGCGAGAATTAGTCTAAAGTCGCTAAGTGTCCTTTTGCAATCATATGTGAAGTTTTTTTTTTTAATGTTTTTGTTGCAATACAAAATATGTATATGTGTATAATGCTAAATAATTTAGAGTGAAATGCAATTGATCAAATGCGATTGAATAACCCTTTTGATGAATTATTGGATTAAACTTATTAGACAGAAGTGAAGTCGGTTTTAAATGTTGATATATTTGACAGTTTACTTACTACAATTATTGTCGTAAAGTAATATAACTCTAACTTTGTGTCGTATTTGATACTGCTTAGAATACATATAAGTTAACTAGTTATGTGGCTAAGCAAGTAATTGACTCTATGTAACCGGTATTCAATACCAGCTATCAGTCTCTTTGTAATCTATGTAGGATCAATTAACCCTCTGCTTAACTAATTATGTAACCAGTGGTGATCATAGATGATAGGTAAAATTCCTAATTCGGAACAGTATCCCAGCACTGCTGGGTTGTTATTATGTCCTTATATGTAAGTAAGTGTTAGCGTTCAACCAAATACCAACATCATCCACTTTGTCACATCATATAAGAAGTTGTCATATCTTCAAATGAAAAGTAGACAACGTTTTATCTTATCTTTCTTATTTTCTTCTGTTATTCTTAGTTTTATTCTATTTCATGTTGTATTTGTTCTATTTTTCTTCCTTTTTTTATTATTTTGTATTCTAAGTATTTGTGAGACAATTTAGAAGAAAAAAATGTTAATATGTTATATAGAATAGAAATATGTATATCTACGTCTTCATACAACTTAGTCATAGTTATGTACTTTTACTTTTATTATTTTCCTACTTATACAAAATTTATTCTCTTGTCTTAATATTTTTTTATTCTTGTTTCCCTTCATTTCAACTTTGTTGACATTAACAAATTGAGTGGATATATGTGTGTGTGCTTAGATTTGTATATTTACGTAGGTATGTCATTTGATGTTTTCATATCCTTATTTAATTTTTAATCCTCATATATAATCAAGTACATAAATTCTTACATATACATATGTATAACTAGGAAAAGAGATGTACAAACTTTTCAGTCATTATGTGCAATTATAAGGTGTAAATGATTTAAACTGGCTCAATTATCTATTTTTCAGCGTGAAGTGAAACGCAGCAAACACTTGATTAATTATAACATGAAAGAAATTTGTATTAAATGCCGAAACAAAAATGTCGAATCACAATTATTATATGGATTAAAATTTTCTTAATAGAATGTAGCTATATGAAGAAATTATAAAAGGATATTAGAATATAATACAAATTCTTTAATATTTATTTAATCTAAACTTATCCACCTACAGTGGTGGCCACATAATTAGAAACAAAGCACAGAATTATCCACACGGACAATAAGAAGACGATTAATTGAGTCAGGACTTCGTAGGTGCATTGCACAAAAAAACCTCATAACTCAAAAAAAATTATCATGAAGCGCTTGCGGTTTGTAAGATAAATGCTCAGAAAAGATCCACGTTACTGGAATAGAGTTTTCTGGAACGACAAATCTAAGTTTAACTTGTTTTAACCTGATGGCAAATCGTATGTTAGACGTCCTCCAAATAAAGCCTTAAACCCCAGGTACACTATTAAAACAGTGAAACACCGTGGCGGGTCTATTATAGTCTAGGATTCCTTTTCTTAGCGTGGTGTGGGTCCAATTGCACGAGTGCAGGGTCAGTGCAAGTCAGCTTCAATATAAAAACATTTTGGAAAATGTAATGGAACCGTATTGCTTTGAGAATATGCCTGTCCAATACATTCTACAGCATTAAGCAAAATATTGATGTTATTGACTGACCACTCCAAAGTCCTGATCTTAACCCAATTGAAAACTTATGAGCGATTGTAAAAAGACACCTAAAGGACAAAATTCCAAGAAATAATGATGAATTGTATCAGTTGATACAATAAAGCTGCAAAAACATATCTCTGCAAACATGACAGCGTTTAACTAAGAGTTTGCCAAAAAGACTGGCGAATGTTGCCAAAAACAAGGGTTATCCAACAAACTATTAAAGGATAAGTCCGTTTTGTTAAACCTCACTACGTTTTTTTGCATATATTTTTTAAGTTTCTAATTATGTGACCAATTTGATATTGCATTTTTTGGTGTTGTAAGTTAATTTTCCTTAAAATAGTATTGATGCTGTGAATTTTTTTATTTTAAACTTATTAATAATTTGTTACTTTACTATTTCTAGTAATTAGTTTTAATATGTTGAACTAAATTTTTAAATTTCTAATTATATGGCGCCCAGTGTATATTTAACGATATAAAAAAAGAGTTAGTGTAATTGAGACATTGTAATCTTACATTACTTATTAGTATTTCTCGAGCGAATTCTATAATACTACCGTATATACCCCGAGTACTTCTTAGCTAATCCTATACCGATACTTTTTGTACACTTCCAAAAATGTTTGATTCTGTTTCCGCTTTCATACTGTAGAAAATGTAATATTTAGCACCTTAGTTTGTGCAACTCTGTTATTACATAAGAATTTGTGTTATAATATATTTCTTTCATTCATCACCTATTTTGTTTTTGGTTGTTTGTTTGTTTACATTTGTAGCTCGTGCTTATTTAAAAAAAAATCGTCTTAGTATTCTACATGAAAATCCTATATCCTATTTGTGAAGGTTATTAAGAACATAATAAATAGAATTGTGTATCTTATTATTATTACGATTATTAACCTTTTTAGGATTATGTTATTGTATATACATGTTATATACACATGAGTACATACATAAACATAAAAATTCTTTATAAATGAAAAATATAAATGCAAGAAAAAATAAATTAAGTAGCTTTAGGATTAATGTAAATTAAATATTAATAAATATTAGGTAATGTACCAGGTATTACCAGATATTAAATATAAAATATAATTTGTATACTCGTACATATGTACGTATTTTGCTAAAGCATTTGTAGTAATATTAAAATCTTTATATGCACCATTTAATGCCTTTAATATTTCTATAGTAATCAATTTGCTGTTGGAATCCTTAAGAATTGCTGCTCGAACACATATCAGTTTTTATTAGATTTCTGGTTTTAATATATATGTATGTAGTAAAACAGTTTAAATTTAAAATTCCTTTAACGTGAGATTTGTTTCTATATCTCTCTTCTTTGTCTGACTTACCAGATTATCCTTTTAAACATGCAAACACAAATACACTTATGATTCGTAGAGAAAAAGTTTTCATTCATCCAGCTATTATTAATTCACTAACAAAGCAGCAGCATGAGAAAAATAAAACGAACAAGGAATCTAATACGTACTTAAGTACGCTTAACACGCACGCAAAATAAAAGACTTTTGAAAAGTTTTTTTTTTTTGTTTTGCCTCTGAAAACTTCTACTCAATAATCATTCATGAACCTTTCAACTCTTCATAAAGCGAACATTTCATATTAAAAAGAAATTGTTGCAATTCAGCTGCAAATAATCTTCTCAATATAAAACTCCCCTCGTATTTAAAAAGGTTCTTGAAAATCGTAAAGTACTAAATTTCGTGTAAATATGTTTGTGTAAAAAGAATAATGTGCTTGTGAATATTGTTGTTGCCACTATCGCATTTTTGCACTGATTGGTAAATTAAAAATGGCAACATGCAGCAAAAGTTGCATGTTATTATACTAATTCTTATTCTACAATAGCAAACTATGTACTTGTTAGTTGGACTGCTTCATTTCAGTGACTTGTTATTTTGAACATTTCTCCTTTTTTTGTTTTGTTGCTTTTGGACGATACATTTTTGTGCATTTCATTTCATTTCATTCAGTCAGTCATCCACTGTACGAAATTGTATGTAAGTGGATGTGTGTCATTCAGTCTTATATACTCGTTGCATTAAGTTGGCAAAATGCCTTTTTGTAATCAAAAAAGGAAAAAAAAATTAATAGACAAATTGCAACAGCATTAACAACCACTACTGCCAACGTCACCGCCATGTTCATGATGATGGTTTATAGTCATCATTATCTCTCTGTTCGTTCATGTTGATAACGTATGTTGATTATTGTTTAGCTTAAAATCTTTTTTACTTTAAATTCGGCCTATACTGTGGCATGTGCCGGATGTGCTTGTAAAATGCATGTTAATTTAAAATTATATTTAAAAATTTATTTTATGATTTTAATGTTTAAAAACTTGTGTAAAATGATTAAAAACGTACACAAACTTTTATGCAAACCACATGAGTCCAATTATAATATTATCTAGGTTCCTAATGACTTTTCCATCTGAAAATTTTAGAGTTCGTATCTTTTAAAATTGTAATTCGGTGTCATTATGAAGTTCATATTTGATCAATAAATATCCATTTAGAAATTTTTATTTAGACTGATTGCGGAAAATACGTCAAAAATACCAAACTGAAATACATTTGTACTACTTTTTTAAGAGTAGAAACATGATAATATGAAAAGTTATGTATATATAAGCTATGGAAAACACAACAAACATTGTATTTATTCTTACTATATATATAAATATATATATATATAAAGATTTATCATATATTTAATTAAACGTTAAAGTAAATAGCTCTATGCAAATTATATATAAAGCGCAGTTCTGAAAGAAAGAGGCAAATGTAAATGCTTGATTATAACTGGAATATGCATAAAATTCTTTCAAATATCGTTATTGAGATGAAATTTATCCAAAATAAACCTATAATAAATAGAAATTACGGTACGTAATATTTTATGACATTCATAATAGGTGATTTGGTATAAGATTCGGCACAGTCGAAGATAAACTTTTACTTGTTATACCCTCCACCACCAAGAGTAATGTATGAGGGTATATTACGTTTGTCATTCCGCGTGAAACAAATAACAAATTATATATTTTCCTGATCCTTATGAAAATCTAAGTCGATTGAGTCATGTCCGTGTCCGTCTATTTAAAACACTCTCACTTCCAAACTACACAACTTAACTAAACGAAGTTTCCAGAAAACTATTTTTTATTTTGCAGATAACTTTGGTATTGAAAATCAGTAAAATCGGTGGCGTAAAACCAGAGTTATGGACCAAAATGTGAGGCAAGCTCCATAAAAATTTGATGTTTTTTTAATCATTTTATTGCAATATTTTTAAATATAAATTAACTTAAAATTAATTTAGTGGAAGAATTTCTTGAATTCCATGAAATTTTGTATGCGTTATTTTTATGATAAAAGAAGAAAGTGTGAGGAAAAGAGTAAAAACATAAAAATCTTCCCGTATTATTGCTATAAAATTAGAATATCAATACTAAATTCAGCAAACATAGAAGTCCACTACCAAAATTCACTTAAATACGTATAAAACTGGTATATATAATGTGAAAAGGTTTAAATTTGTTATCAATAATCCTTGTAGGCAAATAAATTGTTTACTAAATTATATTGTGGTAGGCCCATAATTGGTCATAAATAACTGTCATTAAGGACCATATCTCTATATATCGTGTAAATATCGCTACCGACTAAAAACTTTATATAGATCATGTACATATACACAAAAATCATTCCACAAAATTGTGTGAATTTCGGTCCATTTTTGACCGTATCCCCCATATAAAGCCCTCTTCCAAAAATCACTTTAATACTCATAAATCTCTTATAAATAACGGTACCGATCCAAAATTTTACACAGATCATTTACATATATACTAAAATCAAAGTGCTGGATTTTGAGAATATCGGTCCATATTTGACTATATCCCCCATATAAGGCCCACTTTCGAAATTTACTTGAATACTAATATTTATCTTAAATATACCGTCATGACGTTGAAATTCGACGTGAGATATTCTCACATGCATAAAATTTATTGATCCAAAATTTAAGAAGATCGGTTTTCGATTTGTCATAGCTGCCATTAAAGGACCCACAAAGTGGCTAATAAATATCGATATCGAACCAACTTTTATACAGTTTAGAAATTTTAATACAGAAATCATACTAATATCTGACCCTTTTTTATACTCTGTTTCTTAACTTGTTGTAAATATGGAAATAAGTTATTTTAATTTTATAAATTGTTAATTTACATTCAAGGTAATTATAAAAATCAGACAAACTCTGGAAATTATGGTAAGAATCGGTAATTAAATCAATTATAAATATTCAAAATTAGATAAAATTTCAAAATATTTGAAATAAATTATGTTGGTCGTAAAATTGTCTTTTACACCATTTACAAAATACTAATAAAATTTGTACAAAGTCTGAAAATAAAACACAGAATAAGAATACTCCAATCCTATAACCAGTGTAGTTTATCTATTTCTTATTATGTGTAGGTGGAGGGTATTTAAGATTCGGCACAGCCGAATAGAAACTCTTACTTGTTTTTAATTATTTTTTATTTATATTCTTTATATAGCCATTATTGTTCTACAATTTTATGAAGATTGTTTGTTAAATTCTGCCTAGCGTGTTTTTTATAGCTAACGAATGAGACAACAAATGAAACAAATAACTCTAAAGTATTATAGATCTCCTGCTACAGCTGGTACAATTTCTCTTTTAGCATATTTAGTTTCAGTTTATGGCATCTACTACACATCTTCCACCCGCTCGGATATTGATGTATTGTAGAATTTATAGCTACTGGATATTTATGAGCTTGTATAAAAACGAAACAATATTTTTTTCTTTTGTTATTATTCAAATACAAACTTTTATTGCTGTCATTTATGTGTCAGTTGCAAAATGTCAACGTCACAGTTTAGCTTTTAAAAGTTCTTGTAGGCTGTTTGGTTCCTATAAAATTTTCTATCTTCTGTTATTGTTTTCTGCCCATTTGACGGTTATTGTCCATATATTATTTTTTTTCTTTTTTTTCATTCTGTGTTTTATGGGGTTTCTTGGTAATTTTGTTAGTCTATTTTTTGTTGTTCATATTCTTGTTGTTGCTCTTGTTATTGTGACAAAAGTTGCTTGTCATTTTCAGTTACTCTTTTTACAGTTCAACTGAATGTTTGTTGTTGCAAGTTATTTTTGTTAAGGGAGTAATAAAGTTGTATAACAATTTGTTTTCCTTTCCCATTTTTATTGAAGTTGTTGGCGTTGCTGGTGTTGTTGTTCATAAAATGACAAATAACAAAAATAAAAGAAGTGACATCCAAAAAAGAAAATACAGAAAATACAGAAAAAGTACAATTTAATTTAGTTTTATTTTGACTATACAAGAAATATTACTATTCTTGTTTATTAAATTTTTATTTATTGTTTAGGAACGTACATATATGTATATTATAGCCTACTCTTAAGGCTTTCAAACGTTATAGCCCATTTTAAGGCCGTTTTTTAATGCAATTGTTTTTGCTTGGCAATTTAAATCGTAAAAAATATACCATAAATATTTATTTTATTTGAAAAATAAACATTAAACTTTAAAACTTTATCAATATGATATATAGGTTTGTTTAGAAATACATGTCATACTTTAAGGCGCTTTTAGTTTGTTATATTTACTGTATTATTTTTTAACCAAATCAATTTAATCTTATAAACCAAAAAACTTACCAGTCAACTTAATAAATTTTTATATGATATGTAGCATTATTTATAGCTAAATTATTACTTTTGCTCTAAAATATTTACTTCTAACAAGAGTTGTTTACCAAACAAACCTGCGGTTTGATGTATAGGGTTTCTGACCTTTTAGAGTGTGATTTTTACAAGTTCTAATTTGTTAAAATTTTTATACCATTCTCAACATTGCTGCTAATTTATTTATAAAGTGTGAACCATTTCGAGGTTCCCTACTTTGTTTTTAAGAAAAAAACACAAAAAATTCAACTTTTATGGGGAATGTTTATTACATTTGAAAGTACATTCTTTGGCATTTATTTTGTGAAGATTATGTCTATCAAATGTAGGCAGTTGGTACGTCGCAGATGGTCTATCTGTTGAGTCCAATTTTCGATGACTCGTTCGAGCATTTCGACTCGTAACTGGCGAATGAAACGCGTGATGTTTTCCTACAAGGCCTGAATCGAAGCGGGTTTGTTCGCATAAACTTTAGACTATACATATCCCCACAGGAAAAAAGTCTAACGGTGTGATATATATTGATGATTTCGTTCACACCGGCATCATTTTCAAAGAAATATGAACCGATGATACCACGTCTTCACAGCGTGCTAGACGTGGTCTATTCGCTCGAATATTATCCAATAATGAATGCTGGGTTTCTGGTTTAGGCCGATTATGTTGACCATAAGTTGAGCGAAGTGCACGAAACACACTCCTCCCAGAACGTGAGTTTTCGTAATAAAGTTGAACGATATGTGAACGTTGTTCAGGCGTAAGTCTTTCCATTATGAAATGCCAAACAATACTAAACAAAAATTACATGACGTGATCTGAGTATCAGTAACAATTTTAAAATAGTTTTGAAGGCTAACTCACATTTAGTTTGGAAATTTTTTTCTGACTAACCGATTTTTTTGATTTACATTAGAAAACTATTTGGGATAGTTATAATTATTATATCTAAATCTCATTAATTTCGGTTTTGTTATTTGTATACGATCATGATTTATACTGACAGACAGATGAAATTTACTAAAATTTAATAAATATCAAGAACTTGATACTTTTAGGTGACCATATTAAAAAATTATAATCGCCAAATAAAATTTTTTGACGAGTAATTAGATATTTGGTATAATAGAGAATACAAAAATCGTATATATTCCGAACAAAGCATGCTCAAAGCCAACTTAAATCAACCTTGAAATATTACTAAAACATTTACATATTTACATACACACATGGCCACTTACCTACCCAAATACATACTTACATATGTATATACCTCAAGGTAGTTTATGCTTAAAGAAAAATTAAAATTTATGAGATTTGCGTGTTAAATGAAAAACAGTTTTCAGTTCAGTTCTGTTTTTTTTTAAGCAAGCTTGTCGTTGTTGTTTTCATTGCATGCTACAAAACTTGTAGTAAGGTCTAGTGTGCGTGTTTGTGTTCATCTATTCATGCACATACACACACAGTTTTGTAAATGAATTTATGGAACAAAAAGTCCTGAGTAGGAGTCATAAAAAAGTTAATAGTAGATTATTATTATCCTGCAAATAAAGCCAACTTAATGTTAAGTAGAGGTGGAAAGTAAAACGAAACAACAAAAAATTACTTGAAAAATCAAAATAAGTCAAGTGATGAAAAGTGTTGTTTATGCTTGTGACTGTAAAATAAGTTTCAAGTCGTTTATTTTAACTTTTCTTTTCGCAAATTTACACATAAATAATGTCGAAGAACTTTAGCATAAAACATAAAACTTTACTAAAGGTTTTTGTCCTTTTTTAAGATTTGCAATTTAATAAACAAATATGTACATTGTTGTTAAGTAACAGTAATTTTTCTAACTAGGAAATAAAAACTGAACTAAATGTTGCCATAACTTTTCAAAACTGTACTGGAAAAGTGTAAATAAAAACATTTAGGGAGAATATTAAGCTACAATTTCAGAAAAATTATCCAGCGTCTCAACTAATAACTAAAATCTTTAGCAAATCGAGAAAACCTATATGTATTTGAGTCGTGTCAGGATTTGCTTAATTTGATAAAATTCCCCATTTCAAAATAAAAAAAAATGGAACACTCCTTCGCAAAAGTAGTTGCTAAATGACATACATCTTTATGTCACAACAGTCAATGAATTGTTGTTTTGCGACTATAAATTCAGGGCCGTATTAACAAATAAAGTTTGTCGCCCTTTTATACAAAGTTTTATTTTTATATTCTAATATTCGAGAATTCCTTCGATAATCTTTATATACATATATGTATATCAAAGCAAAAAATGACTAGCATACTTTAGCATGTATGCTCTGCTCTTGCCAAAATTATTAAACAAGCAGTATTTGAAAAAAAAACCACTAAGCAACACGAACAATTATAATTCGGGGAAAAAACATTTTAAATACATATGTAAGTACATATCGTCAGCATTATATTGGCTTGACCCAAGATGTATTAACCAGGTGGCAGCGTAACTACAACAAAACAACAGGCATTTTTGTTTGTGTAACACCTTTATTACTGTCAAAAACATCTGGCATAAAATAAAGAAAACAAACATACATACATACATAGATAAAAACAGAAAACGATAGTTAATTAATTTGAAAAAACACACTCTTTAATATAAAAAAGTTCTTTAGCACCTTTAAACAATTTTACGCACATAAGGCGGCGACAAAAACTTACTTTTTCAAATATAAAATAATCTTTTAACCGTTATAAAAAATTTTAAAATCTTTGTATATAAACTTTGACTATTTGTAAACAAGTTTCTGACATTTAGGTAGGTTGTGAAGAAAAAACATGAGTAGAGCAAAAAAATAGTCAGCTGGCGTAACGCTGCCACCTCGTTAAATATGCCTTGGTTTGACCCACTGACTATTTAAACAAAATTTAATTAAATATAAAGTAAATATTATTTTTTTTAAATTGATAAAAAAAAAAAAGAAATGAAAATTGTATCGTCTTGGTTATTTGGCGCCCTCGGATAATTGGCGCACCTGGGCTGCATCCAAATTAGCCCTATGGTTAATGGGGGCCGGGCCTGTATAAATTACAATAGTAATAATAGTTGTTCTTTTTGTTTTTATTGTTGTTGTTTCTTAAACATTCTAAGGATATAAATAAAAAGCGTGAACATATTTTATGAAGTTTAAACATGTAACACGGCAGTAACTAAAAGCACTTCCGGTGCCAAACCATATTTTTTCCTCTTCTTTTCATAGCAGCACTCGAGTGTACGAGGCATACTTTTACTCACTCCGCATGTACTTGGCCAAAGTGATTGATTGTTGGAGGAAAATAATTTAAATTATAAACAAGAAAAACGTAAAACTAAACATTTATTCATACATTATTATTTACTTAGGAAAACGTGTTTGAATATAAAACAATAACGTAAACAAACAACGTCTGTGAGGAGTGGTGAGGATTAAAAACCTTTCCAAGATTTGTAAGGTCTAATTAATTTCTTGGCAACGTGTTGTGATTTACTTGAGCTATTTCATTTTTTGAGAAATTTCTTAATCTCAGTCTTGACTATTTAATGTTACAAATATACATTTATTTGTAGGCAATTCCATGGAATATTTGCTACATTTTTTTTACCTTAATATTGAATTTGAATTCAAATAATGACATCAAAGTAGCTTATTTTGTACAGAATGCAAAACAAAGTGCCAGATTTAAAAAATCCCAATTTATTATTTAAATATTGTTAATAATCATCTAACTTACTATTTGATATAATTTTAAAAAAATTTGCTAAGTATTGCTGCACATTTTTATTTGGGAATATTTTTATATTTCTATTTTCTATAATTTGTTAAAAAGAACTTGCAAAGAATAACTTTGTCCACGTATCCATCAAAAGATAAATTTTTGCAATTGAACTGTCCTGCTATAAGCACATTAATAACTCATTGATCATAATTTAGTGTCACCCGCTGGTTACAGTAAATAAATCCCAATGGCATCTAAGTGCTTCAAAAATGCAAAACTTTATTTATTTATCCTCAAATATCTGACAACGTAAAAGTAACAAATGACTACAGCCCTAAAATATTAACTTTTTAATGGTTGCCCATCTTGTCTTTAATTAGTTGTAAGTTATACGAGTGGTAAGTAGTAAATTAATGGTGTTGAAATACTGTAAGAGATTGCATGATTTTGTGCAATCATCTAACATTATCGAAAGCATTGGATTTTTCGATTATTACACAATTAATTAGACGATACATGAACGCTCGATTTTTTCATAGTTATCTATCTGGGGTTTTGAAAATAAGGATTTCCACATTCAAAAAGTGTACACACGCGGGTATTTCCAATGCTAACAGAGTTTAATGGCTCGATATTTGATAATTTCAAATATGGAGAGAAAAAATGCAGAACAATCACAAGGACGTCTGTAAAATGAAACAAACAAAATGCTCCACTTTTTCAAAAGTCGTCTTTTAAAAATTAAATTTCGAATTTTTGTTAAACAGACGTCGGAAAAAATCGTTTTCCGTAGTAAATAATAAATTTGACTTTGTGAAAAATTTGATAGTTAATAGAAGTCGTCCTTCAAAAACAAAATTTTGAATTTTCTGAAATAGATGTCAGAAAGAAGGGTCACTTATTTCCAATGCGTTATAATATTTTTAAAATTCACTTTTTGGGACAAGTTATATAAATTGTGTTTTTGTAATGTTTAAAGAAACAATTACGTTATCATATAGAATGTAGACAAACCAAATAAACCACATAGACAAAAATCGTTTTATTAAAGATATTTTATTTTTGTAACTGAAAATAAATGGTAATTTCTAAAACTTAATTAAATTAACTTTATGCCATACAAATTAGGGATTATGGCCGATTCGTATCATTTTTAACAGAACTTGCTCTTCCATAATAAAAGTAAATTTTAATTTTATTTCAGGTTATTATTTGAAGAAAATAGGAAAAAAAATATCGATGTTGCCTGAAACTTTGATCTATAACTCGGATTCTACTTGATAGATTTTGCCCATTTTCAATACCAAACGTTTCGGTGAAACAAAGAATGTTCGGTTAAAATTTATTTATTCTTAGTATTAGAATCGTGTTAGAATCTTCTAAGAACCCAGATTTTGTAGACTTTTTAGTTCTACGACTAATATTTCTATGTGTTCTAAACTGAATGATAAACTTAATATACCCACAATCTTTTTGAAGGGATTTATAAAACTATTATGAAAACTTCTACATATTTGGCAACATTTAAAAATGTAATCACTTATTTAAAATTGTCCACCAAAACATTGAACATTTTCAGAACATTAAGAGTAGTTTGCTTATCTATGAAAGATGAAAAGTGCTTATTAGCATTCTCATAAAAAATCAGTAAAAAAAAGCTTATAAATTGCGCACCATCATCAGTACAAGTTTTAAAATCATTGTTGCTTAAAGTGCAAACTCTCAATACATTTATAATGGCTTTTGTAAGATCAATATTTTTACTATGTGTAGTTTTAAGAATTTCAACTTTATAGTGTTTATTGTGTAAAAGTTAATGCAGACACAGTGAATATTTCAAATACATATACGAGTACATATGTATATTTTTGTATAATTCAAAATTCGTTTAAATGGCCATACAAAACTTTGGCTCTTTTTTTCATATCCTGATGCCGCTATGTTGAAACACGACACTACTAACACTATGCATACAAATGTATATTTATTACCATATATAAATTGTGAAAATATAGAAAAAACCAATTTGGTTTTAATATCAGAAAAACTTTTACAAATGGTATTTATAACTTGCAAAAATAAGTTTGTGTGTACGCGAATATTCATCCAGGTAAATATAGATATAAGGGCATTTTTACTTAAAAGGATATAAAACCATTGTAAACTGAATACCAGAAAAAAAAAAAGAATTGCTGCAAAGTTATGTTTTGCAACAAAGAATCAACTGAAAACACACACACACATACAAACATACATTTGCATACAGAAATCAAGACAAATTTGCATAAATTTCCCGTCTATAGTGGTGGCTAAAATGTTTTTATATGAAAAAGTTTGTGGCATATAAAAAAAAACAACAACGAACAGAACAAAATAGCAGCAGTTAGCAGTTTAAATACAATGGCCCTCTATGAATTATGTTTAAAAGGATAAATGTCGGTAATATTCATAAACTCGCACTCTCATGTGTGCATGTGTGTAAGTAAATATATATGTGTGTTATGGTATTAGTATTGGTGAAGGGAAGTAAATAATTTTTGAAATAGGGACTTGACTAAAAGTCTCCTAATTATATTTGTCGCTTTATAGGTTCCTCAATGTATAGGTTCCTCTAAGTATGAAACAAATATGAAAAGTACCAAATTAACAAACAAACGTTGTACCAGTAGATTAACGTTTAATTATTAAGAAAATTAGGGTGCCACTTCGCTTAACGTAACCCTCGATAAAAGACGTAAAAGATTTGCATTGTTAACGCAACTTAAAAAAAAAACACTCAGTTATCTCAACTTTCTTCAGACATCAATATCTCTTTTTATTTACATATTCGACTATTCTAATAATTCAACTGTAGAAGAAATTTCTTTAGAAGAATTTGAAAGTGAAGATGAGAGCGACAATGTTAACATTAATCCAGCGCTACCCAAAATTAGATCTCAGCTGAGATTAGATGGGCTGAAGAAAATAATGTTGCTTTAAAAGACTTCATGTTTGTACAAAATATTCATGAAATTTCAGTGCAGAAAAATATAGCATCTAATAAAACACAGTCAATTTTTTTTAATTTTAATTTTTTTAATTGTTTTTTAATTGTTTTTTTACGATTAAGTTTACAAATTGGAATTGGTGTATCCGATGTACATTAGAATTATTAGTGTTTTTATGTTGTTTTTCAATAAAATTAATGAATTTATTTTTAAAATAATTAAATTGCGGCTATTGCAGAAAACAAGTCACATTTTTTAGGGTGTTTTTTATTTTTAACTGTTATTTATTTTTTTTTTTTTAAATAAAAAACACCCTAAAAAATGTGACTACGTTTAGCGAGGTTGCACTGTACTGTGTTTCAAAAAAGTACGAAACTATTCTTTTGTTTTCTACCCTTTTTGTTCCCCTCTTTGGTAACAAAATATAAATAAAGTATAAAGTACAAAGAATATGAAGAGGTTCCAAAATAGTATTTTAATCTGGTTTCACTTTAGGATCGAATCGAGCAGTCCCCAGCTCTATTCTGATCAAAATCAACAGTTCAGTTTAGTCATTATTAGTTCACTATTTCGATATAGTCTAATTTTTTTTACCGATTTTGCATTCGAATTTAAAATTGGAATTTCCACAAACTGGCTACTCAAAATGGCAATTTTGGCTTAGTCAGTGCAAGTTTTCGAAAGCATCTGATATTTTAGAAAACACAGTGTTTTACTGAGTTTACAAAGTTTTATTTTATTGTAATGCAGCAGAGGTAGTTTGCAGCTTTTGAATTTCAACTCAGCTCTGGCAAAAACATGACTATTTATGTGACTTTTCCCTATTAAAGTGTCCGGTTCCTTTAATACATCTAGTCACATACATATGTAATTTTTTTCAGTTTTCTGCCACCTAGGACATGTTGCACCACAAACATGAACATCTTTTAATATAGAAAATACGAAACAATTTGTTCCTCAACCCAACAAAATTTTTATCAATATGATTTTCAACAAACATTAGTAATACGTGCATAGCTATTTGGATTTTTTTTTTTTTAAATTATTCTAGTATTGTGAATTTTTTATTTAAATACTTTCCCGCCAGGGATTTCTACATCCTCGAAATATGATTTATAAATTTTAAAAAGATAATAATCATATGTTTGCGTGTTATGTTAACACAATATTAAGAATGATTTATATACATTTAAGGTAATTCTCTTCACTACAAGCACAAATATATTTTAAAGAATTATTATTTTGGGAAAAATTTATAAAGTTTCGTAACAAATATGTTAAATATGTAACAAATGTAAAGAAACAAAAATATGTATTTACATTTCCACTTTAAGCATAAAGGTATAAAAGGAATGTTTATAGTCAGTATAACTTTACAAAGTTGTAAACATCTTTTTTGGGGGAATATTGCAGTTTTTCTTGTTAGTTGTTGCTGCTTTCAACCTGTCATTTTATCCATGTAGTAGTAGCAGTTGGTTGTAGTAAAATAACAAAAATTTAGTTCTCTTTGCACTTGAGTGCTTAATGGCAACGCAACATTTTTCAATTTTACTTGACCAGTAAAAAAAATTAAGTTGTAAACGTAAACAAATATATTTTATTTATATAAAAAATAATATATAAGTATTTTATTGCCCAGGGAAATCGAGCTTGTTTTCCTTAAATTAACTAATACTTAAAAATTCATAACAAAAATTATTTAAAATATGCAATATTTGTGTTGTTTATATTAAAATAAGCAAATAACTTTTAAATGTAATAAAATATTGTTATGTTTATGTTTAAAATGAAATTTTTTTTCAAACATAAATATAAAAAAAAAATCCACTGGCTGAATACGCATAATTTTAATAAAATATTTAAATTTATTGATTAAAAAATATTGTTTTAAAGCACATTATAAAGCTTTTTTTTTCAAATGTCATATTTAAGCTAAATCTTAAAAATTATTTTTATTAAGGTTGTTTTGCTTTTAAACAAAAGCTTTTCATATTAAAATAATTTAAAATCGATTGCCTACTTTAATTTAATGATGCATTCCCTACAAGTTTGCTGTTTGTTTGTATTAACACTTACATACATACGAGTATGTATGAATAATACTATTGCATTTATTTATTATAATTAATCTTTTGGCATAAATTACACCATAATGGTAATAAATTTAAAAACAAAATGTGATTAATGTCTTAATTTAAATACAAAAAGAAACACTGCACAACAATATGGCGCAGGATAACAAATATATAACTAGCTCAAATAATGCTTCCTAAACCGCAATTTACTCATAGATACACGCACACACACAGACATACACTCACTTTTTTACACAGAAAAAAAGCGTTCATAGTTTTTCTGTTGTTGCAGTAAAGTGTAAATTGCTTTACTGCATTATCAGAAACAAAGCAGCCATCACTACTGACAAACACAGTATAAACAGTATGTACGAGTATATGCAAAAACATATAACTTTGTAAACATTTTTTTTTTTTGTGAATTTTAAAAAAATTTAAATTTTTAAACATTTTTTTCACCCACTGTACATTAACTGTTTGTAGTTATGTACGTTTCACAGCGAAAAAACAAGTAACCAAACAACAGTAAAGCGTTTGCAACATGCAACCATCATTCATCACAGTTCATTCATATACATTCAACAAAATCCTGGAAAAAAATAACCAAATAGCTACAACAAAATGTAGCAATAAGGACGATAAAATCTGTACAATAATAACAAAAGCTAAGAATGTCGTTGCAAAATTGTTCAATTAAATGCACACTGTCGAAGCAAACTTTACATGAATGTGCTCAGAGACACACACTTGCATTTATAAAAACAAACAAAAAAAAAAGTAGTAAAAATAATTGAAAGGTATAAAAAAACCCTGTTCCCGCATTTAATACTCTTCCTATACCGGACTCTCTTTAGAAAACATTCTAAAGGAAGAATGAGAATTGTGCAGTATTTAAGACACCAGAGAGTTACAACTACAACATCAAAATTAGAACAATAGTTGGCTGTAATTTGCTAGTATGGTCATAAACGTTTTTTCTTCTCTCTCCTAAATACATGCATACATAAATGTTGCCTGTACACACCTAAAACAATGCAGTAAAATTGTTTGATTCAAAGAGAACAAAATAAAAACAACAACAAAGAAATCAAATATTTACCTGTTCTATATGATTTAAATGACGTTAGTTTAAAAAAACAACAAAACAAAAAATAAGGAATTCATGTTCGTTTTTTTGGTTTAATGTTGAGTGATTCATTTAGACCGATTTTTTTAATTTTAAATAAAACAATTAAAATAGAACTGTATGTCGGTATCTTTATTATTGCTCGCAAGAACAATCTTTGGCCATTTCTGTTTTTAAAATAATTTCATTAAAATTTTGTGCAGCAAAAACGCTGTCCATTTGGAAGTTCGAATTATTTTCAGAATTGCTGCCAGTGGAAGACAAATTCAAAGGTCCCGATTGCAAAATTAGTTGCTCACTTAAATTATTTCTCAAAAAATCCATTGTGCACAAAAAATTTCTCACAGAACGCTGATTTTTGTAATACAGCTGAATAATTTGGAGACCTTGGCGACCAATCACCCGTAAAGAAAATTATTAAAAAAGTTCGAAACGGATCACCCTATATATAAACATGAATTTATGAATTTAATAATATTCATACTAAATAATATTACAGGCAAAAGAATAAAAGTATAAAAAGCATTTAAATTTTTGCATAAATTATAGGACTTTTGAATTACTGAGGTATTTGTTAGGAGTTTTTGTGCACATTTTTTTTCCAAAAATACACAAGCACACAAAAAGTATTTCATGCAGTCATAATTACACATATTGCATATGTGTGTGTTTAAAGTTTATTTAATGGTCTTGAAAATATTATTTAAACAGCTTATGGCCGAATTCTCGGTCATTAGTTAACCATTGGTAATAGGTCTGGCAATTTCTACTACTTTGCATTACTCAATAATATTCAATACTTTTCATTTTGGGTACTCAATACTACTTGATACTTTTAACGGATTTTTGAAATTGTAACGCATAGTTTTTATCTGCAAATTGAAGTAGTTTTTTCAAAAAATAAAAATAGATCTTCAACTATTATTGGTTGTGTATGTGTATTATTATTTAATCAAAAATAATTTCAACATTAACAACAACTTAAGAAATAATTAAAAAAAATTGTAGCTTAAACATTGTTGTCTTTTTATACAGTGATGTATTTTTATGCACTATTTTACCCACTCAACTTGCTTAAAAATACAACGCAGAAAGTAACTACTTTTGAGTATTGAGTATCCAAAAAAAGGGCAAATACTCGATACTCGGTACCTATTACTCAATACTTTGCCAGCACTAATTGGTAAACTAAAATACTAACTGTTGCTTAACTATTGCTTGGTATTCTTATGGCAAACTAAACATTGCGAATAAAAACCTTTGCCATTAGCTAACTTAAGACTGTGAATTTAGACATTAAAGTTTTTTCTAAGTAATTCAAATTATGCAGTACACATAAATATTTATAAAGGAGGAGGAGGGAACATTTATAAAAAAAAAAACACAGAAATTTATTGGTTATTGGTAACTAGGCTTTAATCGAGTGCGCTACAATGACAATTAAGGAAATAAAGTTTGATCATGAACACCATGGTAAGGTGTTCATTTTACGGAGTGCTATTTTTTGAGAGATTCTAAATTGCAATTTTAGATTTAAAATTACCACTAGAAATATAATATATTATTGGAAGCATTTGATACATTAATTCTAACCACCAAATAAAAATGACTTGCCTTGACTTGTACGCAGAAAAGTAGAGTTATTAAAACCCAAATCATTAACAACTAACAGTTAATAATATTTGTTCAAAAAGTAAGAAAGTGATGTTGTATATTGTACATTATATGATAAAACTATCTTATTACAAACAAATATGCAAAATATAAAACATGAATATTTTAAAAAACTGAAACATACCGTAGTTATTAAAATTTTTTTCTTTATAAATTTTATTTTCTTGCTTAAATTTGCCTTTTAGTTGTAGCATTCTCAATTAATGAACTAAGTTGGTATGACATATATAGTAATGTTAGTTAGTCCTAAAAAAAGTACATCTAGTAAAAACTAATCACTTGATTGACAGTTTTCCCAAATCATTAAATTGAATTATAATTTGAAAAGTTTTATTTTTTTTTTTTTGCTGGAACATTCGAACTTGCATACAACAACATCTTTTGATCTTTCAAACACCTCATTTGTGCTTATTATAAGGTAATGATCATATACCATCAAAACTTTAAGATAGGAACGTTTTTAAAATCATATTTTTAAACTTTTCAATTGTCGCCTTAGAAATGTTAGAGTAAAAAACCAACCTGTAAATATCTTTCAATTAATTAATTTTTCAAAAAAATTTAAGTGGCCTACGAGTTTACAGCAGTAGCTAACCAACCAAAAATTTTGACTAAAAATTTTGTAGCTCTTTTAAACGTTTTGTTTTACTTCTTTTTTAATTGTTTTAATGTGTTTCCCGTTTCCTTATGGCTCTATTTTCTACATTTATTTATGTTTTTATTTCAGTTCTGTTTTTTTAATTTTTTTTTGGTATTATTTTTAACAAACAACTTTTTATACCCTACACCACAATAGTGGGGAGAGTATATTGGATTTGTGCTGATGTTTGTAACGCCCATAAATATTGGTCCAACACCCACCTTAAAGTATACCGATCGACTCAGAATCAGTTTCTGAGTCGATTTAACGTCGTCCGTCCGCCTGGCTGGCTGTCAATGTAAAGCTTGTGCGCAGAGTACAGGTCGCAATTTTAAAGATATTTCGATAAAATTTGGTACGTGATATTTTTTCGGTCGCAAGGACGGATGGAATTGAAACTGGTGGAAATCGGTCTATTATTTCACTTGGCCCCCATACAAATGTCCTCCCGAAATACGAGTTTAACGACCACAAATGTTTGAATTATGAAAGTATCCAAACAAATTTCACCACAAACGAGTAATAAATGAAGCTAAATCACATCTACAAATTTTGTGAAGACCAGTCCATAATTAGCCGTAGCTCCTATATAAGGCCTATTTCCGAAAATCACTTTAAAGAGCATAACTCTTTTAAAAATACTGTTATCCAAATAATATTAAACACAAATATGTTTTGAATATATACATATGATATGGTACAATTTTATGATGATCGGTCCATAATTAGTCGTAGTTCCCATATGAAGCCCACTTCCAAATATCACTTTAACGACTATAAAGCTCTTCAAAATGCTGTTAACCGAATATAAGTTTCATATGTACAGAAATGATGACACCCAATTTTATAATGGTCGGTCCATAATTAGTCAAAACTCCCATATAAGACGCTCTCCGTAATTCACTTTAACCTGTATAAATCTTTTAAAACTATTTGTATCGAGATAAAGTATAACAAACACAATATTTATATTCACGAAAGTTATGGCACTAAATTTTTAGATGATCGGTCCATAATAGGTAATATCTCCCATATAGCACCCAATTCTGAAAAAACTGTTCAATTTATATACTGGGTGTAGGGTATTATATGGTCGGACTTGACCGAATATACTTTCTTACTTGTTTTAAACGTACATTTTCTACTTTGTTTGTCTAGCGCTTGGCTGACTGGTCAGTTTTAATTTCATGCTTTAGTAAACAAAACAATAATAAACTAAATGTAATATAGTATACTAGTAAATATTTTATTATAAAGCTGCATAAAAACACCATAACAATAAAAACAATAAGAAGTAAGGCATTATACTAGTTTTTAATAAAGTGTATTTGTTTTATTTTTAATAAAAATTTAAGGCAAACAACAAAAAAATATGAATTGTTTGCCTTTTAGGTTTTTGCGAACTTTCTAAAAAATTATTTAACATTAAAAGTTTTTTAATTAATTTTTTATATCTTCATTTTCTTGCAATTTGCAGATATATTTTTGTTATTCATCCTCAACAACAATGGAGTTTTAATGTAAGTAATACTACATTTAAGAAACATTTTAACTGTTTTTTTTTATATTTCGTTATTTTTTTCTGCATTAGTTTCTTTGTATTTGCATATTACCTAGATTTTTTCCAGCTACATTATTATTAACTCCTGTTTATTATTTAGTAAAAATAGCGACATAGACGAATAGTATTATTTAATATTTTCTCTCGGTTTCATGATAATTTTTGTGCTCACTGACACATTTCAAATGCAGCGAAGCGCAAATCACTACATATCGCTAGCAAAAGCAACAAAAAAATGTACAAGACACAACCCAGCAGATATCCATGCAGATAGACAATACTTGTACAAAAAAAATTATAAAATGTTTGCAAAATTTTTGTTTTGTTGAAAAACCTGATAATGAAGTTCTAAAACAGAACCCCTCTATCTTGCAACATGTATTGTTTGTGCTGTGTTTTTTGTTTCTGTCTTTTAGATTTTTTAAATACACTTTATTGCAGCATGAGTCTATACCATGTCTGCCATAAAAACGAAATGTCTATTAGTCAGTCAGTCACTATCAAACCTGCATGTCTATATATATATATTCTGCCTGTCTGCCCACCTTCCTTGAGCTGTTCCTTAACTATTGTATTGTTACAACATCATTATTAAAGTAATTACTAAAATTTTTGTTTCTTTCATTCTTGTCGTTCGTTCGTTTGTTCGCTTTATAAATATTTAAACATTTACATAGTGAATAATAATGAAAAAATAGAATATAGAATAAAGAGGAATGGAACGTAAAGGCTTTTAAAACCAAAACCCAAAAAAAATTTTTAGTATTGGTGCAACACGCTTTGTGATCTAGACAATGGGGTTTGAAACAATCTATTCTTCTTTTAGTTGTTCTGGCTGAACTTTTCAAACAGATTTCTTTTGTATTTTCATGATATTAAGGGAAAATTTTATCTTATTATGGCCAAAGAAAAATAACCATTTGATCCTTTAATAGAAAACTTTATTATATCTTTACTAATATCAATATGAGCAAGATAGATTAACATTTCTTAATTGATTCAGAAACTGACTCTGTAGACAAATAAAAGTTTTGGGTTATTACTTGAACTATATATTTTTTCATTCCTTGAAAAAGTGCAATTTAACTTCATAAATTATTTCAAATATGCTTCAAATATCTTTATCTGGAGTGGAAGTGGAAACAAACAGTATTCTCTGACTCCCATACCTAGAGAATATTGCATAAAACTCTTGTCATAACATGGTCGTTACCAGTATTCTTCTTAAGGTATGGTCACACATGGCAAATATTTACTCAAAAAATCGTAACCACTTGTTTTAGCACAAATGTGTTTGACGTTGTTTACTCTTATAAAAGTTTTGCAAGACCAAACAGCATCAAATAAAATAAGACTAAATATTTGTTGTGTCTTGTCCTAAATAAACGAAGTTTTTTTTTAATTATTAAACAAGTTCAAAAATATTTTATTTAGTAGTTACGTCTTTTCCGGCAAATATTCGCCTTTAGACAATAATTTTCACTAATGCCAAATAAATTATTTATATTAATATGTTCAACTTTTTTGTTCTTCAGTGTTGAAAGAAGTTATTTTACTCACCCACAGTAATATATTGGAGGATTAATTGTCAGTAGAAGTCTTTTTTTGTAATCTGAAGTTTAGTCCTTGTAATCTATATAGAGTCAATTGAATTCTGAACTTGTTTAAATAACAAAACACATTCTAATTCATTAACCAGTGGTGATCTTGATGATAGTTAATATCAATAGTTATGACACACCGAAAGGTATATTGACGATTGAGTCCACTATCACATTGTCATAAAGACCATGAATTCAACAACTTTTAAGCTTGTGATATTCAAAATTATTATCTAATATTCTACTTCTGGGTTTAAAGTTTCTTAATACGTTACTTTTTATTAATATCCTAAAACCTAAACACATTGGCTTACAATTTTTTTTACCGTAACAGCGGTTTCATTCAACATACAAAAAAAACGCGCCTTGTACCCAAATTCAACATAAATTGTTTGCGCAGAAAGTAGTCTCCAATTCCTTTTTAAAATCTGACATATTGTGTACATACTATGAGCCTCAAAAGTAAGTAAACACAACAAATTATTTGATTTTTTTAAGATAATGAAAATCCTAAAATCTATCCATCGATTGAAATTTAAAAGTTTCGTTTTGTTGGATATTTGGTTGAATAATAGATTCGGTTCTGAAAAAACAAATTAAGTTGAACTATAATGCTTTTCATAATCTTAAAAAAATCAAAGAATTCACTGGTGCTTACACACTTTTGAAGCTGTGTGTATATTACATGCCCCAAAATATCTACTAAAGACGTCCGAATAGACAAAAAAAAAATAACTATGAATGATTTCCACACATGGCCATGTCTGTCTGATTTGAACTCTTTTATCGAATCTACGATTTAAAAAATTCAATTCTGAATTTTCTTTGCGCATTTAAAATAATTCCTTTAAATTTCTGTTCTTTTACATTTGAATAAAAAGTATATACAAACATATAGGAAAAAGTTACGCAAATACATTTGCAACTGGATTCATACATATTCATCTAAATTAGCATACTATAGACATAATTACTATGCAACTCGTACTTCAGTACACTCATGCACATAACTATATGTACGACGCGTCGTACACGCTCTATACAATAGCATTGTCTCTTTTTATTCATCTCCCTTTTACATAATGAGTTTCGTACTTGTTTCTTCGTTATTGTATTTTTTAATACAGCCGCGAATGCTAGTTGTTTTGTATTCTCTAGTCTATTGTAAATAGTCTTTTTTTATTACTAATATGTCTGTAGTAAATGCGAGTTTGTACATATGAATGGATAGTATTTAAAGTAAAATTAGAATAGTAATTTTATATGTTTGTTAATGTAAATTGTTATATGCATACATGTCTACATATGTACATATGTACTTTATCCAATAGTTTGTTGACTGCCAATAAACTGAGCTGTTCGAGCTCGTACTCATTTCATGTCGTTATATCGTTTGTAGAAATTAAAACCTTAATTTTTGCATAATTATATTTGTTTTATTTGAGGTACATATGTATGAAGATATCTTGCATATTGTTGTCATTAACAAACACAGGGACGGATATTTACTTCACAACTTCCTCTTTGGAAAATAAAGTTATTATGTATTGTTGTTATTGCATTTGTAATTAGCCTTTGTTGAAAAATTAGATTTAGAAATCACTTCCTTTTTCTATTTTTGTATTAGTTAAACAAAAGAAACTTTGGGATTAGCAAAGTTTACAGAAAAGAAATGTGTAAATAATATTATAAGTAATATATAGTTTTAAATAATAAAGAATAAAAAAGAAAGATTTTAATAAACAAAGTTTCAAAAGAATTAATTGTTAATTCGATTTTCCAGATCAATTTAAATTGTAGCTCTTAAGCATTTCCTTAAAAAATTCATTATGAATGAAATCATAGCTTCAATTTCTTCCATTCGTTCTACATATCATTCATAATTTATGTAATCTATCTATTTTTTTAATCAGGGTTTCTAAAAAATCGAACAAAATTCATAACCGCGGTTTTGAATTCGGTTCCGGCTTAGTTTATTAAACTTTATGATATAATAGAAACAAAAAACAGTTTATAATATGTAAACATGGTATAAAAACATTGTTAATGTTGAGAACTCGTATAGAACTGTTGTGGTAGTCATAAACAATAGTTTTAAATGTATAGGAAACATTCTTAATGTAATGCTTTCTAATATGAATTATAAGGTACTTTGAGTCCCTTATGATTCAGATCAAACATTTAATGCAATATATACAAATACTATTACAAAGGAATCCTTCCAATGCAGTCAATCTTTTATTTACCTGTTTATTATTTATTTCTTGAATCTGCCTTTACTTCACGGTATTTAAATCTTATACCTAAACTTAAACTATTTACTCTCAGTCGAAAGAGCCATAATGGACAAATGAGCTCCAAATTAGTAGGGTGGTAGATCAGCTCTACGAAGCCTTGTTTCTGTTTGAGTTCTAGTAAGCACTCTTGCAAGCGGATTCAGATGGTTTTGCAACTTCAAGATATATCTATCACGAACCGTTCTGAATTCATCTTTAACCTATGGTACTTCTAAATCTCTATGGAGGCTTTCATTTCTTATGCACCATGATGCTCACGTCATGGTTTTTAGAATTTTGCTTGGGCCCTGTGTATGCAGTCAATCTGAATTTAGAAACTGTAAAGTATACTTTAAATAATTTATTTTACACCAAGTCAATGTTATCAATAAAATGCGAAATTTACATTAAATAAACCTTTTCACAAACAATTGCTTAAATAAGTCAATATTTACAAAAATTGTAGCAGAACAATGTATCATTTTTTGTTCTGGTACTTATTATCCAGGAAAATACCATTTTCTTAAATATGCTTTAAATCCTAAATGGACAAATAAATTTATAGAATTTTCTCGCAAACATTAACAGCTTTTGTAAAATTTCATGGTTCATTTTAATGTAACGATGACTGACAAGGTATTTTCATTATAGTTAAATTTCTTTTGCTATAAATTGAGAACGAAAATAAGTTGAATTCCTAGAATGAAAAAAGACAATAATTAAATTATGTGTTTGTATGGCAGGAGATATTTTTTTCCTTTTCAATTGTGTCCCTTCAATATAAAATCATCATCACCATCTTAATGGCGATTTACAAAAATGTTCATTCATTAAATTTCTCTGTGTAAATCTATTTTGTATTTTTGCTCCTTTGTTTTTGCTGAAATGGCATTCTTAATGATCAGAGTTTTCAATGAAAATAGCTAAAACAAAAAATCCTTTATCCTTTTTATCATTAAAATCATTTTCACTTTTATGCAAAACCTAAAAAATATAAAATGTGTAAGTGAGAAAAGCCTTTTGTGGAATTTTATGAGGGAATTGGTCCAATATGAGTGCTTGTGCTACCATTTAAAAACCCAGCAAATAATTTGTATTGTTTCACATAAATACAAAGATTGTAGGAAACATTACTATGAAATTTGTGGAAAGCCATTTTATTCAGTAGAGTTTGGAAAAATATTTTTGCTTTTAACTTTCCTTTAGATTTACCATGGAATCGCAAACTTTATTTGTGAATTTTAACATTTTTATTTCATGACGCTTTGTTTGTTGTGTTAGTGATATTTTTTGAAAGTGTGCTTAAAAGTTATATAATTTACATTTCATTTGATGTTTCATGAACACATTTTTTTACAAAACAATTTTATATATTCACAATTACAAACAAACATAAGTAAATACTAGGGGATCATCCATTCGTACGGTATTCGAAGAATAAAAAAATTATATACTGCCACATCCGAATAGCGAATAATAATTTTATCTGGAATAATCGAATAAAGGGAATAAATATGTATAGGAAACAGAAAGTATATTTTTTACATAATGTGAAAATATTATCGTGAAATATTGTCAAAAACACAGTTACATATACATATATATGATAATTCTACTCAAAATATTAGCTCAGATGAAATTGATTATAAACAAACACTTATGGCATGAGACAAATGTCAAATGCAGTAAGAAACTTTTGGATTTGGATAAAACGCTTCATTAGTAGAATAGTTATGTCAACACATCCAATGGGAATATCTAGAATATACAGAATACAAAATATACCAGTGTCATTGGATTGCTTTTCTATTTATAAAACTAAATTATTGAAATTGCACGCATAATTTTAAATAAGTTATCGAGTTAATTAAACAAATTAAAATCTCTTATTCGAAAAACTAAATATCGAGTAATTCGAATACCCTAATATTTACATACGTTTTAACTTTAAAAACAAATGATGCCCAGTTTTTTACGCTTGGTTGACAAGTTAAATAAAATAAACAACAAACAAAATTTCTTTCGCACATATACACACACAGGAATACATGCAAAATGGACCCTTTTTCATCAAAGGTTCATTAAACTTTAAACATTATTGTCTTTTTCTCTTAAACACAAGCAAATATATTTGTATTCTTTTTAGAAAACAAATTTAAATTACTACGAAAATGTTAAATCATTTCAATTCACCTGCATATTTAATGAAATATATATGATTTCTAGAAAATTTCTTAATGGCACAAATAATTTTTCCTAAAAAAGATAACATTAACCAAAACATGTCTTTAGAATATAAAAACTCAAATCTTATAATATATGTAGTTTAATTTTATATTCTTTTTTTGTTTACTTAATTAATTATGCAACTCATTTCATTTTGTTATTTTACTCTTATTGAAAAACTCGTCTTTTATATTTACATATGTATATTGAAACTACATTTTTATATTTTTAAAGCAATCAAATTGTACTCTTAAATTAGAAATTCTGTATGTTTTCTAACAATAAGCAAATGTATGTATGCAATATGTATTACAAAAAAAAAGATTTTTTTGTTGAAATAAATTGAATTTGCTCTTAAATATACGAGTATATAGTATGTATATATTATATTTTTGATGTTGCCATAACTGTTGACTTACCTACATAAATATACCTCTTCTATAACTCATCAAAAGTGTACATATATACAATAAGCGGCATGCGGCTGCGGGCGGCAATCAGCTTAAATAAACGTTTATTAGTGAGTACATTGTGTAAAAAGAATTAGGAAAATGGAAATAAATTTTAATTTTTAACTAAACTCATATATCACATATAATATACATGTGTATGGCAACATCATTTTAAGCGGCAAAGTTGAAAAAATTCTCCTTCTGCTGTCCGCGGCCGCATGCCGCTTGCATTGGCCTTCCACTATAAGTGTTGCTACTAAAACAAGTGTTTATACTAAAACATAAATATAGGCATTTCCATGGAAAGATCAACCGAGACCAAAAATTTAAGTGTTATTAAAACAAGTAAGAGTTTATATTCGGCTGTGCCGAATCTTATATACCCACCACCACCAAATCATCTAAAATCAAATATTGTACCGTAATTCTAGTTATTTTAGATTTTTTTCAGTTGAATTTCATCTCAATAACGACATTTATAAGAATTTTATGTTACTTACACTTTGTTTATATTTTTGCAGCGTGTAACATAAACAGATTTACTTCAACAAACTATAATTTAAGTACCCTAGGCAACGTCAAAATTGTCAACTCTGTATACTCTGTGGTTCTTCACGGAAGTGGAGCTTGTATGGGAGCTATGCTTAATTATGGATCCACTTTTACAAAAGTCAATAGTATAATTTTTACATGCAGTTTACCAAACTCGAACGCACTATTTGATGTATCTACGATTTCTGGCATTGGAAATTCCTATCAAAGAGTGATTGCAATCTGGTGAAATCAGATATCAAGACAGAGAGATGATTTACTCAAAACTTTTAAATGTTTCAAAAATGTTTGTTCTTAGAAATGAATTAAGAACAATGATTGTGAAGTAACTGAAATAATGAGTATCACTAAAACATATAAAAGTCACTCACAACACCTTATAATGTCTATAAAGATATAGAATAAAATATTGAATAAGAAATACATACGAGTATGTATAATTATTTGTTTTTAGTGGTCAGAAATGCTAATAATTTTAGTCACAAGCGTTGATTGTGAACGATTTTTTTCATCAGCTTTACTTTAGATGCCTTAATATTTTTAATAAGCATTTTTAAGAGACCTATAATATCACTGCTTTAAAATTAATATAGTTATTAAAGGCGAAATGATATATTATTTTTCTCTATCTAATTTTCAATATACTATAATCTTATTATGTTTTTAAATTATTAATGGTTTATAAAATGTTGTTTATATGATACAAGATTAGCTTTGTAAGCTTTTAGTAAACTTACAAATTATAGCTATGAGGACAGAAAATGTTTGTTTTCAAACATATTTATAGTTAATATATGTTAGTATTTTGAAATAAATAGTTTTTCTTATTAATTAATTTGTTTTAATAGGAAACAAAAAACTCCAAATCCCGGGACTTCCCTAATTTGAACTGACAAAATCAGCACTAATTTGGGGATTTTCGGTTTAATAAGTATAGGGATAAGTGTAGTATATGCTAAGGATTTTTTAATTTAAGGTTTTTAGAAATAAAAAATTTTTAGAAAAAAAGTGTAATAAACATTATAGAATTTCTATGAAGCTAAAAAAATATTCCAATGAAATTTCGTTAGAAAACACAATTGTTTCATAAAACTAATCCAAAAACCTTATCACATTGCAAATTCTGAACCTACGGCTTTTCTATTTTATAGATTTAATGTTCTGAATGACAAATTCATTTTCTTAACTTCTTTAAAGCTTGTGTTGTACGTATTCCTTTTTTTTTAACATGTACATTAAAATCTTAGTGTTCAAAACTATATACATACATACAGCATAATTCCATAACAGATCGTATATAAAAGTCTACTGAAAAATGTAATATTAATATTTTGTTTGTCCCTTTTTATTCAACATAAATATAAATATAAAATAGAGAAACAAATTTAATGAAAAATAAGTTTTATAGGTTTTCTTGTTAGTTTGTTTTTTCCTCCTTGTTTCTTTAATATTTTGTTTGCTCAAGAAACTTTAAACCAAAACCATAGTAAAAGGAAAACTAACTTCTTAGACTGCTTGTAGTTAGAATCAGATCATGTTGGTTTATTTTTTTCTTCTTTTTATTGTTGCTGTTGCCGTTGCTAGGTTTAAACAAGAGCAAAGTCAAACGAATATTATTGTCACCAAAATTACCACTCGTTTTTTTCTATTGAATTTTCCATTACCTTTTCAGGAAATAAGATTAAAAATCAATGTTTTTTATTTAAATATTCTTATATTTCTAGTTTTCTAGTTTTACTTTATGTGTTGGTTTCAAGATGCATTGGTTTAAAGTTTACGACTTTAAACAAATTAAATTTAAAAACAAGTTTAATGTTAAAATTTTAAACACTAATAACACAAATGTAACTTTGATTTCCCTGTATATTTTATTTCATTTATATTATCTACTTTTCTTATTTGTGTTTTTAGTGTAAATTCTATAACTACTACTTTTTTGCTGTTGCATGCATGCAACATTGTAATGCAGAAAAAGAATTATTGTAATTTTCTAATTAATTACAAAATAAAAACAAGCACAAAAGTATAGTAGCTCAAGCCGGACCATATAATACCCCACACTGAGTTCATGAGCAAAAACAGCACCACTTGGTAATGGTGGTTCCAAGTAGTCGTTTATGGCGTTTTTATAATAGAGACTAAAATTTGAAATTGCTTGTGTTTTTTCCTTAATAATTATAAAAAAATTTTGTTTTATATACAACTTATTTTGGCGAAATTTTGTACAACTCGGACATTGATGACCGATAAAGTCCTATTTCGGGCGGACGTTTAAATGGGGACTAGTTGAAAAAATTGAACAATTTCTATCGACTCGATTCATTAAATGATTCCAAATCGATCGGTATACTTAAAACTGGGTATTGAACTTACATTTTTGTCTCAATATGAAAGTTTGGATATAAAAAATTACTATTTACACTTTAGTTATTTAATTTGTGATTATGTTCCTTAAAAGTATATATTTACATGTGTTTGGATTTATTTTACAATGAAAGTTCATCTGTTGAAATGTGCTTTTTGAAGTTCTTAGATATCTTATAAGACATTTGTTGGCCTTAATTAGTCAAAAATTGAGATTCTATTTGAAGAGCTTAAGAAAAAAGGCATTTATCGATAGAAAGCGAGAAAATAAATAATATGATTAAAACAGAATAAGACATACTCAAAACTTCTTCAAATAGGGGACTAAAAATAATTTTTACTTTTTAAAATCAATAAAATCGGCTCAAAATTTTTTAAATATGACTAAGTAACTATGACTGCTTCAACATATAAATAGCATTTTATTCGTTTCTATATAACTTACAGACTTAGCTGTATATCTTGTAAATATAAAATCAGCACATATATTTTATAAACATGCCTTCATTAACAAATGAACATAAAACAGGCTTCCATACTAATATTAAGTACATTAGGTCAGTTAGTAGAGCAATAATCATAATTTCATATATCTACCCATCACCTTTACGATTTTAAAACAAAAGCAAATTTAGGCTAAAACATCTTCTAAAGATTTGTGCACCATATGATTCTCTTTGCTTTAAAATTAAGAATTTATAACAGGTATTGTGAAGATATTTTTCAAAAAACTTATTTTATTACTAGCTTTTTTTTTTTGGGTTGTTTATAGCTCATTTCTGTCCGATATGTAAATGTTTTACTGCTATTTTATCTCACCTTAACAAATTTAATTTCCGCAATACCGATTGTATTTAATAGTTTAAATGGAAGATTTATTGTAGTTGCTGGTTTTACAAATGTTATCTAAACTGTTAACAGCTCTTTTTGCTCACATTTCCTATAGCCTCACATATACCTGCGCTCGCTTGTTGTATAGTATGATAGTAGGATAACAAAAAAATGTAAATATAGAAATACAAAATCGAATATAATCCTTGAAAGCATATTAGTGTTCTTGATTTTGTGTTGCATGCTTTTGTTTTTTTGGAACAAGTTTAAAATTTACATTTGCAGAAACTAAACATATAGGTATTGCTATTTCCCTTTGGATAGCGAGCGTATGCTCCTAATGATTCATGGTGGGATTGTAAAAAGTGCAGAGGCAAATTGTTGTTAAAATTCTCAGTTAAACACTTTATAAAGAAAATAAAGCTGGTTTTGCATTTACATAATAATGTAAATAATCATAACCGTAGAATAAAATTTATATAGATGAGTTACTGAAAGGGAAAAAACAGGTCTGCAGTAAAAAATTGCAACCATAAAATACATAAATAAAAACGTAGCAAAATGTTATACATTTTTGAGGCGACTTTTATTAAACTTGAAAAAAATATATATCTTAAAGTCCAACATTTAATTTAACTACTCAAAAATCAAAATTAACTCTTAAACGCATTTAGGCCGAAAATTTTTCCAAACTTTAAAAACGGTATTAATTAGCAATTATATACATATTTATATAAGTTCATACTAATAGTGGAAGGGCGACTGTTCTTTTAGGGGCTTATACAATTTGTAGGCATATTTAAATCGGGAAAATGTCAAAAAATGTAATTGATTTGTTTTAACAAATTCGGGATTAACAAATCCCGAAAACTAGAATTTGTTTACAAAGTCATCAACGAAGAAATAAAGCTGAAAGAATTAAAATGAAATGTTTTTGGAATTCCAATAACTATAAAAAGCTTTAATTGATTTCACCCTTCCTTGCATGATTTTTTCCTTATTAGTGAAATGAGATGATATATTACAATATATGATATATGATATAAATTTAGCAAAAAACAATATGTCCTTGATAATTTTAGTTAGGCTCGAGTTCATTAAATTTAATTTACATTAAATTATTTTTACTGAAGTTAGGAATTACAACTTGAAATATTTATTATTAAAAATTTTTGATAATTTTTCTTGACTGGGTTGTTGAATTTACATATGTTTCGAGAAATCCCACAATATGATTGCAATTTCCTACATCATGTAATGTTAGACAATTAGCTTAAAACTAAATAGAAATAAAAGAATACATTCAATGTTATGATTGAAATTTCCACCATTCCATGAAGAATTTCTTTTACTTAAACAAAAAGTTGTCATTTTAAAAAAGAAAGATGAGTTACTTAACACTTTTAATTAAAAAAAAAAACAAAATTGTAGACTGAATTTAATAATGAAATAGAAATGGTTGTTTTTAGAAGTGAATTAATAACAAATGAAATAATAAATGTAATAATATGGGATAAAATATTAGAAAAATTATAAGAATTATTTGTTTCGGAGAGTGAGGAAGGATTGCTTATGCATTAAGAATACTAGAATTTGCTACAAATTTTGTATACAAACGATGAAGCTTCATATATTGGTAACAAAATTAAAGGAAGATTCTCTTTACTATAGATACCTTAATATTTTTAAGAAGCTTTATCGATCGATAATATTCTGTATTAATATAAAAAATTAAAGGCGAAATAACATATTATTTTTGTCAATCTAATATTTTAATATAATGTTATTATGTTTTTATTTATTAATGGTTTATAAACTTTTCATCAATTTAAAATTTTTTTAAACATTAATATTTCACATAAGTAACTTTTTGAAATAAATTGTTATTATTTATAAACGATATTATTTTAATATGAAGCAAAAATCCCAAAAATCCCGATTTCGGGATCCCGGGGTTCATTTATGAAATCCCGAATCCCAGGATTTAAAATACCAATTCCGTTTGGCATCCCTAGTATGCACATAGGTATATAAAGTATTGAAAAATGGACAGTAAGTTTGAGGTGTACTTTTTTTTATATAATTAAGTTTAATATACATATATCTGTTCAATTCACTAGCGATATCGTATGTTGTACATTGTATGTAAGAACTATTTGATTGTAAACACAATTCCGAGCAAAGTCGATTATTTATGTTGCGCAACCTTCAAAATTACAACAGAAAAATATTTTAAAAACAAATATACAAAATATAAAATATGAATATTTTCCAAACTTCAAACATACCGTAATATTTACAGCAATATCCTTTATTAAAATTGTTTGTTTATTAATTTTATTTTCTTGTTTTAAATTAATCAATCAGTTTATGGTTTAAGTATTACCGTTTGGTTATTTTTTTTAAACTGAAATGAGTAGTTTTTATGTTAAGATACATATCTTTACTTTTGAATACACTTAAACTTTCACACAACATTGGAAAAGCATAAAAATGTCATAGGTACAGAATATTTATATAGAAATTAAAAGCATTTATAAAACTATTGTAAATTTAGTCACTTGTGAAATGAACAATTGAAAAGAATTTTTTTCGTAAATCAATTTGTATTTTTAATTTCTAAAATTAATTTTTCGTCGTCGATATTCCCATTTTATTCTTGTTTAAATAAAATCATATGTTACATATTATGTGCAGGTTTATGGCAATATTATTTTAAGCGTCAAAGAAAAAAGTTTAACAAAATTCAACTTTTCCGCGTGGACGTTTCTCACAGCTCGGCAAGATTAAGTGAATTGCGATACTTTAAACTTTTTGTATAAATAATTTTGTAACCAAACAATCAATTTTAATCAATGGTAATACTGTTGCCGACCGCATACCGTTTACATTGGTCTTCACTAGAATGTAAACCGAATAGTTTTTATAAACTTAAGATGGATTCACTCATTTGTTCCGAACATTTATTTATTTTATGCCTTATTTTGCTTTGGTTTTTAAGTGACCAAAAACAAATATTAGATTATGTATTTTAAAATATTGTGTATTCAAAATGAATAAAAAAAGAAAGTTGCTTCCGCCATGGAAATACATTAGGCATTATTATTTGTATGAAAAAATGTAACCTATTGCCAATTCAGTTCATTTAAAATTAAACCAATTCAAGCTGAGAGCAGAGTTGTCATCTACGTCGCCAAAACAGTTGCCAGAATTCGCCAAAAAATAAAAAAAATCGTAAAAAATGTCGCTAGAGTAAAATTTTTAATATTACCATATTATTTCCATTTATGAAGATTATAAATAAAATTTCTTTTTACTTTTTGTCAGTTTATTAACATAAAATAAACATAAAATTGAGATCAATATAGATATGATATCTATGTACATATGTACTTTTAATTACACATAAATATAAGGTCGTAAACCCTTTTTGTCATACACTTCATCTGTATCATTTTCATTACTGTACATTATATTAGCATTAAATCTTTTTAAACATACATAGTTTGTGTAGATACAAATAATTCTAAGTTTTAGTACAATTCATAATTGAAAACACCCTTTCTACGCTAGCGTTGCTAGTCCGAATGATCAATATATTAAGAACGGCCAAGGCAATCTCTTTAAAATTAAATGCTCCCGTTGCATCGCTGTAGTTGTAAACTTTAGGCTAGAATTCTAGTAAGTTTGTTGGTATTTCTACTTTTAAGTAATCTTTCGAATTAATATAAGCCAATTTTGACTCCTGAAGTTCATACTCGTCTAAATACATTTTTGAATTTTGAAAAAGTTTTAAAGAATTTCGTATCAATGAAAATTTATATAACGCATTTCCACATTTTAATATTGAAAATTCTCGATATACTTTAAAGAGTTTCATATGTTCTGGCAAACTATTCAACATTTATTTTAAAAGTCTCTTGAGATATATTAAACAATTTTGTTTTAAAATGTTTTCTTGGTCCATTTCAATATCTATTTTGTTTAATTCAGTTTCAAATTCAGCTCCACAATCAATTGCATCTAATGAAAGAAAAGAATCGACTAAATCGATAGCTCATTTTAAATCAACATATCAACAGTCAATGTTACTTGTATTTTTTTTTATTGATTTTAAATGTGGTGGTTAATAAAATGTCAGATATATAAAAACGTTAAATGCGAATTTTGTAAGAAAAATTAGCCAAATAAAATCGCCATCTCATTTAAAAACCGCTAAGACATTGCCTTTTTACCAAATAGAAATTTATGTCGCCATAAGCACTAAAAAACGCCACGTTTGCCGAAAAATCGTCAAATATGACAGCCCTGGGTGAGACTTGTTCGTTAAAAATATTTTCTCTTTCTCAAAAAGAGAGCCGGCAAACTTCATATGAAAAAAACTTTGTCCGAACATATATTTTGTTCAGAACAAAGAATTGAAAAATTTATTTTTTGTTACTAGTTTGTCATACTGGTTTTTTATGGATATATGAAAACAATGTGTGGCGTATGATTATCGATAAATACAATTAATATTGATAATACGCAAGTTTGTTTATTAATGAACATTACTCATATGCATACATACATACAAATACATAACAAGTTGGGAAATCAGCATCATACACCATAAGCCGTTTACGAACAATTTAAGAATTTTGGCATCGATTTGTTAGTGTATATTTTTGCTTGTTATTGCTTTAACGACATATTTATGCACATCTTAGCCTTTTTGTATACATACATTTATTGAAGTTTTAACTGCATATTTCCGGTTTCTTTTATCATGCCAATATTTATGTATATTTTAAACAACTTTTTTTCTTTATAATTACAGTTAACCACAACAATAAACAACAATATCAACGCAACGTATTTATATGATTTTTTTTTAAATTTAAATACATTATTTGAGGTAAGTTATAGTTATAATAAAATTTACATAACTCATTAAAAAAAAATTGCACATAAAAAACTATCACGCAGCAATAGCATTAAAATATTGTTTTTAATACCAATGAAAAAGTTGTAAATTAATTAAACTAATTTTGATTATTTTTATACTTTTTAAATACTGATTTTATTTACGCTGCATTTTAACAATGAATTTGAGATGTATTTTCATTAAAAATTTATTATATTCAGTTTATATTTTAACACTACTAATTAACGTATTAATTATTATTTATTTATATATTATTTATTATTTTAAGTTTTTTTTTCATTTACAATTTTAACTCTTCACATTAAAGAGATTTTTTGTATAATCACATTATCATTTGATGTGCATACATATACATATATAAATATATTGTTTAATTTTTTTATAATTTTTTTTCACAAATATTTGTGTATTAAAAATACATGGGATATTAAATCAATTATGAATGTATAAAAAGTTGTAACCATAAATGCTTATTAACCCATTAAACCATATGAACAATAGTTAATATTTGAAAGTAATTATTTTTAATCATTTATGCAATTAAAAACTGTTTATTTTGCAAATAATTTTGGAATAGCTTACTGTGAAAATAATTATCATCATAAACATTATTTTCAAAGCTTAGACCTAAATAAAGCCTTTTTGAATTATGAAAAGAAAAGTGGCTGGAGAAAAATTAAATTTCTTGAAATTTTGATTTATAAATAAAGGGTGTTCTTTTAGATGTATATAACTTTAAGTTGGTATATAACTTTAACTGGCGGAAATTTTTTCAGCTGTTAAGTGATTTATGTTTATTTTGGTTTGCCACTTCAACATGAATAAACTAACGCCTGAACACGCAGAGAAACATGGTTGTGGTAAACATGATCTAAGAGCAACATATTATTATAATATTTATGATTGTAGTCAAAACATATTATGATGAATATAAGAGCAATTATCTTCATAATATTTCATTATAATATTTTCTTGTTAATCATAATTTGATATTATAACATCATATTATAATCTAATATAATAATAAAATTGTCATACATGATCATATTATGACCCAATGTAACCATATTATAGTTTAAAGTAATCATAATATGATCTAAAGTAATCATATTATGATATATTATAATCATATTAAGATCTAAAGTAATTATATTATGATATTTTTGTAAATACAAATAAATATTTATGCACTTTCAACGTATATAAAACAATTTACATTCATTTCTAGTTATTTTTAATAGAATTTTATTTTGTGATATTTAAGATTATTTTTTTTATGTACACTTTATTTAGGTATTTTACACTTCTTTGAAAGCTATGTATTTTGTAGTAATATTTTAAATACGAATTGTTTTTTTTTTAACTATTAAAACATTTAAATCCAAATAAATAATCCGATATCGCGCAGGCAAACTACTGAACTGACGCAAAAGCATTATACAAATGGGAAAAACAATTATTAAAATTAAACATATTTTGTTTGCATTTTCAACATACAAATATAGAAACTTATCACTTAATGGTTATTTGTAAGTTTAAATCTTTGTAAATAGTATAATATGTTTGAATAGTTATCGTTCAAATTTTCAGTGAACCATATTTAATTTTATAATTATTATAAACATAAAAATGTTTATAGTAATTAAATTATCGTTGAAATCATATAAAAATAGCAATTATTTATGTACCACAAAAATATATTGTTACCAAAAATACAGTGTAGTTGTTGTAACCATGTCCAACCATGTTTTTTCTTTGCGTGAATAACGCTTTCAACTCATAGTTCTGTTTAAAATACGAATCGAGGGTATTTTTATTTAGATGTATAGAACTTTGAAATGGAATAAAAAAAAGATTATTTTTTTAAATTGACATAAAATTTACCTCATTCGAAAGATAATCTTCTGGCATTATAATTTAAATATGACTTCTGGCACATGATTAATTCGGACGTTGTCTAATCCGGAGATATAATTTTCGGTGACTTTTTCAACAATTGTGGCCAGATTAGACTACGATCGAGCCAATCATATGCAAGAAGTAATATTTAAATAATACCAGAAGATTATCTTCTGAATAAAGTAAATTTCATATCAATTTAAAAAAATCATCTTTCTTTTATTCAATTTCAACGTTTTATATCAAAATCTATTCTATGTTGATTTTTTTAGGTAATGTATATTAGATAGAATAGCATGATTCTTTTATTTAAATTTTTCTCTCTTTGGCTCTTTTAGGTTTAGTAAACCTTTCATCACATTTTGTACATTTTGTTGCTGCAGTGATAGATACAGCAGCCAACAAAAACAATATACATTTGTGGTGTTTATTTAATACTGGCAAATCATTTTATATTTATAAATAAATGTTCATATTGTTAGTTTAATTTCTATAATTAAAAAGCATTAAAAAATAAATAACAACCGCAACAAATATAAACACTTTATGCACTTACACCGGCATATGTACTCGTAAAATGAAAAAACACATACATAGTAAGTTTTAAAAAAAGTTAAAAAAAATGTAAATTGTTTGGCCAAAGTTAGACGAAAAAACTATAAATTTCAATTTACAGCAGAGTTTTTAATAATAAAAAATTGAATGAGTTGTTAAACAAAAAATATGAATGGAATATGTAGGTATTTACATCTAGTAATAAGAAAATGTAACTTCTGTTTCTAAAATCTATTTTCTGTAGTGCCTAAGTTTTGGGGTAGTGGAGGTAAAAAATATAGAAACATTTTTATTACATTCCAAATACATATTTCCTTAACATTTTACAATGTTGATGTCTCGAAACAAATACACCTACTTCTGTTTTTACACGGTAATTGGTTCCAGGAAAACCTCGTGTAAAAGTAGACATTAATCGTATGCGAAGTAGGTGATTGGTTCCTTATCTCTGAAACCTATTGAAATTAGTGAAAAATAATAATTTCTTAAGAACAACTATTCAGGATTATAATATTAACTCACATAAATATGTACTTAGGTAGAATGTGTTGTTACACAAGCATAGCTATTAAAGAAATGTAAATGTAAAGAAAAATGTGTGACAAGTTTTATAGTATGCACTAAAAGGGAATTCCACCAAATTTGTAATATAAACATATTTCGCACAAATTTAATTTAACCAAAAAAATTTAAGCCTAAAAGATTTTGAATCGTGCTAAATGTAAACAATTTAAAATTTTTTTATTTTCAAACCGTTTTGAATCAAAACCGTGTAAAATAGACCGTGTCAAAACAGAATTAGGTGTAATCGATTTTCTATTTCAGCTTTTTCTGGTTTTATACCTACAAATTTGTTCTAATTTCTAAGGGTATAACAGTAAAATAAATTTTTAAACTTTAGTTTTGTTTACCTTTGACAAAACATAAATGTCAGTATGAATAAAAGTTTAAATATACAATCTTTCTAAACCAATATTGGCTAACCTGAATTGGTTTTATTCCAAAATGTTCAAAATTCTACTATGTGTCGATTAAATGATACTAAATGCAGACTATTAAAGTTTTATCAATGTCATTGTCAAACATTTGCTGTCTATATCATTAGAAGGCCGAAATGACATTGCCATAATAAATCTACAGTATGACGGTGTGACAACATTAAAAACCATAGTCATAGCATTTTTAATTGAATTTCAAAAATCTTTTAAATAATGAGGTTATAATTAGTGCATTGTTTTGCAAAAAGAACTTTATTTTGTGTGGAAATTGCAATTTGGGCTTCCTTTATAACAAGTACCTACGTGACAAACCTGAATAACGCTTTTAGGAAATTTTAAGTTTTATTTTGATTTCAAAGATTAAAAATCTTTTACCCAGATTTGCAACAAATAGAATACACAGTTTTTTTTATAAGATTGATATTTTTTAACACATTTTCGTTGATTATTCGGTTGTGGTTGTTGGCAAGAACTTTAACTTTCAATAATTCCATAAAATTAAATTCATTTTCCAAAAACATACGATAATTTTAAAAATGTTTTTGATGATCTATTCTATCAAGAAAAATCTTTTTTTTTCATAATTTTTGACTAATGTCAAATGTACTAACCATCAATTTTAAATGTGAATGAAGTGTTAATGACTAAGTATTTTTATGGTCTACCGCAATGAAGCAATCATTATTCTCCGTTCTAGATTTCTGTTTTATGCATATTTTGTTAATAAAAATAGCAGAGAAATTTGATTGGCCAAAAACTGCTAATCAGTTTTAAATTTAAAACTTTTTTGTTAAATATATAACAAACATTAGCAAAACTTAAAAGCTATTTTAAAAATTCCATATAGAGGATATAATAAAAAAAACTCGTACTAAACATTTGCTGTCAAAACCAAAATATATGCTGGTTTTGGTTTTCAATGAAAACGAAATGCAACAGAAATATTAATTAAAAATACAGCATTTAACTACATATATTAGCAAGTACATATGTATATACACATACCGCAGATACACCTACATACATCAACACAAACACTCACTTACACGTGCATACATACATATGAATGTTTTCATATGTACACGTGTTGTTAGAACAAAATTGTGGTAAACCAACATTGAGTTGGCAAAAATGGCCAAAAAATAACATTTAAACTTTTATGTGAGAAACCTTCATAAGCTGCAACAACTAAAGATTTTTTTTATTTGCTTTTACATTTATATACATGTGTACATACATATTGGATAACGATGTATGTAATTCGTAAGGGCCTTATTTTGCACACAAACACGGTGTATCATTCATTGTTAGTCCAAGCCTTGCCCATTCGCTACTTTTTACATGGCTGATAGTAGACCTACTTTAATGGGAATATTTGAATGTTTTCCTTTGCAGTCCAAGACAAGTTATTTCTCATAGAATTACTACATAGGTACTGACTGAAAAAGAAAACTTAATCGAAGGTCTACAGAATTAACCGATCTATAAGAAATAAAATTCTTAATAAATTAAGAATAAAACCTTAAACCTAAAACCTTTATTCAACCGTTTATTTATTATTTTTTAATCGTTTTATTAAGAGAACAAAATAATTTGTATTGTTGTAGAAATTAGAAACACATATTGGAATAACAATTCATGTTTGATTTTTAATTAACGAAATGTTTAAGAAGAAGGAGTAAAATTCCTCTATTGAAGGCAGTCTGGAATTAGTAGCGAATCTTTTAGAATGTATTAACGTGTCTTTTAAAAGGCCTAGAAACTGAAGCCCTAGGAATTTTTTCAGATGTCAAAATAATTTGTTGCATTCGCTATAGCACTTCTAATACTTGTTTAGCAATGATGCTAAACCATAATAAAAATAAAGTTCAAAAACCACGAATAAAAATATAAAAAAAATTTCTGCACCACAATTAAAAATGCAATACAATAACATTAATTATCAGCTGATTTGTCTATATATGTATGTACATATTTACATTAATTCAATTTCAAATATATACGAGTACATACATATGTGTCACGTTTTCAACCAATAACAAAATAGTAAAATCCTTAGACCAAATAACTTAAATATATGTATGTAGTTAGCAATAAAATTCAATTGCAACATGTAATTGCAACACACACAATTTCAAAATCGCTTAAAGCATTTTTATAAAAGTTTATAAAATACAAAAATAAAATCAAAACACACAATATGCTTTTAGGTATGTAGGTGCATGTTGTTCACACATTCTTGTACAAAAATAAATATGTATTTTAAACAATACGAATACAATGA